>SMMW01000042.1:2445000-2787500 GCA_004794655.1 Marisa cornuarietis
TGAGAATGTAATCATTAATGGTATGATAGATGATAAAGAGATTGCAGTGTAAATTAACATACATATATATCTTACTTTCGATGTTGATGTGATTTTTGGAGGAAAGAGTGTAGGGTTGGTAGGTAAAACAGACTTCCAAGATAGGTGATAAATAGTTGTCATATATAATATATGCAATTTATAAAAGTGGAATTCTACCTGAAATATTAAAAAAAATGATAAACTGTATAGCAAAAATACTTCACTTTTACTGAACATTTATGCTACAGAAATTGTTGAAAAAGAATAAAAATACAATAGCAGTAAGCAAGTTAACTAGCTGTTGCAATGGATATCAGAACAAGTCAAAACTGTTTGTTTAATCTTACCATCAGTTTTGAAGGAGAGTGTGAAGAGGAAAACAGTGTGATCAGAACATATCACTGCCACTTTCAAATATTTTCAGAATAAGCTAGCTTTGTGACAAACACACACGACACTATCAGTAAGTCTGAAGATACAGATTTTATTAGCATATGCAGTCCTACAAAAAAATACAAGTTCAGAAATCTTATGACCTTCTTTTGTGTACCCAAGCCTTACCTTGTGAAATTTTACTCTCACATAATTTAATTTTTATAAATTAGCCATCTCAGCATTTTTAATTGTGTTTTAAATGGGTGTTTCAGTGTCAGCTAGCATTTCTTTTGCAAGGTGGAGGTCAAGGTTTGTGTTGATAACCATGTAGACTCTTTGCGCATCTGTACAAAGGATCAGTGGCAAAACCTTGTGGGAAACATGTAGCCACAGACCTGCACCACAGAGATGAGAGCTACTCCATTGAGGTTTTCAAGGCCAGAAGGAGAAAAAAAAGAGAGATAGCATGTATATACAACAATTGTTTTCAGAGTTTTTCTACAAAGTTATGTGCTTTAAAGAACATGTAGGACTTGCACTCACATGAAGGACAGATGAGGGAGTGTTGGTGTCTCTACATAAGTGGCCATTGTGGCCCAGTTGGCAGCAGGGGCAAGAACTTTGTTAATAATGTGTATAACTCCATTGTCGGTCCTGATATCTGATTGCACAAGTCGAGCCCCATTGATTATCAGCATCTGGGTATGAGCAAGAAGAATGATGTATAACGAGAGAAAAAGATATTTTTAAAAATTAAACCCACCTCTGAAAGTGGACCACCTTTACAACAGATTTAGAACTGATCTGTATACATACTTATATGCCTTAAAACATCACAGAGCTAAGGTTGAAAAAAATACTGGTGGCATTTGTGATAAATCCTGATCTCAGCTTAAATTTATAGTTGGAATACACTTCAGTACAAAAAAGTCACTTGTCAATGCAAAAAACGATACATTTTTAAAATGTGAGCAATATATACATGTGGCATTATTAAATGTAGAAGTCAAAATGTATGCTGGACAATACAGTATAACTTTATGTCATCTGTCAAGATATACATGCATTAATACCACACTACAGAAAAGATCTGCATCAATATTACAGTATAATGTGATATAATCAAGACATACATTTCACATTACTCTATACTGACCTTAAGAAGGCCACATCTTGTCAATATTTTGTGGTGCGGACACATTCCAGCATGTGATTGCTTAAGTTGAAATCTGTACTCACCAAGAAATCTTTCACAGAAGTTAGAACACTACAAACTCAACATCAAGTTCCCCACTTAAGATTGTATCATAACGTCATACCACACTTACCTTCCCTTTTGGAGTTTTGAATGTGTTGAAATATAGTGGCAGTCCTGGGCCCAAGCGTGATGGAAGAATGGCTGTTAAGCTGGATGGCAGGTCAGATTGCAGATAGAGTCCATCCACTATCACCAGATATTAATTGAAAAATAATGATCTTTGAAGTAAGATTCTAGTGTTACAGCTTGCTGTTATGTCTAGGGTTAGGCTACACCTAGGTTCATAGTTCTGTAAATGTGTAAATATATAAATGTGTCTGCATTAGTTAGTCCTATGGATGCTCTATGTACATAAAAAGAGATACAGATGTTCATGCAATTCACTGAATTAACCCATTCAATACGGGTGCATCGATGCAATTGAGGTATAGCTATAAAAATATTTGCATTCACGGGTGCAAACTGTCTAGAAAGAGTTACCTTTTATTGATGTTATCTTTTCTGACCAGCTAACTGTCCTGTCCTAGAGAAATTACTGTATATAAAAAGTCTAGCAAGACAACCTTTGACCGTTTCTGTGTCTGTATTTGTAGCAACTGAGGGACTAAGGAGGCGAGAGAAACCGGGAGACAGTCAGCTAGGAGTTGGAGGTTGAACACTGAACAGTGAAAAGACATAACACTAATCAGCAAATGGGGTTTCCATGGACTACTATAGGGCATCATACACAAACCACCACAACACCAAATGAAAGATCTTTAACAACCTTGAACTTCAAAATCGGGTTTTGAAATCGGCCTTGATGCCAATTGAATTAGCCTACCTGGATACAAGCTGTAGCTTCTAAGCATATGAACAAATGATGCTTCCTATCCTTGTCCTTGTGTTACATGTGAACAGATTTACATGAGTAGTAAAAAGTATTTTTGCACAAAGTGATCTGGGGTTATATATATCTTTCTACATGGAGTCTGTATAATCAGTGACCAGATATATATGTTTGTGCCTTGTGATGACTTTGCATGTATCTTTGTATCACATGTATCTTCTTATATCGACTTAGAATAATGTGTTTCTACTTCACTACTTTTGATTTATATAAGAGCTTGAGCAAAACAAACATGTGTACTCAGAGTGTGTGTGTGTGCGCACACACCTCTGATAATCATTACTGGGGGAGGGGGGTTTTAACTCTTCCTATATGGTTCACACCCGCAAATGTCTTCATAACTATAGCTCAATTGAATCGATACATTCCTATTAAATGACTTAAGTGTGAGTGTAAATATATGGGTGTGTGAGTTGTGACCCAATTTTTCTTAGCTTATTACTTATGCAAGCTTTCATCAAAGGAAAATTTCTCTGTTGTGAACAGAAGTAGACAATAAAGATATATTGTACTGTTGTATATTCAATATAAGCACACTGAATAACTCACCTGAAGCATACAGAATGATTTTCTCTAGCTGCTTGGGGTCATCGGAGTCAACCCCATACCACCTGGCATTAGCTTGGAATGTAAAGAAGGCCTCGCTGGTGGCCAGGAACACAGTGATGTTCTCATCTTCAAACAGCCCTGTGAGCTTGTGTGACTCCAAGACACGTGCCATCTTGATATAGACAGACCAGCAATAAACAAAAACAAGAATTAAAAAATCCCTTCCCCCCAAAATAAAAAAAACCATGAATAAAATTAAAAAAAAAAATGTAATGATAGGGTAAAGCTGAACTGTAAATATCAGCTCTTTTCTAAAGCCAAACTAAAAAATGGGATCGAAAATGACAAAACATGCCAATGTTGCTGGGAAAGAGTAAATTTCTCAGGCATAAGAATCAAAGTTCAAATGTAAATGAAAGCTGCCAGTGAGTGGATGGGAGCTTTCTCCCCACTGCTGACACAAACGTTGTGCTTTCAACAGCAGGATTGAGATGAAACCCCCCAGAAACAGCTCTATAGAGACCTTATTGGGATAATATACTTGCAGGTTTTCTTTGATTTGAACCATCAGTGTTACTGTGTATTGCCCAGCGGCTTAGAAAGCGATATCGGCGAAGCACCCGATACTAACCTTAACCCCCGAATCTAATGTAATGGTAATCTAATCTAATGGTGTTTCTGTAAAGTCCCAGGGGATGGCATTTAGACCCGCACTTTCGAGGGAATAAAATATTGGTAATTTGAGAAAGAAAATGGCAAAGATCTGAATGTAAGTTCTTCACTTGCTGACATTTCGTGAAATCATGAACGTTGATCTACTGGACTGCTAGCAGACGATTTTTTTCAATTAAGTCAGAGCCGCGAGAACGAGACTCGGAAGAATAGCAGCTTCCGGTAGCGAACGACGACAACAATGGCAGCAGTAAAGGAATATAAACAGCCAGGAAGTGATGATGATGATGATGTCCATTTGTAATGCGCAGGTATCCATTCAGAAGAATGCTCATTGCGCAGCAAAAACAAAATAAATAAAAAATAAGAAGAAAAATAAAGTAAATAAATAGATAAAACACCAGGAAAGTAAAAAAAAATTATGACAGAAGTGTTGCTTGGTTGTTTAAGTTTAAGTCCGTCTTAAATAAACAGATGGGTATTCAGTCTTTTTCGAAACGTGGTTGGTGAGGTGATGGTGGACAGTGACGATAGCAGAGCATTCCACAGTTTAGGTGCCGCGTTTTTGAAGGCCCTGGCTCCAGTGCGCTTCTTGTTTGTGTCTTCCACTGCAGGGAGACAGAAGCGTGACTGGGAGCCAGAGCGCAGACCACGTGACGGGTGGTAAGGAGGAACTACCTCTTGCAAATAGTCAGGAGCAGTTTTAAACATGCAGGACTGTGCAATTGAAAGCACTTTGTGGTCAATGCGCTTGTTCACTGGGAGCCAGTGAAGGCTCTGTAGGATAGGGGTGATGTGCTCAGTGGACGACTTTGCACGGGTGACAATCCTTGCGGATGTGTTTTGAACTCTTTGGAGTTGATCCAACTGCGTAGCAGGTATACCCCACAATGCACTATCACAGTAGTCTAATCTTGATATGATGGTAGCCACAGCAAGTGAGTTGGCAGCAGCTTGTGTCAGCATGGGCCGTAGTCTACCTAAAGTCCTCAAAAAGTAGTAGGATTTTGCCACAATAGAACTAACATGGTTGCACATGGAGAGTTCTGCATCAATAAAGAGCCCTAGGTCCCGTACACAGTCAGCAAAGGCTATGGAGGCGTCACCGACCTGCACGGCACTAATGCTGATCTGCTCCCTTCTGGCCCTGGGGCCGCACAGTAACACTTCTGTCTTGTCGTCGTTGAGTTTGAGACAATTCCTGGTCATCCATGCCTTCACAGCAACACAACAAGATTCAAGTCGTTGAAGCGCATTCCTAGCCACTGCTGGGTCAGGAGGAAAACTGTTCTGAATCTGTGTATCGTCCGCAAAGAACTGACGTCCCAGCTGAAAGCGTTCAATTACCCTTCCAAGCTGTGAAGTATATACCGAAAATAATAATGGACCCAGAACGGATCCCTGTGGCACGCCACACACCAGAGGAACTGCCTCAGAGCTTGCAGAGCCGACAATCACTCTCTGAGATCTATCAGCAAGATAGGAGTCAATCCACTGCAGCGCAGCGCCCTGGATACCAGCCTCTGACGACAGTCTCTGGAGCAGCAGGCGGTGGTGGTGTCAAACGCACTACTAAGGTCAAGTAATACTAAAAGCACTAAGTTGCCAGAGTTGACACTACAAAGAATGTCATTGGTCACACGAAGAAGAGCAGTTTCTGTGCTGAAGCCAGGACGACAAGCTGACTGAAATGTATCTAGGCAGCCATAAGTAATAAAATGGGTCATAAGCTGCTCTGCGACCACCCTCTCAAGTAACTTGGAAATATATGCTAAATTTGACATTGGACAATAGTTTTTTACAGTCAGAGGGATCCAGGTTTGCCTTTTTCAACAAGGGCTTCACAACGGCCTGTTTAAAACACCGTGGAACACAACCTGCTCTCAAACTGGCATTAATAATGTCCAAAATGACAGGAAATAGAATGTCCAAAAGTTGAATAATAAATATAGTTGGTACAGGATCCATAGCACATGAAGTTTTAGTTGATCTTGCTACAAGTTTCCTCAAGTAACTTTCATCAATAGAGGTGAAAGAAGTCAGCGGAACACCAGTAAATGGCACAGAATAGTCTACCTCACACTATGGCAACTCACAAGCTGCACTCTCAACTCCAGCACTAATTTCCTTTATCTTATTTACAAAGAAGGAAGACAGCTGATCAGCAGCTGACTTTACATCCACCTCAGGAAGAACCGGACTAGTTCCGTTCTTACCCAACAAGCTGTTCACAATGTCAAAAGTCTTTCTGGGATTTCCATTTGCAGCCTCTAGCTGCTCCTGTACAAATAACGAGTTAGCCTTTTCATACAGCACACACATATTTATTTCTGGCTAACTTATACAGCTGTCTGTCAATCTCAAGTTTGGTCTTCCTCCACTTTTTCTCTGCGAATTGTCTTTGTTTCTTGGCTTCACTCACCCCCTCACAAAACCACGCACAATCTGGTCTGTCTACAACAATTTTGCTAACTGCAGGTGGATGCTTATCAAGCAGCTCTAATAAAGTCTGATTATATAACTCTGCTAACTCATCAACATCTGTTGAGGATCTAATAACAACTTTGACTGAAGCAGGTCTTCTCTGAAAGCATTCAGGTCAATCTTCTTCAAATTTCTACACAAAACAGATGTCTTTTTACGCCTTGGTCAAGAGAGATCAGTCACCAAGGACTGCACAAAATGGTCCGAAATAAAAAAATCCTCTACAACAGCTGACTTGACCAGTGACTCTGATGGCACAGGAGTGATAACCCAGTCAAGAATGTGTCCAAGTCTATGAGTTGGTTTTTCAATCAGCTGACAAAGACCACGGCTGTCTAAAGCCTCAATCAACCGCTTCACATCACTATCTTGAGGTCTATCAAAATGAAAATTTACATCCCCCAAAATAAGAAACTTCTCCTTTGTAAGTAAACTGTCCAGCAGCATGGCAAACTCCTCATGAAACAGAGTATCTGAAAGCTGATTCCTTTTAGATGGAGGAGGTCTATATAAACAAATGATCTCTAATGACTGCTTGGCTAATGTCAGTCTTGCTGTTATGTACTCAAAGGACCTATACTGTGTTTGTCTCTTCAACACTGTAAACTTCAGATGTAGTTTAAATAAGACACCAACTCCACCTCCACTCCTACCACTCCTGGGATTGTGTGCAAACGTATAGCCCTGTGGTGTAAGGTCTTTGATTACTGATTCATTACCACTCTCCTTTAACCATGTCTCTGACAAGAAAAAGACATCAAAGTCATTTTCCAGCACCAAATCATGGTAACTCCTGCAGCATGGAAGGATGCCACTGTGCAAGTTACAAATGTTTTGGTGTAAGTTTTTTTCGCCTTCCGCGGCCAGGTATATGAAAAGAGCAAGACGAGTGGCGAGCGGCTCTCATTCATGCTATAGGCCAGCGGATTCAGTCCGATTTTCGGACTGATTCCGCTAGCCGAGACTAGCGGTTCAGAACTTCGCAAGAGGCTAAGCGTTGGTCTTTAGCATTTCGTCAGCAGTCCAGTAGATCAACGTTCATGGTGAAAACAACGGATTCGCGGAGACCGAAAAATTTGACATCTAAATGTTAAATAGCGATCAAGAATTTTTAACTTTAAGGAATTCGAACGCATCAAATAAAATAATTCATTAATAAAAGAATGGTGTGATTTATTGCCAGTTCCAGGTATATTGAGAGCACTCAAAATACTATGACGAAGAAGATCGGTGAATTTTATTTAGCCAAATTTGACAAACTTTGATCAAGGGCTAGGGTAAAGGGTGGGGAATGCAAAATAATTAGATCCGACTCGCCAAGGCAGTCGTTGATTTCAGTAAATCTTTAAGCGTTTTTCATAGCAACACAAATTTATATTAAGTGAATCATGTTAATAACGTAAATTGGAGGGACAGGCAAGGGACGTCTACTAGGGAACAGACAGGACGCATACGAGCACATGCCAGGACACACCACATCAGCAACGCAGCCTATCCGCCTTTTTGCCATTACGTGCGCGAAAAATATGCGCAGATCACACGGTTCGATTTTTCCGACTTACGCATTGCTAGTATGACTGAGGGACAAATGTCGTCCTGTCGAAATTTGGAATTTTTTTCCAAATATTTCGTTCAGACATGGGTAAATTTAGTTTCTGCAAAGCGTGATCATGGGCATAGATATTATTTCGCCGAGAAATATATTTAACGTGCGTGGTAAATAGACACGCCGTGTTTTCAGGGGAAATTTGCTATTGTGATCACCACTAGCTTTTTGTCTGAATTAATATGCCACTGACTAAATCATTCTAATAAATATACTTGCAAAAAATATATTCTTACATCATAAATACCTTCTTATGTATACTGAGGCATATTTGGGCGAGAATAAATGAATTTTAAGTAGTGCCGGCCAGGAAGGCAGTTCAAGATGGAGAAACTGTAGCGAACAGACGTATTAGAATCGAAAAATGCTTAGAAATTTAGGCCATCATAAAGTATTAGGTCCTGCTATAACTACAAAGTGGACACTAGTGATATAACTTCTTAAACAGCAACTCTTTGAAAATTAAAGATGCTGGTTTAAGAGAATACGAATAAGTCGAAGAAAGTGTCATCCCTTCTTAAATATATCCGTCTCTAGCTTACTATATATTCATGGTATACAGGCATCAATATAACTATTTCTTTAAGTCTGCGAGGCTGAGAAAAGAGATATAATTCTGAACATGCGCGCGCACACACACACACACAGAGTGAAAAAATCATTTTCAGTCATGATCCGATACAAGATCCGACCCACGCCCTAAAACGTTGAAATATTGGGTGGTTTTTGACCACTTTATACATGCTACTGGAGTTTTACAGGCACAATCATCACTGCTTATGTCTCTTGCTTGAGTTATGCACTAAGGTAATTATCTTTGTTGCCGTCAGTGTCGCTAAGTTGACAGTCATTGTTTTGCTCATGTGAGTTGTCGACATTTACCAAAACTCTACATTCTGAGCGGCATGTCATCATCACATCTTCATATGCATAACCTGTTAATAAAGTAGCAAGACCAACTTGCCAGCACTGTATTGTGTACTGCCAGTTCAACTATCAGGTTAACTGCCTGAGCCACCATGGGAATAAAGTAATGATGTCTTGTAATGCGCCAGTTTCCGCATCTCAGAGATACGCTCAATGCGCAGTGATCCCAACAGCCACCAGACTGCAGGTCAAATGATGAAGTTCATTTACATTTAAACAAACAACAATAAAATGCAGATGATGAGACATGAGATAATAATAAAAAAAAACTAGTCCATTTGAAACAAGTGGGTCTTCAGTGTTTTCTTGAAAGTTGGAAGACTCTCACCAGACTCCTTGTTCGAGAGGGGAAGCGAGTTCCACAGAAGCGGGGCAACATTTGAGAAAGATCTAAAACCCATTGTCTTTTTGTTTGTGTTCCCTGTCTGAACATTCGGTAGTCTTCGTCTGGATTGGGCTGCTGAACGAAGGTTCCGCTGAGGTTGATGACGGTGAATAAGGTCTTGTAGATATGCAGGCGCAAGGTCGTGAAGGCAGCCATATGTCAGAGTTAACAATTTGTGGTCGATCCTTTTCTCCACAGGAAGCCAGTAGAGATCACACAATATGGGAGTGATATAGTCAGTCTTTTTCTTTCGTGCAACTATCCTAGCAGCCATATTTTGCACTCGCTGAAGCCTCGATAACTCCCTCTTTGAAATTCCCCAGAGGCAGCTATTTGCATAGTCTAATTTCGAATGAATGAATGAATGACACAGCAACTGCATTTGCAGTCTTCTTATTGAGAATGGGTCTGAGTCGTCCAAGTGAGCAGATGTGAAAATAACTTGCCTTGACCACAGAACTGACATGATCAGACATAGTCAGAAGATTGTCTACATACAGTCCAAGGTTCCGTACAGAGCTGGAGAGGGGGATTCTAGCTTGACCCACTTGGATAGAGTCTAGAGAGACTTTACTAAGGCTAAACTTGGAACCACATAGCATAGCCTCTGTCTTCTCATCATTAAGCTTAAGTTTGTTCCTTAGCATCCATGACTTTACCTCTACACAACACTCTTCTACCGCACAGACTGCCTCACGCACCGACTCCCTTTCTGTACCGAACGAACGATAGAGTTCAATATCATCTGCAAACATCATGCGGTTCACACTATGCTTTTCAATGAGGGGACCAAGCTGAGATGTGTAAATAGAAAATAAAACCGGGCCCAAACAGAGCCCTGCGGGACGCCGCACTGCAATGGAACTGTCACTGGAGAAGTTTGATTGACCATCACCCTTTGTGTACGGTCACTGAGGTAGGAATGGAACCACTGCAAGGCAGAACCACCAATGCCCACCTCCATCTGAAGACGAGTCAGTAGAGTGTTGTGATCAATGACATCAAAGGCCGCGCTCAGATCAAGGAGGACCACAAGAGTCACGTTCCCTGCATCAGCACTGCACAGAAGATCGTTCATAAGACGCAGAAGGGCTGTCTCACAACTGTGCCTGGGTCTGTACGCCGACTGGAATTGATCCAACAGGCTGTAGCGGGCCAGGTGGGATGTCAACTGCTGAGCAACTACACGCTCCACAAGTTTCGAAACAAAAGGCAAATTCGACACAGGTCTAGTTTGTACACGAGTTATGGTCCAGATTGTGCTACTTTAAGACTGGCTTAATCACAGCCGTTTTAAATTGTCTGGATACAGAGGCAGAGGAAAGGCTAGCATTGACTATTACAGGAAGCAGAATGTCAAGGTGCTGGAGAACACTGATGGGGATGGAAACGTCCGCAGACGTGGTTGGGCTACAAGGCCTAACTAATTTCAGCAGTTCATCTTCTGTCACTGGTTGAAAGTTAGAGAGGGGCGCGCCACAAAACGAGTCACTGTTTTTCTCCACAGTATCATCCGAGTCACTGAAGCTATTATGGTCTTTATCTTGTCTTCAAAGTAAGCACAATGTACTGGCAGCAGTCTGGTCATCCATCTCTGGAAGAACAGGCGCCGTCGCATCTTTACCCTGGAGACCATTCACAACATCTTGCGGGAATCAGAAACTGCAGAGCTTAGAATGTCCATAACATACTGCGACCTAACTTTGACAATGATAGCTGAACCCTGGTTCTTTGTATGGCGATAAATCTGACGATATACCTTCAGTCTACTCTTACCCCATTTGCGCCCTGCCTGACGCTTGACCTTGGCTTGGTGCACCTCTGGAGCAAACCACGCGGTATCAGGACGGTCAGTAATGCACCTCTTTTTCTCAGGTGCAAACTTGTCAAGAAAAGCAGTCAGGGTGCTGTTGTACAGAGCCACAAGCTCATCCACATTATCAGGAGGTGAGACCAGGAGATCAGAGCGCTGAAGTTCGGCACGAAAAGAATCAAAGTTCATGCAACGCATATTTCTAGTGCACACAGTCTTTCTTGGTAAGCCAGGCCTTGACATGCTGGTAGCAAACAACACAAGAAAATGAGCAGAAAGCTGCAGGTCTTCCACAACAATAGACATAACAGTGTGATGGCCGGGTCTCGCAATAACCCAGTCCAAGGCGTGACCCTTACAGTGGGTAGTGGAGTTGACATGTTGAACAAGATCAAGGGAGTCCAACAGCTGACAAAATCTCTTAGTGTCTCAGATGGCACATCAAAGTGGATATTCACATCTCCAAGAATTAACAAGTATTTGTTGGCAGCAACTAGGCTGGAGACCAAGGGAATGAACTCTTCACTAATGCTGAATTAGTCACTTTGTTGTTTCTGGAGTAAGGAGGGTGATACAAAAGTAAGATATGAAACATCAGTGAACCACGAGTGAGGGTGAAACTGAGTGACTCAAATGTCTTAAGTTTCTGACACCAAAGGCCCCAGAAGCACGGATTTTTTGTATACAGCGGCAATGCCGCCACCACATCTATCAGCAGACCTCGGATATGAATGAATGAGTATCCAACGGGAGTGACTTGCTTGATAACAAGTTCATCTCCAGTCTCTTTAAGCCACGTCTCAGTGAGCAACAGCAAATATTAATAATAATAATAAATGAAGATTTTTATTGCGCATATTCACACTCATAGAGAGCATGCTCTTAGCGCTTAAAACGGGCACATGGAATAAATGGATAGAACACAAGGGACGGAAGAATAAACAACAGTACTGGTGACAAACAGAAAACAAAGGTAGAAAACACAAAAAGGCATCAAGCGACTTGTCAATAATCGCATCGTGAATGTCCACAGCCTCACTGACGACTGACTGGGCGTTGAGAAGGCCACGTAACAGTTGAGTCTGAACTGACTCTTAGACGAACTTGTAATGTCGAGCGTTTTTGCTGGAGAGGGGTCAACAGTTGACCCATCCTCATTCACACTAGACAGACATTGAGGAGACAAGTCATACGTGTCTCAGCTTAACCCAACAGTCACCATTGTCCAACTTCCACACATGGAGACAACAAAGTAGAAGAGATTTACTAATAACTAGATAAGGTTGTGAAGGTAGTTACGAAAAAGGACATCCTTGTTGTACATGGAGACTGGAACGCCAAGGTCGGACCAGACGACTACTAGCAACGGGCAGGATGGTTGGTTGGTTGTTTGTGTTTAACGCCGTGCCAGCAACTAAGGCTATATCATGGCGAAAAATGTAAAAGAGTGAGTGATATGCAAAAAGAAATGTTGTGGGCCAAAAGGCCACCAACGAAACAAAAACCAAAAACTATGAAGTATAAAAACCCTTAAATCTTGTGGTAAAGCCCTATCCTCCTTAAAAATGTAAAAATAGCTGCCGATGGGACGGACCTAAACAAAGAAAACAAGAAATCTATAGTAAAATAAAACTGCTGGCGGATACTCTGGAGTCCAGGACAAGTAATTAAAACATGTTCAATACTCAAAATTCCTTGACACCAAGGACAAACCGGCGGTAGTTCACCTTGTAAGAGGTGCGACTGCGTGGCATTGGTGTGTCCTACCCTTACTCATCCTTGACGTCAGGCTGCGGGCATTCCACCCACTGGGACGGAAGTTTTTAGCCCATTCTCAAAAAATCATAAAAAAAATAACTAAAAGAGGTAGAGGAACAATTTAAATTGATAATGATAGATCGAAATGTGTAGAAAAGAAACAGCTTTACCTTGTGCTTGCTTAAAAACATACTTTTATAGTATTCCCAACATAAAATGCCATGATAATGAGTGCATCCCAAAACATTTTCGTGGTGACAGTACACGTTTCTAAAAGCATAATTGAAAATAACATAAGGGAGGTAACTACTGAAACAGTTAGGAAATCGTCCACCATGATTCTCTTCCTTGAACTGGCAGTGAATCACGAGTGATCACGTGTTTTTTCGATGAAAAAAAAATGGCTAACCGCCATGTTGAATCACACGTTGTTGTATCTCACTTTGACATGGATTTGTACTTCAACAACCGCAAAGGAGAAGAAAATAGTAAGTAATTTTAAAATTATAATGTATATTCTAATCAAAAACATATATTTGTTTGGTACTTTATGTCTGTATATATTGTGTAAATAATTTTTTTTGTTAATTTCCGACAAGATTTCTAAAATGCGTACAGTCGTAATCTTTCATTTGATTTTAGTACTCGAAGACTAAACCTATATATCTTAAAATTTACACCAAGTAAATGTTTTAAAAATGCTCTTTAAAATGGCGTATTAGTGATGGTTGTATTTACTGTAGGTTAACAAATATAAATTTTCAAAGCTGCCGGTCGAACTTTCTACACCGGTTAGCCATTTTCCAAACAAAGATGGGTACCGTGGGAAAACGTAAACACTACGACACAAAAAGAAGATCACTAGATAGAAAAATGAATCAACTATCGAATTCATTAATTTTTTTTTATCCAAAACAACGTATTTTATACGTGTGAAAAATACAAAAGTTGGTCTGCCATCGTCGGCAGACTACTTCCTCCCGCCGCACAGGACAGCATGAAGGCAGGCGTTCTGAAAGAGAGGGAAGGGTGGCATGTAACTTGTTTTGGTGCCCAGAGTGTCCCAGAGGCGCCCCCTGTTGGATCACCACCTTGTCGTGGTTGGGGGGCTTGCGTGTCTCGATGACCCAATGCCGACAGGAGCATTAGCTCCTAGCAGGGTCACCCATGTCGGACAGGTCGAAGGGTAGAGACCAGAAAAAGAATGGTACACTGGTCCTCCGGGTTACAGGGGGTTGGGCAATGGACTAACAATTCGTTCCTGTAAAAAAAACCTGTTATGGAAACAGAAACTAGAGACAGTTTAACTAATGGTGTCAGTGGCAAGGCAGACCAGGTAACTGGACCTATGACAGTTGGGGACCAAAGCCACAAGGACGTTCCCAATTTGACAGCCAGCCTGCTTTCACCAAAAAAAACCCCATTACTATTGGTTGCTGGAATGTGAGAAAGTTAAACCAAACAGGAAAGTTAGCACAGGCCCTCCAAGAAATGCACTATACCGGCTTGATCTACTCGGAATTACGGAAGCACGCTGGACAGGCAAAGGAAAGAGAACCCTTGAAAATGGTGACACTATATTGTGGTCTGGAAGAAACGACGACCAACACATAGAAGGGGTTGCAATGATTATCCCAAAGCAACATAAGAACTCGCTGCTGGAATGGAAGCCAATCAGTGAACGCCTACTATACACCAGGCACAATCTAGACTTAGCAAGTTCTCCATCCTGACCGGCTATGCACCTACAGAAGAGGCAGAGGAAGAGGACAAAGAAAGCTTCTGCAACAGTTTACAGGCAGCAATAGAAAACATCCCTAACCATGATGTAATAATAGTACAGGGAGATTTTAATGCTAGAGTAGGCAGCAAGAACAAAGGGAGAGAAGGGACAAAGGAAGAACCATGGGAAAAGAAGGTATAGGGGAGATAACAGACAATGGCAGCATGTTGTGTGACTTTTGTGAAGAAAATGACCTTGTAATAGGAGGAACACTTTTTCAGCAAAAGAAGATACACAAGGTAACATGGAAATCACCTGATGGCAGGACAGAAAGCCAGATTGACAACATTATCATCAATGGTAAATGGAGACACACTTCAAGATGTCAGAGTTAAAAGGGGGGCAGACATAGGCAGTGATCATAACCTGCTCATTGGCAAACTTACCCTAAAGCTTAGAAAAGCTAAGGCGGGAGAACAAAGACACCCACGCTTTGATATAGAAAAGCTTAAAGACTCAGAAAACCAACGGAAATTTGTCATGACATTAAAAAATAAATTTAGCGTCCTAACAGATGACACCCAAATGACAATCACGAACTTTAACCATGCAATGAAAGAAGTGGCTAAGGAGAACATCGGGTACGGAAAAGCAGTAAATGAGAGCTGGATCTCCATGGAAACATGGAAAACAATTGAGCAGAGGAAAGAGATAAAACAGCAGTTGCTTAACGCAAAGTCTCTACGCATAACAGAGAAGTTGAGAAAGGAATATTCACATAAAGACAAGGAAGTAAAGAAGGGTGCTAAAAGAAATAAAAGAAAGTTTGCAGAGAACCTGACTCTAAGAGCAGAAGAAGCTGCAGAAAGACAAGACATGAATGTGGTTTATAAGATCACAAAAAGGCTCGCAGAAAATAGAAAGAGCAGTCAAGATATACCTTTAAAAACCCAAGATGGAAACATCACTGAAGAAGTAGAGGGATGGAAGGGGCATTTCGAGCAACTGCTCAATCGACCCAACCCCCCAGTATTAGCCAACATCCAAGAAAGTAAAGAAGACCTGGACATAAATCTCGGACCCATCACTATGGCCGAAGTAAAAGAAGCCATACAACAAAAAAATGGCAAAGCCCCAGGACAGGACAAGCTTTGCCCTGAAATGTTAAAGCTGGAGGTAGAAGAAATACCGAAGATGCTCTGCAAGATTTTCCAGAAAATATGGGATACTGAACAAGCATCAGACGAATGGAAGAAAGGTATAATCTTCAAATTACCAAAGAAAGGTGACTTAGGGGACTGTAATAATTGGCGAGGTATAACTCTGCTATCGCAGACAAGTAAAATTTTCAGTTGTATCATTTTGAAAAGGCTCACAATCGTCCTGGATAACATCATTAGGCAAGAACAAGAAGGCTTCAGAGAAGGAAAGTCATGCAGTGACCAAGTCTTCACCTAGCACAAAATGGAACAGCACTCTTTACGCTGTGTTCATAGACTTTGAGAAAGCATTTGACAGCATACACAGAGTCATTATGGAAAATTATGCGCCATTATGGAATACCACAAAAATAGTAAATGTAATTAAAGCGTTATACACAGACTTTCACTGTCAGGTAGTTTGTAGTAACAGCGAACTAACAGATAACTTCAACATTACTACCGGAGTCAAACAAGGATGCATTTTCTCGCCTTTCCTATTTATACTAGCCATGGAGTGGCTTATAAAACAAACAACTAAAGACAAGAAAAGAGGAATCTGCTGGACACTTACATCAGTATTGGAAGACCTAGACTATGCTGATGACATTGTTATACTATCCAGCCAACACAAGGATGCCCAGGAAAAGATCGAGCTAACCACGACTGCATCAAAAATAGGACTAAATGTAAACATAGGAAAAACAAAAGAAATGAGAGAATGCCAAGTCAACAGAACCCATCACAATTAACAACGAAGAAGTGGAGAAAATCCATGAATTTACATATCTTGGCAGTCTAGTAACAACAGATGAAGATACAGAAAAGGATGCTAAGAACAGACTTATTAAGGCAAACCAAGCCTTTGCCATGCTTAAAGAAATTTGGAAGTCCAAAGTACTCAAGAGGAACACAAAATTAAGAATCTACAAAAGTAATGTTCTCCCAGTCTTACTCTATGGTAGTGAATGCTGGAAAATATCAACAAAAATTCGGCAGAAAATAGTGATTTTCCACATCAAATGTCTGAGGAAAATTCTCAGGATATTCTGGCCAACCATAATAACCAATAATGATCTCCTCACAAGAGCCAGCTGCACAAATATAACAACCATAATTAAAAAAAGAAGATGGAGATGGCTCGGACATGTGTGCAGAATGAAACCAGAGGCACCTCCCAAAATAGCCCTTCACTGGACAGCAGATGGCAAGAGGAAACGTGGCCGGCCAAAAGAAACATGGCGACGGTCAGTAGAGAAAGAACTCAAAGACCAGAAACTAACTTGGAACGACATAACCAAACTTGCTACCGACAGACAAAGATGGAGGTCTCTAGTGGATGCCTTATGTACCACCTAGGTACGAAGAGGACTAAGTAAGTAAGTCACAGAGTCGGGTATAAAAAGTGAGACTTTAACAGGAGCGCAACATTTTTTCTTTATGATCGGGTTTATTTCGTTTTAAAATAATAATTCCCAAAATATGAGTACATCATTATGCTTACTTTTAAAGATATAAGCCTTCAAAGATCGGCATTCTCACCTGCAACTAGGAAGGCGGGAAAAATTACTCTTCTTCGATTTTGAAATGTTTTGAGCAAACTCTTGAGTGCGGTGTGAGGACAAAGTTCGCACAGCACGTATCAACAAAACAGACCTGTATATACACATCTCTGAACAAAGTTAATCCACTTGCTTTTGTTGCCATTATCTTGAGGATTTCCTTAATGAGTTCAAACTAACTCCATCTGTGTGTCGAAGAGAACATTCAGCAACAACACAATGTGTCCTGGTCAGTTTTCTTTTACCGAGGATTGCATCTTTTCTTTTCGACTTCAGCTAGTGCAGACGGCACTATTTTTAAAAATACGTCCGTTTTGTGACTTACTGTTTTCTCGACAAATCCAGGTGTAGTTAAGAGAAAAAAAGTAAAGATGTAAAATCTTTAATGCCTCTTTGTCATAAAATACCAACGGAACACGTTTTTGTGATACTTTTTGCTTTATTTCCAGCGATTTTCCCTGAGAGCTCCTGTTGTCCTTTAACCCGCAAGTACCCAACCTCAATGAAGTCAGGTATCTTAAGAAAACAGAAAGCAAGATATAAAGTACTGGAATAGATTTCCCGTCCTTCTTTTTTGTGTTGTTGCCATAATGAAATGAATTAGATTCGTTCCTTCTGCTCCACACCCACCACGGAGTCCAACAAGGGGATGCGACCGAGCAGTATCACTTAGGGCATTTATTTCCAGCAGGGTCGCACCAGGGATACAGAAGGAATATACTCTGGCCTACAGAGTGTGAAGACCAGATTGGCCCCAGCCGCAAACTTCTAGCAAAACCAGGGCAATACACGACCAGCCGATAAGTCCGGGCCAAAGAGATGTGTTGGTATGATGGGCCACAACCCATCAGGGACTCAGTGTGCGTGTGTGTGTGTGTGCACGCATGAGGGATGGGGGATTGGTGTTTTACCTTGAGCCAGCATTTAATGCTATATCACCGCAAGGCAGCCAGCCCTGTACACAGGTCATGTTTTGTCAGCTTGGCAACCAAGCATGGCTGTTCGCGCATGCGTACAGCGAGTCGTCACCAAAACCTCGTGGAAAAAATAAAGTCGCTCCCCGGAAACTTGCCCTTCTGAAAAACTCGATTCCACACTTCGGAAGAAAATACTCGACAAACATAGCAGTCATCAGTCACCACGTCAAGTCTACAAGATGTGAATCATGAGACAGTGATATTCGCAAGGTAAAAAGGCAAAAACGTCATGCTGAAAAACAATGGGTCAACATAATTCGCTGTTTTGAAACTCTGCAGAGTCGAGTTACTTCCATCAATTGTCAGGCCAAAACCTTGTATGTCAGTTACTATTTCCAACTGCTGCTTCACTCGTAAATTCTAGCATTATATGGGGGTTTGAGTTCGGAACAAATGTTCTTTCCATTTCCGACCAATTATAAAACATGTTTTCTATCAACCAATCAGCACGATCTCGATAATCAATATGCTCTACAGCCACCCTAAATGTATATAATTATGAAATCTGTCAATATCCTCAAGAACCATCTCACTATTGTTCAAGTTCAGTCCACCTAGTGAGACAAAAGGAAGGCACGGAAGCCATTCTCAGATCCAAATCAACATGTATACTTCCTATACCTGTGTCCATCTCCCTTTTAGTTGATTATATTGACTCACTTCTGTCTGCTATCACAAATATAATCTGTGAACTGACTTACTTTCACCTATCCCGCTGAATCTAGTCCCGGCTAGGATTTGGGTTTAGGAGGAAGGCTATTCCTGTGTGAATGAGTTTCACGTGCGGCAGTTTTGACCGACTCGCAAACACAGCTAAAGGAAACGGCTAGTCACGTGACCACGACGAACGCAACGTCTTGGATAACATCACAGGTCATCACATAACTGATCACGCCCAAGACAACGTCAATGCCGATCCACATTTACGACAAGGCAGAAGACCGTTAAAGAGCGATAAGCTTCAGTGACTGGATTTGGTGGCGCGCGAGATATAAAACACAGAAATACCCGCGATCACTGGGACACGAGCAGCGTTCTGCATGGCCATCAATAACCATATTGATCTGAGGTGTTTAATAGGATCAGTCCTTTATTAGTGTCAGATTATAGTCTGCAGTCTCACTGCTCATTCGTGCGTTCGTTTGTTTGTGCGAGCGTAGCTGCGTGTGTACACTCGCTTTTGGGAGCACACACACACACACACATGCCTCCAAACACACGATTTTTTAAGAGAAGGATTTTATTTGTGTTTCGTCCAAAACAAAAGCAACTTAGGTATTTTTGACTTGACAATGAGTAAAACCAAGTATGCAGGGTATCCGTGTCGGTGGGATGGCGAGAAGAACCCACCATACAACACTAATCCGACCTGTTGGCCTGAAGAATATAGACAACGACTCGACCAGCACCAGAGAGACTTTCTTTCTTTCCAAGCAGTTCCGCGGTGAAACACTTGAAATGAATCGGGTCGAGGCGTACGGGCATTTTCAGGCAAACACACGAGCAAACATGCACAACACATAAGCTCATGTCAAACTTGCATGCCAATTCTCTAATTTTTTATGGTCACGTCCTTTTCAGAAAAAAATGTTTAATCCATATTTTAATTTGATGAGCACGCTACTTGTTCTTTCTGTGTACTATTGTCTACCAGTTGTACCAGCAACAAGGCGCCTTGGTAAGAAACAGAAGCTATTAACGTCGTGCAAACAAATGCATTATTTGAGCACTGTGCGTCCTAAACAAATAATAATGTTTTTCACTGTTACTTCTACGTTTTTATTTAATCTGCATTTATTCGTAACTGAATTTGCTGATTTTGCTGTTTCGTCTCATGAAGCCTTCTGAATTCAATTTTCGTTTAGAGATATATCTTTCAATGGAAAGTAGCTATATTGAAATCATCGCGGTCTATGACGGACACCACACACTGTCGTGATTTGCGATGATGGGGAATGAAGTGCAAAGAAATGAATTCTTTTGTGGTAAACCGCTTAGAATGCCTGTCTTAAACAGAATTCTTATTATTAGCATTACAAGATTCCTTGCTTTACTTGTAGTTTTAGATAGGGAGGAGGAACAAATTTTTTTAATTTATGTTTAATTTCACTGGTAAATTAGAAGAGCTGTTGTGAAAAAAATCAGAGCAGCTCTTGTTTGATTGGTCAGCCGCACACCGCGAATATTACGAATAGCTAATTTCTTTTTCCTCCTTTATTTCTTCTTTAGTTTTTAACAAAGTTCGTTTAGAGCGTTTACTGGGGAGACAGCATGTGGGAAGAATGCTGGAAATGATAAAAGCGGCTGCTGAAGCAAGTAGCTTATGGGATAGGAGAAGCAGGGGTCTGGTTTGACTTTTACGGTGTATTTTATAACGATGCCTCCAACACGAGAATTACAGGCCTTATTCGGGTGAGTAGATCGATCTGTTTTAAGCTTATTTTGTAGAAGCTGCTGCTTAATTCTCTTTATAAGAACTGGAACGTTTTTGCTTAACAACAAAAAGGGTTATAATTAACAGCATATTTTGTGTAACTATGTTCTTAAATATATGAAAGAAAGGCCAGTTCAAATCAATAAGGCTTGAACCTAACTTATCTCGTTTACATCAAACAGGCTTTCAGTCTAACTCAATAAGTCTCGTTCTATCGCATGCTACCCTGTTTCCCCAAAAATAAGATCGGGTCATATTAACTTCTGCTCTAAAAGAGGTATTAGGGTTTATTTTCAGATGCATTTTTCATATACAAAATTCTACAATTGTTGAAAGTACAAAAATCTACATTTAATCTAATTGGAGTGGCGTCCCCTCGCCTAGCAGGCTTGAGGGAGGCGGTTCTCCGCAATTTTTGTATTTTTATTAGTTTGTTGTTGTTGTTGTTGTTGTTGTTGTTTTTTGTCCACTGTGTAGGCCAGTGCAGGACTGTTTTGAATTTCGTTTAATTCAACGACTTTCGGATTTCCCGTCGACTGCCGGTCTTTTCTGCCTAACGGTTTCTCTTGAAGATCTTGAAGATCACAGTCATTTGCTATAAAATTTTCATGCAGTTTTCCTCCGCTTTGTGATTAAATCGACAGCAGCAGTCTTCTGGCGATGTCAGCTCCGTTGACCCGAGTCTATGTGTAACAGGGTCGCCTACCACACGGCACACAACAACACACTCAACGCGTGCCGTAGGTTGATGAAACCTTTTTATTCTTGCGACCGCGTGCTGGTCAGCTGAACAGTACACAGTATTCGAGTATCCGTACCATTATCAAGGACTCTATCAGCCGGGCTGCTGGCTTGCGTCCTTCTCGCGTGTTCTCTCTCTCTCGTCTCTCCCCGTCGAGCTTCTCCCTTCCCTTTTATATCCCCCGGGAGGGCTATAGTGGCAGGGGTGCCCGGCCGTATCGGACAGCAGCGTTGCTGTGTCCACCTGGGGAAGGTGGGGTTGAGGGGTGTCGCCCCGTCCTCTCGTGGCTCCCCTCCGCCCTCCCGGCCCCAAAACAAACCCGGGAGCCAATCACCGCTAACTGGCCGCCCCACTGGCCAATCGGCCTTCAGCTGGCCTCTTTGCCAGCTTCTATCACATATGTTGATATATTCACAGTATTCTGCGATCCTACAGACGACACAATGGCTTTCCAAGCTGTAGAACTCAGGGCCGTTGAGAGCCAGCACGGATGTAGTCTGATAGTGTCTACTGTCTACGCCATAATGTTCGGACTATTCATCTTTCATTTGACTATCTTTGCTGACATTGTGCATCTGTGTGAATCTAATCTTACTGTGGCCGTTAACATGATGCTCTAACAAGAGTTGTGATTATGGAACCAGTTTTTTTTTTTGTAGTGCTTTGAGCCTGCCTTTGATGGTGGGGTAAAGCGCTATACAAATATACATTATTATTATTATTATTATTATTATTATTATTATTATAGTCATGTCATCTTATTATGAAATATCATCATAACTTTACGAACACTGAATTAACGTCTGAATTTCTTGCGACTTCATTTCCCGTTGAATCATTGTCCAATTATAATTTATATTATAATTTATTGCAAGCATTAATGTAATCATAATATTTATTTATTTATTTATTATCATTGCTTTATAATTTAATACGTGCAAACGGAAGCCCTCTTGTGCTATAGAAGAAGACATCAACCGTTGCTCGTCAGTCTGCCCAATCACATCAAGTTGGGCGAAACCAATATCACCTTCACGTCATCCGTTAAGGCCATTGCAGACGAGCAGCAACGCCACTGGATCTGGGGCGCCATGAGGGGAATTTTCAGAGCGCGTTCTGTAGCTAGAGAGAGAAAGTAGAGAAAATTCCCCTCTTGGCGCCCCAGATCCAGTGGCGTTGCTGCTCGTCTGCAATGACCTTTAGGAATCTGGGATTTATTGTCACTGATGACATGACACTCGATAGACATGTAGCAGCTGTCTGTCAGTCTGCCTACTATGAGATCCGTAAGATCAGCGCCATCCGTCATTGTCTCTCTACACGTGCTGCCAACACTCTTGTCTGTGCGTTTGTTCTTTCTCGACTTGACTACTGCAACTCCTTGCTTGCAGGCTGCCCCTCATCCCTCATTCAGAGACTCCAGAAAGTACAGAACTCCGCTGAACGTCAGGTGCTTAGAGCCATGAAAAGGGACCATGCTACTCCTCTCCTTCGTTTTCTACACTGGCTACCCATCCGTTCTCGCATCCGGTACAAACTGTCTGTGCTGTGTTTTAATTTTTTTTCAGGCTCCTGTCATGATTATTTCTCTTAACTTCTCAACCCTTACGTTCCAGCCAGACAACTACGCTCTTCGTCGGATGTCCGTATCCTCACTGTTCCTGTCACCAGAATATGGTCACAGGATTTTTGGTTACTGTAAAGCAAAACAATGGAAATCTCTCCCTTTCCATATCCGCCACCTTCCTACAATTGAATCCTTCAAATCTGCACTGAAAACGCACCTCTTTCTTGAGCATTACTCCTAACACAGTCCACACAATGCTCGTCCTTCTTACCCTCTCCCCTTTCGCTCTTGCTACTTGTCTACTCATCTATCCTTGCAGACTCACTATATTTTCTATGTTCTGTTACTTGGTGTCTTTTTGTGTTTTCCATCTTTGTTTTCTGTTTGTCTTCAGTATTATCATTTATTCTTACGTCCCTCGTGTTCTATCCATTTAGTCCATGTCTCTTCCTTGTTTTAAGCGCTAAGTGCATGCTCTCTATGAGTGTGAATATGCGCTATAAAAATCTTCATTTATTATTATTATTTAACGGAAGAACGAAATCCGTCCGTCTTCCTAACGATCTTAAGTAGGGCTTATATTTGGCGTAGTGCTAATATTACGATCATCCCGAAAAAATCATTCTATGGCTTATTTTCGTGGAAACACGGTCGATAAGTCGCTCTGATAACCTTGTTTGGGAGAAGCTTCAAAGGGCACATTACTCGTGAAATCATCATCTTGTATAGCTTCCCAAAAACTCAAAATTCCATCAAAATGTAGCACTGTTAAGAAATGACGCTTCAGTCATGGCCTACAAATTAGCTAAAAGCGCCGCGTAGCTGTGTTGTTAAAGTTGTTTCTCGCCAAAAGTAAATAACTTCTAACCAGTTTTTTTTTGAAAATTCAGTATAACATATAGGAAGAAAAAGAGAAGATGCAAAAAAGGAGAGGAGTACGAAGAAAGAAGTACAAGACAAGATGAAGTTCGAGGATGAAGATATTATTGCATATATCGTTGGGACAAAATTTTCCGTTCTTAACAGCACTGGGTTTGATTCGGTGCTCATCATTCGCGCAAACAATTTACAATTCTTAATAAACGGGCTTGAGAGATCAATAATCAATCTCTTCATTCCCTTCCAAGTCTGATGAAAAAGCCAGGCGAGGTGTGGTTATGGCCGGTGAAATAGCCAAAAACGTCGCAGGGTCACGCGTGCTCCCTGTGTAATACCAATCACTTTACTACAAAAACTGTGACGTAATCGATTCAACAGGTCCATCGAAATGACGCCAGGACGAAGCAAGTCACGCAAACACAAAAACTGATGACGCATCCCATTCATTAGGGTCTGTTTGGAACCACAAAGAGTCGGCCAGCTTAGAATGCGATGATGTACTGGACGTTGTGGCAGAGATCGCCTAGAAACTGATTTCAGAGAAGATCAGAGGAAAATAGGTTCAAAGGTCATGCTTCATTTTGTAATTTTGCTCTATGACAGAACTTCCTTCTGCTTTTGGATATGAACATCCATTGATCATTGTTATTTCCACTCTTGTGTATGCGTCGTGGAGAGATCACACAATCATCAATTCAGAAAGCAGACGAAGAATTTCTGGACTTCACTGATCAATCGCTTTGCAATTTGGTGTGTGACGAAAGCCTCGTGCATGAAAAGCGGTTACAGCGGCCCAGGAAGTGGCTTATTAAAGCGTCTCTTCCTCTCATTCTTCCTCTTCAATTGCGATATTACATTTCGTCAGGTGGAAACGGCCTCATAGATATCGCGGTGAAACCAAGTTTCTCAAACAGCATTCCAGATGGTTTAGTATAATTCCACCTCCAAAAAAAGCCTCGACCGTTCACTCGTCATCGCGAAATGGGTGGCAGTAAAGTAATTAAAGTTACCTGTCGTCACCCTTTTATTTGCTTTTTTTACTAGTATGAGGATGCTGAGGTAAATTTCTTTTCAATTACAAGACGATTACGCAAGAAAACGCGACAAAAAATCAAATCACTCATCAATTGGAAACAGTCTGCAGGAAAGTGACTCAGTATTCCGTACTCTCTGTGAAGGAGAGATAAACCTCCATTGGTCTCAAACTTATTCATGTTTCTTTTAATGAAATGGTTGTGACAAGACCAAGGGGTACAGACTCGAAAAGTCACAATTTTACGCGCCAACTCGTGAAGACTATAAAGTGGAACAGTTCTATGATAAGCTGAAAAGAGTTTTAAAGGCAATACCGAAGGCCAGACTAGTCGTCCTCAATGACTGGAACGCCAAATCTACCAAGACGCTTCCTGACCATGGGGAGGAACAGTACCACCGTGCAACACATTTTTTGTAACAGATAAGCACTAAAACAAGCGCTTGTCTTTGTCTTGTCACATATCAGTAAGTTGTGATTAATGAATTGCGTTTTTACAGATCAGTGATTAGACTGGGACGGCAATTTTTCAAAATTTAACAACATGGCTGAGCAGCCCGTATGTCTGAACCCACACATTTTCTGGTATGTGTGCAGTTGGTTGTGTTTAACACCGTGTCAACAACTAAGGCTGTATCACGGCGAGAAAAAGTAATCTTACTTTAAAATGTTTATGGACAAAACCCCAAAGTGATATAACTATAACATCTTAAAAACCAACATAAGAAGCAAGAAAAGCATAAGAGAGTGGGTAACAAGTCAAAAGAGTGTTGTGGCCCAAAGCAGGCCATGAACAAACCAAAAACCCAAAACTATCAGGGCATAAAAAGCTTAAATCTTATGATAAAGCCCTATCCGCCTTAAAAAAAAGAGTAAAAATAGCTGCCGATGGGACGGACCTAAACAAAGAAAATAAGGAGCCTGCAGTAAAAAAAAAAAAACTGCTGCCGGATACTCTGGAGACAAGTAATGAGAACATGTGAAACATTAAAATTCCTTGACAACAAGGAAAAACTGGCGGAGATTCACCTTGTAAGAGGTGCGACTGCGTGGCATAGGTGTGTCCTAACTTTAGTCCAGTAAGGACTACCTCCTCCCCCCGCATAGGACTGCATGAAAGCTGGCGGTCTGAAAGAGAGGGAAGGGTGGCACGTAACTTGTTTTGGGCCAGAGTGTCCCAGTGGCGTTGCCTCAAGGACTGAACATAGGCCGAAAGGATAGATTTACAGTCTACTGATGCTAGCGAGTGTAATTTACCGGGAGACTGACATGCAGCCTTGGCGGCCTGGTCCACTCGAACATTGCCTGGGATACCAGCATGGCCTGGAGCCCAGATGAAAACAATGTCTTTTTTCCGTTGGAGTAGAGCTGCATGAATCGTATGAATCTGGACCACGAAGGGGTGGTCAGAACGTTGGGAGAGAAGGGCTTGTAGAGCAGATAGCGAGTCTGAGATGATCAGAAAGTTTTGCTCCGAAAAGCGGTGAACATGCTGCAAGGCTAGCAAGATGGCGTGAAGTTCCGCAAAGAAGATGGAGCCGCCGTCCGCAAGTCGGGTAGAAGAAGCCTGTTTCGTTTTGCAGGACAGAACTGCTGCCGCAGGTACAGGGCCACCATTCGGGACTTTAGAGCCATCTGTAAAGATAGAACAGAATCGAGGATAGTCAGAAGTTCTTGAAAGCGCTGAAGAAAAATGAGGTTACAGGTGTCACCTTTCTTAAAAGCTGAAAGATCAAGACATATCTTCGAAACAGTAAGAGTCCAAGGAGGAGCTGGCAGTAGAGGGAGAGTCTTTACCTGCTGAATATCTACTCCGGCTGCTTGTAACTGAGGTGCAACACGGAGTGATACTGGTTTTTGCTCCTTGGTGCGAATAGCATATAAGGCAGCACGCTGAGGTTCAAAAACAGCAGGGTTTCCAGGATGAGCTTTTAATCGACAGACATAAGATAGCATGAGTTTCAGACGACGGAAAGAAAGTGAAGGCTCACCAGCTTCTGCGTACAAACTTTGTATAGGAGTGGTGCGGAAGGCACCCAAACAGATGTGGAGCCCTCCTTGATGGGGAATAGGATAAAAAATTTCGAGGGAGGACTCTCGAGCTGAGCCATAGAAGCTGTATCGATAGTCTAGCTTGGAGCGGACCAGGGCAGGATATAGGCGAAACAGGACCGTGCGGTCTGCCCACCAGCTAACATGGCCAACTACTCGAAGAACGTCCAAGGCTTTCTGGCATGATAGGCGTAAAGATTTGCTATAAGGAAGAAAGGATAGTTTTCGGTCAAAGATGACCCCAAGAAATTTTACTTCTTGGACCACTTTGAGTACCGTGACGTTGACAGAAATAGATGGGTTTGGTAACATGCCTCGTAGTTTACAAAAGTGGATGCATACTGACTTCGTAGGAGAAAGTTTGAAGCCGTTTTCTGTTACCCATTTGTGTACACCGTTTACACACAGCTGAAGCCGGCGTCGAGACACGGTAGGGATCGGCCTCGGATGCAGAGAGCAAAGTCGTCTACATACAACGAGGCCGCCAAACCTGGACAGATTTCAAGATTGAATCTATTTTAATTTTAAAAAGGGTAGGTGATAGTATGCTGCCATGCAGGACGCCCATTTCCTGTTCCTGAAGATCATATAGGATAGACCCTATATAAACTAGAAAGGGGCTTTGAGAAAGAAAGTTCTTGATGAAGAGATGCGTACTACTCCGGAAGCCTAGGGCGGGAAGGTCCAACACAATACCTTGCTTCCAGGTCGTGTAGTACACCGAGTCCAAGATAATGCCTGACTTGCTCTTTGTTGAGAAAAGCACCCCTAACGAAAGTTTCAAAACGGACCAGATGGTTCGTTGTATTGTTCAGTTATCGGAAGAAAAGTCACGAATAGTGAGAAGAAGGGAAGTTTTGAGCAATGATTGATGCCAAGGTATTAGCAACATCTCGTGCCTCTGTGAGGACAGAGTCTTCAACCTGTAGGTGGCAAGCGAACCAGCCTGAAACCTTCCCTTTATTTTCCTCATCCCCCCCCCCACACCGCCTGGGAGGTGGTTCGGGAGGATAATGACAAACCTCTGCCCCGCAAGTTTTCTGCTTTGTTTGACCATAACTATGGCAGTTGAAGCAGCGCAACGGTGAGGGAATAAAAAGTGGAATGAAGTCAGGTATCTTGGGTAAACAGAAAGTAAGAAATAAAGTATTAGCTGGAATAGATTTTCCGTCCTTTTTATGGTGACCATTTTCACCACTGAAACCCCCTGGGACGCCAGTTCTGACTTGATGTCAGGTTCCGACATCCAAGCAAGGTCAGGGCAGCAAATGTTCCCCTTTGAAGAGTTGAGGGATCTGTGTGCGGTTACTTTAATGGGACGGTATACAAACTGTTTTCCGTCCCATCGGTGCAGGGTTCCAGATGCTTTCCGGTTTGCGCACTGGATTAGGAATTGTCCAGAGCGCGAACGATTGATAGAAGAGAAATTTGATGATATATTCTTAAAACATTTTGTAATAGCTCTGCGCCCTCAACCACAAGAAAACGGGTCCAGGCCCCCTCTAGAGACTCTTTCATACTCTCACGCACTTCAGCCTCACTGTCCGAAGACTCATCTTCTCTTATGCGTTTTCCCGGGGTCAATTTGTTTGGTGCCATAATAAGAACTATGTAATTCGTTCCTTCTGCTCCACACCCACCACGGAGTCCAAGAAGGGGACGCGACCGAGCGGTACCACTTAGGACATTTCCAGCAGGGTTGCACCAAGGATTCAGAAAGGAAGACCAGATTGACCCCAGCCGTAGCCTTCTAGCAAAGCTAGAGCAATACACGACCAGCCGATTTATTGGTGTGGGCCACACCAACCTCCCGTCTAGGAGAAGTCCGGGACAAAGAGATGTGTTCGTATGATGGGCCGCAACCTCTAGGATCCCATCCTCCCCCGACAAGGGTCACCCTACACGGCAACCGGAGGGGGTCAAAAGAAGACCACAAAGAAAATAGTAACATGAAAAGAAAGGTATGATGGGAAAAAGAAGGCACGAGAAAGGCCGGTGTAGACAAATGATAGGAAAGAAACAACTGTAGTAGGATAGGGAGATGGTTAGAAGAAGACTACAGGTGAAAGGACCAGTGAGGGAGAAACAAGAAAGGCGGAAGATAAAGGGGTGGGCCGGCTTAGTCAAATTTGTAGAAATTTGAAGAAGATTGACTTGAACGTTTTCTGAGAAGACCTGCTTCAGTCTAAGTTGTTATTAGGTACTCCCACAGATGTTCATGAGTTAACAGAATTATATAAATTAGACTTTATTAGAGCTGCTAGATAAGCATGCGCCTGCATTTAGTAAAACTGTTGTAGACCAGATTGTGCGTGGTTTTGTGAGGGGGTGAGTGAAGCCAAGAAACAGAGACATTTGGCAGAGAAAAAGTGGAGGAAGACCAAACATGAGATAGACAGACAGCTGTATAAGGCCAGAAATAAATGTTTGTGCTGTAAAAAAGGCTAAATCGTTATTTGTACAGGAGCAGCTAGGGGCTGCTAGTGGAAATCCCAGAAGACTTTTGACATTGTAAACAGCTTGCTGGGAAAGAATGGAACTAGTCCGGTTCTACCTGAGGTGGACGACAAATCAGCTGCTGATCAGCTGACTTCCTTCTTTTACAATAAGATAAAGGAAATTAGTGTTAGACTTGAGAGTGCAGCTTGCGAGTTGCCAGAGTGTAAAGAGGACTATTCTGTGCCATTTGCTGGTGTACCGCTCACTTCTTCCACGTGTATTGACGAGAGTTATTTGAGGAAACATATCGAAATGATGTATCATGTGATGTAGATCCTATACCAACTAAATTTATTCTTCAGTTTTTGGACATTTTATTTCCTGTCGTTTTGGACATTATTAATGCCAGTTTGAGAGGAGGTTGTGTTCCATGGTGTTTTAAACAGGCTGTTGTGAAGCCCTTGTTGAAGAAGGAAAACCTGGATTCATCTGACTGTAAAAGCTATTGTCCAGTATCAAATTTAGCATATATTTCCAAGTTACTTGAGAGGGTGGTCGCAGAGCAGCTTATGATCCATTTTAATACTTATGGCTGCCTAGATAAATTTCAGTCAGCTTATCGTCCTGGCTTTAGCACAGAAACTGCTCTTCTTCGTGTGACCAATGACATTTTGTAGTACTTGACCTGAGTAGTGAGTTTGACATTATCACTGCTGCTTCAGTGACTGTCGTCGGAAGCTGATAGCGAAGGCGCTGCGCTGCAGTGAATTGACTCCTATCTTGCCGATAGACCTCAGAGAGTGATTGTCGGCTCTGCAAGCTCTGAGGCAGTTCCTCTGGTGTGTGGCGTGCCAAAGGGATCCGTTCTGGGTACTTTATTATTATTTTCTGTATATACTTCACAGCTTGGATGTGTAATTGAATGTTTTCAGATGGGACGTCAGTTCTTTGCGGACGATATACAGATTCTGAACAGTTCCCCCCCACCCGACCCAGCGTTGGGTAGGATTGCGCGTCAACGACTTGAATCTTGTGCTGTGGTGAAGGCCTGGATGACCAGGAATCGTCTTAAACTCAACGACGACAAGACAGAAGTGTTACTGTGCGCCCCAGGCCAGACTAGAGCAGATCGGCATTAGGGCTTTGCAGGTCGGTGATGCCTCCATAGCCTTTTCTGTGTACGGGGACCTAGGGCTCTTTATTGATGCAGAGCTCTCCATGTGTTACCATGTTAGTTCTTTTGTGTCAAAATGCTACTACTTTTTGAGCACTTTAGGTAGATTACGGCCCATGCTGACTCAGGCTGCTGCCAACTCACTTGCTCTGGCTACTATCATATCGAGATTAGACTACTGTTATAGTGCATAGTAGGGTATACCTGCTACGCAGTTAGATCAACTCCAAAGAGTTCAGAACACAGCCGCCACGACTGTTACCCGTGCAAAGTCGTCCACTAAGCACATCACCCCTATCCTATAGAGCCTTCACTGGCTCCCAGTGAAAAAGCGCATTGATTACAAAGTGCTTTCGATTGCTCAGTCCTGCATGTTCAAAACTGCTCCTGACTATTTGCAAGAGGTAGTTCTTCCTTACATGGGGAATGCATTACAGAGTCTGACCGTTTCCCCTACCTTGGCAGCATAGTCAGCAAAGATGGAGGTTCAGATGAGGATGTAAGAAGCCGAACAAACAAAGCCAGGCTTGCATTCCATACCCTACGACCTATCTGGAACTCCAAAGCTCTATCTTTACACACCAAAATCCGCATCTTTAACACAAATGTAAAGGCTATACTTCTATATGGATCTGAGACATGGCGAGTGACAAATGCCATCACTAACAAGATACAGACCTTCGTCAACAGATGTCTGCGCCACATCCTCAACATCAGATGGCCCGAGACCTGTGGGAGAGAACCAATCAAAAACCTGCCAGCCACGACATCAGGAAGCGGAAGTGGGGCTGGATTGGTCGCACCTTACGAAAGCCAGCCGACAAGCTCTGGGCTGGAACCCACAGGGGAGGCGCAGGGTTGGGAGACCCAGAGAGATGTGGAGGAGATCAGTACACAGAGAGGCAGAGACAGCTGGCATGACATGGTCCCAACTAGAAAGGAGTGCCCAGAATCAGGTCCGTTGGCGGGGTGTAGTTGCGGCCCTATGCTTCACTGGGAGTGTACAGGAATAAGAAGTTCTTCCTTACCAGCCGTCACGTGGCCTGCGCTCTGGCTCCCAGTCACGCTTCTGTCTCCTGCAGTGGAAGACACAAAAAAGAAGCGCACTGGAGCCAGCACCTTCAAAATCGCTGCACCTAAGCTGTAGAATGCTCTGCCATCGTCACTGTCCATCATCATCTCAGCAACAACGTTTCGGAAAAGACTGAAGACTTATTTGTTTACTTAACACGGACTTCAACAATCAAGCACCACTTCTGTCTTTATTGTGTTTTACTTTCCTGTTGTTTTATTTTTTTCTCTTCTGTTTTTGCTTTGCAATGAGCATTCTTCTGAATGGATACCTGGGCATTATAAATGGAAATCATCATCGTCGTCGTCGTCTCCAACCTATAGGTGGCCTATTGAACCAGCCTGAAACCTTCATTTATTTTCCTCATAGCCGCCCACACTGCCTAGGAGGTGGTGCGGGAGGATAGTGATGACACAAACCTCTGCCACGCAAGTTTTCTACTTTGTTTAAAAATAAAACGCGCTCGTGCTCTACTGCGCTTGAAGTTTCCTACATTTTCTAGAGTGGGGTGGCGGAAGGCAAGGCGCTAAGCCTTCTTTCAAGCATGCTGGGCAACCCTGAACTCTTCAGTAAACCATGGGAGACGTAGATGGTATTTACGTGTCCATTTCATTGGAATGGTTTCCGAAGCCACGTCAGTTAAAAATCTTTAAAGGATGGTCCTGATCATCATCACAGTTATCTTAATTGAAACTGTCACTAGAACAAACGCGGGTGGCGTAGAGGGCCTGAACGGCAGGCCAGTCTGCCTTGGTCAAGTTTCACCCGCCACTGTAAAAATTATCGTCCTGCTCCAGAGTATTCAAAAATGTAAATTGGAAAGTGATCACTGCCGCATAGGTCGTCGTGTACAGTCCAGTTAAAATCTAATAATACTGGACAGACTACTGATAGGTCAATCGCTGAAACGGTGCTGCTGGATGGCCGACAAAAAGTGTTCGACCCATCGTTTATGAGGCAACAAAAAGTGTTCGAAACATCGTTTATGAGGCAGAGATCACTTTCCATAAAAAATGATCCCAACAACTCTCCCCTAGGGTCAATCTATTCCCCACCCCACAGAGGGTGGTGCCCATTAAAGTCCCTCAAAAAGAAGGACGGGAGAAGGAAGTTGGGTCAAAAGACCCTCAAGTTTTCGTCGGGAGATCCGAGCAGACGGAGGATACACCATATAGTGATAGTCTAGCCCAGAGTAACCCGGGCAGCAACAGCTTGAAGAGGAGCGGAAAGTTTTATCTGGCTAAACAAAAGGTGGGAGTGAAGAAGAAGAGCAGCCCCACCTGAATGGACGTCAGATTGCGAGTCTTGACATACAATTTGAAAGCCTTTAAAGGAAAACGAGCTAGAATGTAGGAGAAGAGTCTCCTGAAGAGCAATAACGTCAGATGATGAACGAGATGCTAAGCATCTGAGTTCTTTAAAGTTGTCTCGGATCCTTCGACAGTTCCATTGAAGGATCGATGACATTTTTTTATCTGTGAGGGTATGACGCAGAGCGCCTTACAGAAGGAGAAGGAGAGGGCAGGGGACGGCGGGATGGAGAAGGCGACGCTTGACGTCGCTCATCCACGTCCATTCCCTGCTCGCCAAGAGAGGCGAAACGGTTTGACACAGGGACTGAATTTGGTGCTGTGGTGGCCCCAGATGTTTGTTGTTGTGGATTGCGTTTGTCTGGTGATTTTGTTTTTTCTTGTGTGTCTTTCTTATTTGTCTGTGATGTAGCGTTTTTGCCTTTTGATGATTTTGTGTTTCGTGTTTGTTGCCGTGTGGGTCTGATCGGTGAGGTTTGTTTGGTTGTTGACACTTGTGTGGTGTGCGTTGTTTGTGATGACTGGGAGCCACCACTGCTTGCAGGAGGAGGAGGCATAGTTTGACGGACTGGGACAGGCCCCTCAGAAGAGACCCATGTCATGTCCGTCTGGACAGAGATAGAGGCTGACGGTCTTTTTGCTACGACTGCCGAGTAGGAAGTGGAGTTTGCAGTAGATGATGCCCCTGAGGGGCCACACACTACGCGATGGCGAGCATCGTAGGAGACGCCAGATTCCGCGCGTACGCGCTGGATGTCTGCCTCTTCCTTCCACATTGGGTAGTCCTCGTAAAAGCAACATTGGGACCATCACATTTTGCACATTTGGCGCTTTGAGAACAATCAGCCGCAGGGTGGCCAGTCCTGCCGCAGCGAAAGCAGCGGGCTCGGGACTTGCAAAAGCTAGCCCCATGGCCATAACGCTGACAGCTGAAACAGCACAACGGAGAAGGTATGAATAAAGAGACTTTGACCCGCAAATACCCATCCTCAATGAAGTTGGGTATTTTGGGCAAATAGAAAGTCAGAAAAAGAGTGTTAGTAGAAATTGTTATCCCAACCCTCTTTAGGTTGACACTTTTTACAGCCGAGACGCCCTGGGATGCCAGTGCAGTCTTGATGTCATCTGACATCCCAGCAAGGTCCGGGCAACAAATGACCCCCCCCCCAGGAGTTGAGGGATCTATGCGGTGTTACCTTGATGAGGCAGTCAACAAACTGTTTACCATCCCATCGGCGTAGGGCCTCTGAAGCCTTCTGATTTGCGCACTGGACGAGGAATTGTCCAGTACGTAACCGCTTGATGGATGTAAATCCTGTAGAGGATATATTTTTGAAGCCCTCTGCAACCGCGAAAGGGGAAAGGGACGAGAGCGGCTGCGCCTCCAACAACCAGAAAACGGGGCCAGGCCCCCTCAACAACCACTTTCACACTTTCTTGCACTTTATTCTCACTGTCCGATGACTCATCCTCACGTATGCGTTTTCCCAGATTTGTTTTTTTGGTGCCATAATAAAGAAAAAGGGTTTTGTTCCTTAGGCACCCCACCTACCACGGAGTCGAACAAGAGGATGCGACCGAGCGGTACCACTGAGGGCATTTCCAGCAGGGTTGCACCAGGGATACATAAGGAATATACTCTGACCTACAGAGTGTGAAGACCAGATTGACCCCAGCCGCAGACTTCTAGCAAAGCTAGGGCAATACATGACCAGCCGATTGATTTCTGTGGGCCACACCAACCTCCCGTCTAGGAGAAGTCCGGACCAAAGAGGTGTGTTGGTATGATGGGCCCCAACCCATCAGGAACCTCAACCTCCAGGATCCCATCCTCCCCCGACACGGGTCGCCCTGCACGGCAAACGCAGGGGGCCTAAAGGAGGCCACAGAGAAAAGAGCTACATTGAAAGAATGGCATGATTGGAGAAGAAGACAGAGAAAGACCGGTGTAGGCAGAAGATAGAAAAGACAAACACTGGCGTGACATGGAGATGGTTAATTATAAAAAGAGTATAGGTGAAAGGGTCAGTGAGGGAGAAACAAGAAAAGCATAAGAAAAAGGGGTGGACCAGCTTAGTCATCCAGCCAGAGAGAGGCTGGGTGTTCACCCCCGGCACGAGAAGCCGGGCCCACGGGGGCACTTCATCAATAATGCATCTTTATCATGCCGGTGGAAATTTCCGTCTGCTTTAAGCGGCGGATATGAAGTCACTTGTTAATAGCATGAAGACTGGTTTAGAGAAAGAAAATAATGACTTCGTTATAGGATACTACGAGACAGTAATCTGGGTTAAAGTAATCAAAACTCTTCAGCTTTCCTTTTCCCAAAAAGAGTTTAAATGAAATGAGGGGTGTTCAAAAGAAAGAAAGAAAGAAAGAAAGAAAAAAAGAAAGAAAGAAAGAAAGAAAAAAGTATCAAGACTGAGAGATTGGTGTATTAAAGACACAAAAGATTTATGCTGGATGTTAAAAGACAACGTGTCACTTGTTCTGTATATGACTTCCCAACAGTCCAGCTTGCTTATCTCCACCTCGTGGGCTCGTATTCATGGACCTCGGTAATTTATCCAGGGTAAAATTGCTCATATTTGGATGGGTAACCAGCTGGTTATGTACCACGAGCAAGTATTAGATAGCAAAATATTAATTTATTTTCAATCGGAAAGTACTGACCATGCGGTTGAGAAAGCCGAAGCGCACAATGTGAGTTGCAAAGTTCAGTTTTATGGAGTGCTACTCTCAGATTATGAAGTCAATAAAAACGATATTTACCAAACACTTCTGTACCGTTATATCTGTTCAGTTTATTTTTAAAGTATAGGAAAAAGTGTTTGCTTCAGTTAAACTAATTGACGATCTCTGCGAAACTTAACCACATGTGGGAGAAAGTTATCGGAAGCGGACACCGACTGGTACAACGATTTGGTGAGGCCTACAACCGATCTGTCTAGGCCGTGTAGCCTATCAGGCTGGGTAAACGTGATTCATAAATACGAGTCATGCTCATCAAGCGTATCGGTAATGGGTGTGGGTAGGTTGGGGGATCCAGGCAAGAACATCCATCACTTCCCAGTATATCATAAGCAGCCTAGCTCTCAAGACAATGACTAGAACTACACATTTTGTACAGCATCTCATACATCAGTTATTCGTAACAAACAACATTAAAAATATCTAGCACTCCTACTACCAATATATAATACAACTAACCTTAATGTAAACAGCACTACCCTAATGCCACTAATCATAATAGGAATATTTAATGCTTGTAACCCTAATGAAAAGCTTACGAGACTGCCAGTCGCACAACTACTCATTAGATTAAGAAATGTCGTAAACTCTTTACTGAACCCAGACATGTGCACAGAATGAGGCGCGTAAATTTTCCAAGCGTTCATAGAGTAGAAAAGAAGCAACAAGAGAAGCGCTCTGCAGTATTGCATGTAGACGCTTCTCAATATCGCTTTACCCTGTGGGGATGTCATTAATAGCATGTAAAGAACGAACTTAAAAGTTTATAAACTTTGTTTGCGGAGAAGTCACCTTAAAAAGGGGAAGGACAGCATGGAGGGTAAGCACCAGCCCTGACTGACCTTCGCTGCATCCACCCACTATGAGCTTGGCGCTTACCCTAAACACTTTCAAGTGATCATCGCTAAAGATAATAAATTTCACACACTGACTGTACGTCAATCATAACAACAACCTGATGGCGGAGGCTTCAAAAGCAGACTTAAGATAAAGATAAGATAAGCAATTCGGGGGCAGCTTGATAAGCAAACAAAAAAAAAAAACATCACAACACATTCGTATGCACTAAACAGACTCACATTCATGTTTCATTCATTCGCAATCAGCACCATTCAAAAGACGCACTGCCGAAACAAGAAAGGACAGCCTCAGTCAGTTAGTCCTGCATGCAGGCCTGGTATGCAGACGTTCCGCCGATGGACGTTTTGCCGCCAGACGTATCGGAGTCGGACGTTTTGCCGACCGGACGTTTAGCCAACGTATGTTTCGTCGACGGAGGTTTCGTAGACCGGACGTTTCGCAGACAGACTTTTCGACGCATTATGTCAGAGAGAGAGAATGAAAGTAACTACTAGATTACAAAACAATTCTTTATTAAAAAATAAATTATTTAAAAATTCTTTATTTACCCCCCCCCCCCGCACACAGACTTCACAGACAGTTGTGTCACAGATTATGCGCAACAGCTTTGAGAAAAGCTAAAACATCCTCCTGTGCGTACCTTGCAACAAGCGCTTGCAGTCGTGTGTTGACTACTTCGTACTGCTTGTTTTTTCGCATCCTGACGCCCATGGCAAGCTGTTCCATCATAGGCTCGGTGCTTGCCTGCTCCTTGCGTAACTTGCTGACAAGCCTGCCAAGTGTTGGGTGCGTGACAGACACATGAGGAGGGATAGTGAGAGAGAGTTCACTGATACATTGATACAATGGCGAGAGAAAAGTGTGAGCTAAAGGTCCCGCGTGATGAAATGCCGAAATGAAGTGCCGAAGTGTTCGTCGACGAAAGGGCCGCGCGCCGAAATGACAGACACATGAGGAGGGATAGTGAGAGAGAGTTCACTGATACATTGATACAATGGCGAGAGAAAAGTGTGAGCTAAAGGTCCCGCGTGATGAAATGCCGAAATGAAGTGCCGAAATGTTCGTCGACGAAAGGGCCGCGCGCCGAAATGTTCGTCGGCGAAACCTCCCTCGGCTAAAGGTCCGGTCGCCAAAACGTCCGGCTCCAAAACGAATATCGGCGAAACGTCCGCCGTCGAAAAGTCCGGGTACCATGCAGGCACACAAAATCGGCGGCCTGATGGGAGCTGGACAAATTCTCTCGTAAGGACATGCCCGTAATCACGAAATGTCTGCCTGTTATACAGTCTGAAGAGCACTCGAGGTGTCCCAATGACTTTGGAGCAGGTGGATACCACACGATGTAAACTGCTCTTGTCCTTCACCGATAAACTGTAGAAGAAAAACAGATAAAAGAGAAGGACAACATGCTCTCTATGTGTGATCTATAAAAGAGCTGAAGATATTGGGGGGGGGGGAGACAGAGAAAGACTTCAGCTTCCGGAGAAGGAAGAGGCGCTGTTGAGCCTTCTTCACGACAGTTTGAGTATTGACATCCCAGCAAAGTCACCTGTCGAAGATGGTGTCCAGGTACATGTATTTAAAAGCAGGAACAATTTCCGGGGATAAAACACAGCCTTGAGGTGAGCCGGTGCACGTTGTGATTGAGTCGGAATGTCAGCTCGTTGCTGCTGGTCAACCAAAAAGTGAAGGATCCATGACACTAGCTAATGGTCAAAGGAAAACTCGTCAAGGAGTCTTCTAGCTAGGATATGTGGCTGAATGGTGTTGAAGGCCGATGAGAAGTCAGCAAACAACAGTCGTGCATGGGCTTGTGAATTCTCCTTTTGTTTAAGTAAAGTGTGGAGATAAACAGTTTAGCATCATCAACACTTCGTTTGGCCTGGTATGCGAATTGCAAGGGGTGAAGACAATTGTTAATGGCTTTTACAATCAATGTTTTGATGATTGTCTCCAATACTTTCATGACCAACAATGTTAAGGCCACTGGTCTAAAGTCGTTAAAATGCTGAGCTAAAAGCTTTCTTCGGAACTATGACAATGGTAGACAATTTCCAAGTATCACCGAGCGCTGAAAAAGGTGTTGGAAAATGCCTCTAAGTTGGTGCGCGCATAAACGTAATGTTCTGCCGCAAATACCATCTGGGGCCAGTTGCACAACACATTTCTAATTTTAAACACTTTTAGGCCTTAACTCTGTTTAGATAATTAGTTTAAATTGCACACCAGAATTTAAGAATTTTTAAAACTAAAACTGCTTTAAGTAAGATAAAGTTGTTTTTTTCTGTCCTGTCAGTACAATTTTTTGTGTTTTTCTGCTATGCATCAAAATGGCTAGGAAGAGATTTTGCTTCTTTAGAACAGTTTTAAGGTTTAGAAACATGTTGTGGAACTGGCCGCTGGACCTGAGGCCTTGCGAATGTTTACTCACTGAAACAGCTCCACAACTTGTTCTCGACAAATCTCAACCCTCTAGAAAGGGTGAAAAGAACTGAGCACATCTTTAATTTTCGCTGAGAAGTCATGAGTCTCAAAACGAGCAAAGAAAGCATTAAGAGCATTTGGTAGGACCGTAGTGTCAACGCTTGAGATCGAGATTTTGGCTTTCGACCCCTTAAGGCTTAAGCCGATCTTTAACATTGGCCATGTTCTCGAGTCCCTGCCAAACTGCTCGGATGTTACCTGTATCAAACTGAGATTCTCTTTTAGTCTTATAATTTACCTTGGCCTGATGGATAGCATTACGGACCTCTCTAAGTACCAGTTTTTTTGTCTTGGGCAGAACTCGTGAAGAACACGTTTACTTTTTTTATTAAGCACTGCTTTTAGGCTCTTGGTCACCCAGGGTTTGTTGTTAGACTTTTATCGTGAGACTTACTGCTTATGAGCTTTTAATGTATGCTGAATTGATTAATTATTTGTTTGTTGATTATTTTTCTAATGCAAAATTTAATTCTTGTTTTTTTATCTCGTCCGAACTTAGTTGTAGAGCTGTAAGTGACAATATTTAAACTGTACTCGCTTGAGATTTGTTGCTGTGTCCTTATCCATCTTCTCAGCCTAACATTTCGCCAAATAGGTTAGGCAGAGAGAAGTAAATGTTGGGCTATAATGTGTGACTTTTAGGAATTAAAGGCAAGCAGTCAGTAGATCTTTCTTTCTTTTATATTGGGGATTGGGAAAACCATACGAAACAAAGCAAAAATAGTTGAAGTTTGGGTAAATTTTTAGCTGACACGCACTTAATAGGGAGAAGTGTGTTGGAAGTCTCAACGAGTATACGTGAATTTTAGCTCGGACCAATGACGTTCTTTTCTCCGTTCAAGCAGACTTCATTCGTGATACGAACCTAATGAACTTTAAAAAAACTTTAAATCTCTGAGCTACATTTTTACTAAAGTTGTAATTAAACGCCATACTGAAAATTAAATCTAAGATAACCGAGAAACTGTTGTTAAAAAAAGCTTTGAAGAATAAGTTGCTTGGAAACGTTTGTGATCAACTCGTGTTTATTTACATAGAAGCGCAGACAACCACTCTACTGATGAACACTTCAAGCTTACCAAGGAACGTTAAAATTTCATACAAATAGCTCCATAAAGTCTCGTTTTTATATTCTGTTGTCACATCAAAAGACAGTCCTAGCGTTTTTATCTCAACACAAACCCTATCCCCTTGATGGTGTCCCCCTGGCAAGTGTTTGTCGAGAGCCTGCCACCGAGGAGAGAGTTGCGATCTGTCAGTGTCGGAACTGCTGCCTTAGCACATGTGTCACCACTATTTTTTCTTCCAAGAGTTGTTTGTCTACACGCGTGCTTGCCAAGAACAGGTCCCCAGAATCAGGCCTGGCAAAGTGACGAATCAGTCAACAGCCGTGGAGAGGCTGAACACTAAAGGGGCGGCAATAAGAAATGGTCAGTATAGCCTCAGCTGTCAAAACCATGCTTTTGTGAATAATGGCAGAGGCTGGACAGAATAATGGATTGAGTTTCAACAAATAATTACTCGTGTCTCTCTCTTGTTACACACCCCAACATATCTGCTTTAAATAAATTGAAAAGAAATATTTCAAGGGCATAGTAGCAGAACAAAATTAAAATATTGCAGCCATTATCTACCAGACCGAGGCAGGATTCAGGGCAGGAAGTCAGTCAGTTGTCCCTTGAGCGGTACCTGTCGTTGAAGCGGGGGTGGGGGGGCCACATGGATAGACGCAACTTACGTGTTTCGGGCGATAGCAGGGCCTGTACAAGACGACCAGTCCAGCACTTCTTTTGGCAACTACGGCGTCGACCACCCTCCAAGGTACCCTGAACGACAGTCTTCTAAAAGGTGTCGTGCCGAGTCATATGGTCAAAGAGGACCAGCTTACGTCGCTTGACTGTTGCAAATAGAGGTTCCTGGTGTTCTACGAGTGTGCCAGCCGTGCTTCGTACAAAGTCATTGGTTTTATGTGTAGAGGGCTGGTAGGCCACCGCTAGTAGTTAGATTTGGCGGGACTTTGCTCGAAGTACATTGGCTCAGTTGAAAAAGGTGCTGGGCGTTGATTGACAAGGGTTAAAGCTCCGAAACGCTGCGGCCGTACAGGAGTATCGCGAAAGTTTAGCCCTGCGAGGGGTATATAAGAGCAGGGCTGAGACGAGACGGTGTGCACTGATAGAAGAGAGAACACGTGCGACAGATAGGAGAAACAGGGAAGAGACAGTCCTGACGACGTGATGCAGCCGTGGCCATTGTAATGTACAAGCCTGTGGAATAAAGGGTTGCAGATCTGCTGAATGTTACTGCCTTTGTCGGAGTGGGTGTTGAAAGTTTGATGCTGAGACACCAAAATACCTCACCACTCGGTTACATACGTTCTCTGTATGAGATCCGGAACGTTCTCCTCAGGCACTTGCTTTCGAAAGTTTGTTGCTGAGACACCAAAATACCTCACCACTCGGTTACATATGTTCTCTGTATGAAAGCCGGAACAGCCTTCTCAGGCGCTTGCTTTCGAATGACTGGATTCTCTTCTCCATTTCGGGAATCAGAGTCCCCATCCGTAGAGCAGGATCGGTACTACAAAGGTTTTGTACAGATTGTACTTTATAATAAACCTGATATTATGGCAAGAATCTGGCCAGCCTAGCCATTGCCACTGTTGCTGTTGCGATCCTGATGTCGTTTAGCTGCCGTCTTTGGAGAGGGTGGCTACCAGGTACTTAAGCTGCTTACCTCTTCGAGCCGTACCCCGTTGATGTAGATCTCTGCTGTGCTGTTGCCATTGATCACAACTTTGCTCTCGTCAGTGTTAATCTCCATTCGATATCCGTTCGAACTTTTGGGTTCAGAAGTGAGGTCACGTTCAGTCAAGAAAATAAACTCATGAACGTCACACAGGATAAAAACCGTACGTTCATACCACTATCTGCTGTTGGAAATATAAAAGATATAAACCCAAGTATTTCTTGCCACATTTTGCTATTGTGGTTATCCACGATACCAGAGTAAATACAGTTATCTATACAGATATTGCAACATTTGCATAGGGTGCGATTTTATTTAAAGAAATAATGCTAAACACAGATGAGTGTAAGTGGGTAGGTACAACGGTATCTGCTGAAGTATAGAATAATGTAAAGAGTAGCTGATAATGATAGATGATAATTACGCCGTGCCAGCAACTAATGCTTGATAACGGCGAACGAAGGTAATAATACGTCAAAAGGGTGAAAAACCTTAGGTGATACAATAACATCATTAAAAATACAAGCCAACAAGGAAACAGGATAATATAAAAGGATAGAGACTATGTTAAAAAGTGTGTTGTGGCCAAAAAGGCCACCATTAAGCCAAAAACATTAAACCAGAATCTAACAGAACATAGCAACCCTAAATCCGATGATAATACCCTCCCAATTTTAAAAATGAAAAAATAACTGCCGATGGGATGGACCTAAACAAGAAAAAGAAAGAGCCAACTGTAAAAAGTTGCTGGCAAATACTCTGGATGCCAGTATAAGTAATTAAAACACGTCCGACAGTATAAAGTAATTGGCAACAGGGACAAACTGGTGGAGATTTACTTCGTAAACGTGGCATAGGTGTGTTCCATTATAAGTCTGCTACGTTGTACCTCCTCCCGCTTCACAGAACAGCATGGAGGTGATTTTTCTTATTTCCTGCAGGTGTTTAACGTTTTCTGCTCTACGTAAGGTCCATTTTCCTCGTAACATTCTTCCCGCTGCCTTAGATTGTGGATCAACGTGAGTCAACAAGCGTGGACTTGATTCTCTGATCTCTTGTTCTGCCTTCTGCTGCATCTATTTTCTTTACTGCCAATGTGCTGATGTGACCTCCGTGACAGTCATATGTGCGCCAATAATGAACAGCTACGTTAATGGTGCCACCACCTCAACCACTACTATTCCACTGATACTAAAACTATAAATCACAGGTGCAGCTGGTAGTATAACTGAACTGTAGTGATTGCATTTATGTTGACGGCATTCACATTGAGAACACAACTGTTTTGAGACCATTATTATTTTTAGGTCTGTGTGTTTCTTGAGTCTAGCTGATGCTAGTCGTTGGGGAGTGCAGTGTTTGAGATCACACTTTTCTGATTCATTTATTTCTATTATAACTTGGAATGCATGGCTTAAACAAAAGTCTCCCATTTTAGTCTGTCTTTGTCAGTCATACTCAAGCTGCCCTCTCTTATTCGGCGTTTCTATCTCTGCCTCAACTGATCAGCATGACATTGTCTTCCCTTTGCCTTCAGATGTCCAAAAGAGTGATGCTTTTGCTATGGAGCTGCCCTCTCGATTTAGCGCATGATCAATCCACCTCCACTTTTCATCATTATAAGTGAGGAGTTCTTCGTTGGTCTAGGAGCCAGTGTACTCTCAGAAGTAAGCAGCTTCAAGTACTTGGGAGCCACCCTCTCCAAGGACGGCAGCTCCACGCTAGATATCCGCATCAGAATCGCAACAGCAACAGCAGCAATGGCTAGGCTAGACAGGATCTGGCATAGCCACAAGGTAGGGTTCACTACCAAGTACAGGCTGTACAAATCTCTGGTAGTGCCGATCCTGCTCTACGGATGCGACACGTGGACTCTGCTCGCCGAAACGGAAAGGAGAATCCAGGCATTCGAGAACGTGCCTGATGAGGCTGCTCCGGATCTCATAAAGAGAACATAAAAGTAACGACTTTATAAGAAACAAGATTGCCACACTCAAAGGACACCAGCAACCTCTACTATCAACAGTCAAGCGACGTAAGCTGGTCTTCTTTGGCCATGTGACCTGGGACGACACTTTGTCGAAGACTATCATTCAAGGCACCTTGAAGGGTGGCCGACGCCGCGGTGGCCAGAGAAAGAACTGGCTTACGAACTGGACTGGTCGTCCTGCACAGGATCTGCTCGCTATCGCCCAAAGCAGGCAAGAGTGGCGGGCCCTGTTAGCTGCCGCGTCTATCCATGTGCTCCCCCCAACGCCAGGCAACATTCGGAACCTCTGATATACTTTGAATTTTGTGTGTTTGCTGTTTTGTGCCAATTTACACTTTTCTCAGCGCCAGCTTTTTTTGTAAGGGGTGGAAGGGGCCTTTTCCTCGCTGTATCACCTTTCTCAACCCTTGCTGAGTCAATGACAATGACCAACTGTTTAGGCAGTCAGGTAACCGTTCCCGACAACAATTATGTGCGTTAGTTGTTTAAATACCGGCAAATAGTTAATCTACAAATGTGTGTTCTTTGTGCTTGTGTACAAGACTAGTGTGATTTATGTTTATGCTTCAACTACAAAAAGTTGCTCCCCAAGAGGATTTTACTTCAAACTGAAGAAATTGTGCCACAAAAACTGTTGTGTTATGTGCAAATCATGTGTATCTCGTGCAAGTTTTTTTTTTAAATCTACACACGACAGGACTGAGCAATGATGTCTAAGTAGTTTTATAAGAAGTAAAATCTCTAAACGCCAAATAACTTTCCGGCTGCGAAAGTCTTCGCAGTCTTCGTGACATCAGTTCAAGTAATGACTTTACTCCGTGAAAACAGAATAACACAACATAGACTCGGCCAGCAATCTTACCTTGTGGAGCTGGAATTGATTCAAGATCGTATCCCACATGCGCAGTGCACCCGCCGGTTCCGTCAGCAGCATGATGACACAGGCTAGCCAGAAAGTGGCCGCCGACATCATCCTCCACATCATCCTTCGCCTTTCTTCTAGAAACACCGTGTAACATCATCTTGTAGTTCTAACTATTTACGGATTTAATTTCAAATAAGTTATACATTTTACATACGTTATTCGTTTCAAAATGACACACAATCTACACATTATCATTCCTTTCAGATCCAAATTTTTCCGTACTTAGGAAATCATGTGGACATGTAAAATTTAATATTTAATATGCCTGATACTGGAGTTATATAAGTTTGTTACACTTGGTATGACGTCATATCCGCTCTTAAAGGTAATTGATCTCTACACGTACCGTAGACCACCAGTTAGTGCAAAAACGCGATAGTCATACATGCAAAGAGCAGGCTACCCTCAGGAGCATCTTCAATCCATCTGAGTGGTCTGTCTTGCACTGAGATCGATCAAATCTGGTTTTGGCAGACATAGTCTCAAGAATTCAGGAAACCACTCAGACACCAAGGGAGAAAAGGAAACTTTCATAAAGCAGCGCCTCTCGATAAAACTACTCAGATTTTTTTCTTGACTGCTGACAGCTCTTTTGCCCTATCGTCTAAGAGGGTCACTGCTGAAACATACGAGGATATATATCTGCTATAGCGCAGACAGCGGCTAAAACCTCGCGTGTTGAAATCTGACCGCCAGGAAACATCAAAGAACTGCCCTCAAAGAAGATAGCAGTTTGGTCAGAGGCTGCAAAGTAATTTGCACCTATAATATTACTAAGGCAGATGCTTAACAGTAACACCACTTTGTAAACTCAATGCCTATAAACATGCCCTCCATCTCAGTGCTTGAAAGGTCTGAACAGGAACATTTACAAGGAAAGCTCTTTTCTTAGTTTTAAGAGTAATACAGTTTTTCTGTTCTTTTGTCAGCCTTCATTCTACTGGCAAACAGTTAAAACTTCTTCCTTGTGACTGCTTTTTGAATTTCTTTCTAAACAAAAGTATCTAGGTCTTCTGATTGTTTTCCTCTGTCTTTTGGAAGGTTTGCCTATGTTACATAGAACTTTCAAATTTATGTATGGTATGTCGACTAAATCTTTGCAATATAAACTGCACAAGAATTTAAATTATCTTTACAAAGAAATACATTATATATGTTTGCATATGCTTATATAAACATACTTTTAGAATAGTCTTTCTGAATCCTATCAAGCTTCCCCTAACGTGTGCTACGCGAAGCTTCATTATAAGTAAGTTGAGCTATATTATAAATGGGAAGAGTTTTAGCCATATCACAGTAGACGAAACAGCATGAGACATAAAAAAACTGACTCCGGACGGACGTATTAACACTTAATAAATGTCGGCTGGACCTTATAAAAGACAGAATGAGGGAGACATCTAGAAAAACACCTAGAGGGGGTATAAAAATTGCCAGCCGAGAGTCAAACGAATAAAGAACTCTTTTAATAAAGTGACAAACTGAAATTATATAGCGCCTTTCTCTAATTTGTAGAAGGCTCAATGCGCTTTACAAGAAGAAAGGATAATATACAAAGTAAGACAAGTACGAGATGCACATAACACACATATGGACACAGTCCAATATATGTCAGCAAACAAACGGAGAAAGGCACATCAAAAGACATAAACAAGACAAAACAACCTGCACACAAAGCATGTCCGAGAAGCGCGAGTTCTCGGTTGTACTTTTATAGCGCGGTATCCCAGCCAAAGCCGTGCTCTCCGCGCATTCCAAACACAAAAACCTAACAAAGACAAAATTCCTGTCGCTCTCTATGAAGTTGATGGGAATGCCAGGCTCTTCTGCTGGATGACATTCACAGACCAAGATATCGATGAGACAGATATTTTCTATTTGGGAATGTTGGAGTGGATGAAGTTTGTGTGGAAACCAGTGTTTCGATGGTGCCATGCACCTAGCCGGTAAGGAGAAGCTGCTTTCTTTGTGCAAATAGACATTTGAAACAGGTTGTCTGCTGCTGGCACCAGAACCTTCTCTGTTTGCTATGAACAGCTGGCACGTGAAAGGAAGATGGCACCTTTTCACAACAACACGTTCACACCATGAAGACACGGAGAAAAAAGGATGCAAGTGAAATAATGAAGAAATGGTAGGATAAGAGACACCAAAAGAAAATAAGATAAGCAAGTAGAAAGATAACAGAAAGATGAATAGAGATGCATTTCAAAATCAATTTGCAATAATGTAAAACACCTGCTCTTCCCTTCCCGATTAGAAAGCAGAATCAATAATTTCCCTGACAGTGTAGCTATTTTGCACTGGCCACAAAATGAAATGTCTGAGTGGACAGAGTTTGAAGCAGGAAAAAGTGGGTTGTGTCTCGTGCAGTGAACGTATTAGGTTGCTCATCGTACCATACATGCTGTCCCTAGCTACACAAATTTACCGAGAGCGGCCAAATAGCCTCCCGCCAGGCTATCGTCTTTAGCAGGAAATCTTAAAATGAAACCCACAACCCTCCAGCTCGCACAAACTAGTATTGAAAGCAAACGGCATCATTTGAAAACTAGTTGACCTTAGAAAACGCGTCTAACCAAACAGAAGAAATAGAGATAAGTAAGCAAATAAGAAGTGACATAGGCTAAAGAAGGGAAGGGGGAAAACAGGAAAAGACAGAGCTTGTAAGCAGCAGACCTCCAAGCTACCAAGCACAGTGAGTGAGAGCAAAAGACAGGCAAACAGACAAGCAAGTAAAATATACTTTAGTAGCTACCAGACTACTGATAAGGTCTGAATGATTTCAAAGCAGACATCTAGGACATCAGTTCGGGTAACGAGAGAACCACAGTCGCGTCATCGTCCTTCAGATAATGTCTGAGGAAAAGTGTAATGTATACACGCGACAAGAAACGCTTTAACACGTAAGCCGCTTCCTTTTGTATTGCAGGTCTCCCTTTAATTAATCATTAAATCAACACGTATAGCGATCATCCCTGTGACTACGTGTGTGTGTGTGTGTGTGTGTGTGTGTGTGTGTGTGTGTGTGTGTGTGAGAGAGAGAGAGAGAGAGAGAGAGTGTGTTCATTAAGAAACGCAGATATGACGTCAGAAGCAGCATACTGAAAACAGCTTACATTTTCACATTTTTGCAAAAAATAAATATTCTCCAAGCGACTTTATCAAGAAGAGTTATCTGTCCGTAAAGACTATAACTATTTCCCCCTTCTCTGTCCATAAAACCACAACATGCAGATTTCATTTGTCCCACACATTGTCCCTCAACATCTCCCTGAAAAATCACCACTGATTATACCTTAGAGAAGTGCTCTGCAAACTGTGCTTTTATTCCAGTGCGTATCCTCAGGGAATGATGTTCTCGAATCTGACCAGCTATGACCAGATCGGGTTGTCACTTTCCCGGTGCCAGAGTCAACACAAAGATTTGTTGCCGGGTTCAAACTAATCTCCAGCAGCTGAGTTCTGTAGCCTGTCCAGATTTTCTCCGCCTTATCTGCGCATGCACATCACAGAGGTGACCTGAGCACAGTGTCAACGTTTTTTACCAGCAGAAATTCCGAGTGAAGAAAAATTGAGGTCGAGAAAAACTAGGGTCTTAAGCTCAACAAAACTGTTAATTCTTTCATATCTTGTGACTAGTGTTTGTGATTTCTTACTGTCAGTCGCAAATGAGTCTGCAGCTAATACAGTGCAAGCTACTGGGCACGACTATTCACGTTCATTTAACATTTGACGATCCTTTTTTTTTTTTTAAAGATGACTGCCTTGTTTAGTCTCCGCTGACCTCTCGTCATTGAATCGTACCCTTCATTTGGGAATTTCAAAACACTTTTTTAAACAGACATTCACGTTACATACACATCATGCTGCTACTGTTCTCAGATCCTGTTTGCTCCGCCAAGAACTTATTTTTTTTTATAAAACAACCGCCATCGATCCTGCTTGAGACTTCAAACAAAAGACTCCTGCGTATTCCAGCGTTTAAAAACCTCACCCAACTGTAATTCAAGCACGAATAACACGAATAGCACGATCTTTAACGATGTCAGTGCCTGTTCTTTAAGCACTTGGGATTTAGCACAATGTCCAGACCATAAGTGGTAAGCAATCTCTTCACTTGTCCCGATGGTCAAACGGCAGTAAAAACGTGGCTATAAAACATTAATGTAATTACCGCGAAATTAGGACCTGTTGGAGAAAAACTGTTCAGGGCAGATTCGAAAACAAAAGTGCTCCGACGAATTGATACCAATAATAAAATTAAATAACTGACCAGCGCCAGACTTTCCAAGGTCCAATGTATATGTTTAAAAACTTTAGCAAAATAATGACATTGAAAGTTTCTCGGATGGTAGTTTGTCTCGGGTTCTAAAGAATTCTCGTCTGTTCTGCTTTTAATTCGACATCCCTGTCCTGAGGACCACGAAGGATGGGGGACAAACGTTCTTCTAACAGCGGAGAAGGCGACAAATTAAGAAGAAAAGCACCAGAAGTAGACAGTCGACATGTCTTCTGTGGTTGTCCTTAAGACATAAGTAAACTCTATGGAAAGAGAAACTTCGTAAAGCCTGCAGTGAGAAGTCTTCTTTTGAAAAGAAAATCAAACATTTTCCCAAAGAATGTTTGTAAACGTATCTCTAACCAATATCTGGTCAGTCTTGCAGGAGATACAAAAGGAATGGGATGGCCGCATAGTTCAGTTCCCCCCTGCGCAGGTCTTATGGCAACTGAAGCAACGCTGACATCAGTCGACGACTACGACCGCCACGAATTCAGAGACTTTTTTTGTGAGCGCCACCACTGCTTCAGCGAGACCAAACTTCGACGGACCGCACTGCTGCACATGTAGCTTGACACTAATGCATAGGCCTGTATCCGCGGCCAGTAGGTGGCAGTGTGTATCGACATGTCGAGCGAGATCGATGGCCAGAAACGCGCACTGGCGCAGGCACAGCCCCAGCTTTTCCTCACGTTGGCGCACACAGTTTTGAGCCGAGTGAAAAATGGAGAAAATTGCTGTTTTAGCCACCAAAGTAGACACTTTTTTACTTAAGTAGTTTCATTATTAGTAATGTCTAACAGATATGAGCTCAAATGATGTCTCATAAAGATGCCCGCACAACAGTTGTTAAGAAAGTTCTGTTAGATGTGGTTCTGTTTGCGTGTTTGCGTGTGTCGGTTGTGCGTTAAACTTAACGCCAGACAAAGCTCAGCAATGCTTTCAGACTACCTGTAGTCCAATAACTATAGGTCGAAACTTTATTAGCGGTTCTTACCTCTCTGACTTTTTCCGCCTGACTGTTGTCCTGTATACGTATCTCTTTCTCGCTCTCTCTCTCTCTCTCACTCACACACACACACATTCACGCACGCATGCATGCATGCACATGTTGACATCATACATAAAATCACCTGTCCAGTAAAGTTTTGCTACAAAATGAGACACCCAGTAAGTATATCCAAAACAAATATCCTGGGTTTTAAATGGATTTATCATGGGGTGTAGAAACAATATTATGCGCTGTCTTTAAATCTTCATTAAAATGGCATGCGTGCATTGATAATTTGTCTGCAAAAGCATTTAAAGGCCTCCTTTGGAATCGGGAAAGTGTATTTTAGATTTAAGAGCGTCTAGCAAAAATAATCATATAAATATTTGATTTGCTATTTGAAACTAAAACTTATACTTCTCTATAGCTGAAAGATATTGGGAAGGAAAGAATACGATAATGTCGAAAATGTGCATACAAAATGTCTCCGGATCAATGTGGTGGGGCGGGGATGGGGCTCAACTGCTAGCGCCTGTCACCAATATAGTTAGGACAGATGTCCTGGGTTCAGATCTCATCTCGAGAGTGTTGTACTCTGCCACTTCCATCTGTTTACAGGGCTGGCTGCTTTAATGGTATAGCCTTAGATGTTGGCTCGGCGTAAAACACCAATTCCACGCGCCCCACTTCACCGATACATGTGGCAGATTTCACACTGTTTCTGAGTCATCAAACAGCGGTGTAGATTTATGAAGTACACAAGTACCCAAAGCAATGTTTATTCATTTATACCTTGACTGGTACCAGCTAACATGGAGCTGGTCCACCGGTACTGGCCATTAGGTGGGACTAGACACGCGCAGCGGCTAAGGGTTACCACTTAACTCGCGGTGAGCAAGTCGACTAGCATATCCTTTTATTTTTGCCAGTTTTTTCTCTATGCACCTAGGCGTCGACTATAATCCAAGACACCCGTAAGGACGATCTTAGAATTTCACGCGGGGTCACTAGGCCGCGGTTTAACTATTGCCACAAGTGTCGCCAGGTGTACCAAGAGGAAGGCGACCGTGCTCTGTATAAGTCTCTGCTCATGCGCAGGAGATTCAGAACAATTACTTAGGTACTTAGTCTCGAATTCCTGGATTCGATTTTAGGTATCAACTGTGTAGCAGTATGAGGACTACAACGGATTTCTGCAGCCTGTACATGGTGGTAAACCTGATGATGTTGCTGCGCCAGATCATGTGTTGCCTTACCAATTGTATATGCCTCGGGTATTTTCTTATACTGGCATTTTCATGACAGTTCTACTGCCAGTATCTGTTTCAAAGACAGTAATCCACCATAGGCTTTGCCGAGTCAGCTTTCAGAGTTTGTTAATGTCAAAATACCTTTTACTGTGAGTTATTTATTCTTTCAGGAAAAGTTACGCTTTGTTATTTGATCAACGACAATATAACAATCTGTAATCAAATGATGAGAAATTTGTATATTTAATTTGAATAATTAAACCCGTTTACATACAGGGAGCAGTGCACGCACACAAGGATACACAAATACATGAGAGTGAATCTCTTAGGCTAGCTGCTTGAGATTTGACTCATCCCTGCATTCTCGTATTTGTGTACGTGGATCTATACTGCTCAAAACAATGGGAGGCGACCGTATTTTCTACACTTTTATTAATCGTAATTGTACCAATAGTGAGCAATTCCTTCAAAAAAATTTTGCGACTTTGTTGTGTGTATGAACAGTCAACGTGAATTTGATGACAATCCAATGTGGTCTTGTGCGTGCTCAGTGCTGCACTCTAGCAAAAAGGGTCATTGAACCCACAAAAAATGAGTGCAGTTGCAACATATCCAAATGACAAGGCAAAATAAAACAGCTGAAAACATGCAGTGCACACTGTTAGCCCTGTCCACTGTAAACACAATTCAGTCATTTCAGAACCCTGGGAGGGTTTATTGTCGGTTTCTGTACGCCTTTTTAATCATGCCTCAGAGACGACGATTAAAACTGTTCTAAAGAAGCAAAATCTCTTCTTTGCCATTTAGATGACTTGCACAAGAAAATACAAAAAATTGTACTGACAGAACGGAAAGTCAGACTTAAACAACTTTATTTTACTTAAGCCCCCGAGGGACCCCGGGATATGCTTGCCTAGCGAGCATTGAAAGAATAGGCTCCCTGCTGTCCAGCCAGACATGTCGTAAGAGGCGACTAAGGTGGACACCTCACCTAGAGGTAAATTAGGTTGTGGTAGGGCTAACAACCCCACCATGTAAAAAATGCACGTTACAGAAACCAACACTAGAGCACTCGTTACGGATGGCGAAGGTAATGAAACATACCAGGGAACTGGACTTATGTCGGACGACAGTCAAACCCGAGAGGGAGCTGGTACCCCGATGGTGGATTTACTTAAGCCGAAGCAGAAGTTGAGGGTGGAGTGCTGGAACGTCCAGACCTTGTATCAGACTGGCAGGTTGCCCCAGCTAGTCAAGGAGTTTGACAATTAGAACTTGGACATCCTGGGACTCAGCGAGGTCAGATGGACCGGCACGAGAACAAGGAGACTAGCATCAGGACATACTATCCTGTTCTCAGGAAGATCAGACGATCAACACTCTGAAGGAGTAGCACTACGTATCAATAGGAATACTGAAAAGACACTGGTGGAATGGAAGCCTTATGGACCCAGGCTTCTGAGAGCAGAATTCCATTCAAAGTACACCAAGCTGACAGTGCTAGTTTGCTATGCACCAACAGAAGACTCCGAGGCAGAAGACAAGGATGCTTTTTACGATCAGCTCCAGGCAGCCACGGAGAGCGTCTGAGCCCATGATATGTTGCTCATCACCGGCTATCTCAGTTCCAAGGTGGGAAGTGACAATACCTGCAGGGAGCATATCATTGGCAAGCATGGAATTGGAACCATCAATGACAACGGAGAGAGACTGGCAGACTTTTGTGAAGAAAACAATCTACTGATTGGAGACACTCTTCCAACACAAAGACATCCACAAGGCAACGTGGACATCACCAGACGGGATCACAAAGAACCAGATACACCATGTCATCATCAACCGAAGATGGAGGAGCTCACTTCAAGATGTCAGAGCCTACAGAGGACCAGACGTTGGCAGTGACCACACTCTTGTGATAGCCGCAGTTTCTCCGGCAGACTGAAAGACCAAGCCACCAAACGGGCCTTTGTAGTGGAAGTAAAGAACAGGTTCCAGGCACTAGAGGACCAACAGGAGATGACCTTATAGGACTTCAATCGAGTCTTACAGGAAACAGGAGAGAAAATACTGGGCTTCCAACGAAAAAAAAAAAAGAACAGTGGATCAGAGAAGAGACATGGAAAAGGATAGACGAGAGAAAGTCAACCAAGCAGAAAATCAACAACACCAGATCTGAACGTCTGTAGGAACAACACAGACAAAGATATACAGAAATAAACAAAGAGGTAAAAAGGATGACCAAAACCGATAAAAGGGACTACATAGAGAAACTGGCAGATGAAGCAGAAGAAGCAGCAGGAAAAAATGACCTGAAGACACTGTATAAAATCAATAACAGCTAAACAGCAGGTTCAAAAACAGTGAAGTGCCAGTGAAAGACATGAGCGGAAATGTTCAGAGTGAGGCAGGAAAACTACAGCGTTGGAGGGACCATTTTGAGTCAGTTCTAAACAGACCAGACCCCCCTCAGCTCGTAGACATCCAGCCAGCAGATACAGACCTTGACATCAGATGGAATAACAGCAGAGATGTTGAAAGCAGATGTGAATGTGACAGCTCCTATGTTGACTGAAATCTTCCGGCAAGTTTGGGAATCAGGACAGATCCCCGATGCGTGGAAGACAGGGCTCATCTTCAAGTTACCCAAGAAAGGAAATTTTGGAGACTGCAATAACTGGAGGGGTACAACACTTCTTTCCCTCACCAGCAAGGTCTTCAGCAAGATTGTTTTGTCAAGACTGACAGCAACCGTTGAGAAAGACCTCCGGCCTCAGCAAGCAGGATTTCGCCCTGGACGATCCTGCTCTGAACTCATTTTCACTCTGCGTCAGATTCTGGAGCAGAGCAACAAGTGGAACACACCGCTGTACATTAACTTCATCGATCTGGAGAAGGCTTTTGAAAGCATCCACCATTAGTCCTTGTGGAAGATCCTGAGGCATTACGGAGTCCCTGCGCCTCACTCAGGAGCACATGGAAGGCAAAAAAACATCAGCCAGAAGACCAAGCTGAGAATCTTCAAGTCAAATGTGATCAGCAACCCTTTTTATAGATCAGAATCATGGAAAATGACCAAAATACATCGGAAAGAGGCTTGACGCCTTCCAAAACGGACGCCTCAGGCGCATACTTAACATCTTTTGGCCAAACACCATCACCAATGAAGAACTCCACCGAAGAACTGAAACCATCACCACGCAGGTTCAACGAAGGCGTTGGCGATGGATTGGACATGTGCTCCTCCAGCAGACATAAGACCTCTCCAGAATCGCCCTACGATGGACTCCAGACGGCCGAAGAAAACGAGGCCGCCCAAAGGAAAGTTGGAGAAGAACAGTGTAAAGTGAGATGAAAGGAAAGGGCTGGACATGGGGTCGCCTGGAGCGGGTTTCAGCCGATCGACATCAGTAGCAGGCTCTGGTTGAGGCCTTGTGTGCAAATAGCATGAAGAGGATTGATTGATTGATTGATTGGTCTTACTTAAAGCAGTTTTAGTTTTAAAAATTCTAAAATTGTGATGTGCACTTTAAGCTGATTATACAAATAGATTTAAGGCCTAAAAATTAGAAATATGTTGTGCAACTGGTCCCAGGATTCAGCATTAGAGTACACACCAGCATGTTACTTTCGAAAATTTTGCGCCTCACGTGAAAATTGAGAAGTATGAGTGACAGCGTGAGTTGTTGGGAAGGTTCTGGAAGGTCGAGTGTGGTGTTTAAATTGTAAGCTGGTGGCCAGTCTTTTACTTCCCGAGGAAACGCGTTGCCGCGTCAGGTTAGGCGTTGGGAAGTGAAGATTGCCCGCCAAGCCCAGTTTGAACCTATTTTGTGTCTGTTAAAACTTGATGAGTTTTTGGAATTTCCGGACATTGCTGTAACTTTGTATTGACAATTATAATATACTGCTCAAAACAATGGAAAGGCCACCTTCATATATTCTACATTTGTATTAATCGTGTTTGTACTGACAATGAGCAATTCCTTCAAAATCTTTTTTTAGTGAATTGTGTGGGTGAACAGTCAACGTGAATTTGATAATCTATTGGTGTCTTGTGCGTGCTCAGTCCAGCAGTCTAGCCAAAAAAGGTAATCGAACCCACAAAAAAATGCGGTGAGCGGTTCTGCTCGTCTCGATGACGGTTGTAAGCTTTCACTGACCTTCATACCCACGTGGTAACATTAGGATCTTGCTGATTAAACACAGGTCATTTATCGGAAATCCTCAAACGAAATGATGACCTAATATTGTTTTCTTTTCTTTCAGCACAATTCTCTCTTCGTATCGCTTACAACAATTTTCATCTTTTGAGTTTCTAGGCATTTTTTAATCGGATAAATACTAACTTTTCTCCTGCCGGTTTAAAATTTACTGGTCCGACAGTGTATAACGCGACAGTGATCTCTTTACGTTCGTATATTATTATTATTATTAAAGCAGATTTATATAGCGCAATTTTCAACTCCAGAGTCAACTCAATGCGCTTTAAAAAAAACAACTTTAAAACAGATTGACACAAAAACCACATTCAAACAAAGACCAAACTTATTAACAAACAGTTATACAGAGACATTGCAACAAACAAAAATACAAGGTAGAAAAAGAAAATACTGCACACAAGCATGAACATAACATCTAAAGTAACACTGAGAGTCATGGTGTTGCGGAGTCTACACTGTAAGCTATAAACCATTCGACGAATATCAGCAGGCACAGTCACAGAGTGCAACTCAAGACGCCCAGAGCACGCATACATGTCCAAACGACGACGATGAAGACAAGCAGACAAATGGGAACCCGTGTCCCGCGTGCACGCAGATTGCTGACAGAGGCGTCGCCTCAACACAAATGCCATGCACAAAAGTTCACAAGACATCAGAAGGTTTCAGTCCACACTGCTGATACACGTTGATCAAGAATCCAAAATGTAGCAAAGCGGTCGTGAGATGAGAAATTGTCAAATGTGCAGTGATGGAAGTGGAGAAGATAATATGGCTGTGGAGATCTCTAGTCGACAAAATCCTGCGACGATTGGCGAGAAGAAATCGTTACAAAGAGGCTGGCTTTCGATGTGACAACAGAAAGTTTCAATCCACGCTGCTGGTGCACGTTGATCTAGAAGCCAAAATGTAGTGAAGTGATCCGGAGATGAGAAATTGTCAAATTTGCAGTGATCAAAGTGGATAAAACATGACTGTAAAGATCTCTAGTCAACAAAATCATGCGACGAATGGCGCAAGAAACCGTTACGAACAGGCTGGCTTTCGATGGGGACGCAGAAGGCCGTAGGTGGAACCAAAAAGGCCGCAGACAAGCAACTCAATGAAACAGAAAGACGAAGAAGCATGTGTCAAATAATAAGAACGAAGCTCACAGCAAGTCATCTAAGACAACAACAAATACAGAGAGCTAGTCCCCTCCAACTGGTTAAGCGAAGGGACATTACTCTAACTAGGTAACTCACTCGTATATCTAATTAAAGGCAGCTGAGACCTCAACAGACTGACCCCCTCTTCCGTAACTACCGACAGTTGTGTACTGCGCATGCGAAGAATAATTGACAAAGTACCCTCATTAACCAGTTACGTGTATGTGCACTACAGGCTTTCAACAATTGATGACTAGAAGTCGGGGACGGAACACCATCGCTGTGATGTCATAACGATTCGTGTCTTGTCATGCAGACGTCTGTTCAGTATTTCCTTCTCATATCGACCTGGTACTTTACCGTATGCCATGTTAATCTTATCTGTCTGTCTCTCCGATGGCAAACGTTTGACTGACATTGGGATCCGCTGCCGTAGACTGGACGTTCATTGATAATGCCGGCTGTCCGATACTAACCATACAGGGCATCAAAGTCACGTGGTGCTTCTGTAATCGCGTAAACCTATGGAATTATGAGGACTATATAACAAGGCAGCAGGTAATGTGCTGCAAGGTCTTCGAGATAACGTGTAGGGTACATCTTTCATCACGATGTGTGCGGTATAACTGCATAAGTTGCGTCTTAATTGTCTTCTGAAACAAGGTTGAATGTACTGTACAGGTATCAAACGGGGGGCCAGTTGATTCGAACATTTGCCAATTCGACTAATAGTCGATTTAACCACAGCACGAGTCGATGCGACCACAGCCAGTAGTCAATTCGACCACAACCCGAAGTCGATTCGACTACTGCCTATAATCGATTTGCAGATGGAGATCATAGAACTGCAGTGTAATGAGTCCCTGAAGGCAAAGTACGACTCTGTGGTGCCTGCACATTTCACTCGTTCCCTCCCAGAAGCGATACCCCAGCTTTGTCTATATGCGGCTCGAATCTTGAGCCTGTTCGGCAGAACATATTTGTGTAAACAACATTCTCTGTGATGAAGATCAACAAAACATCACACAGGAGTCATCACACTGATGTACACTTGCAGTCCATCCTGAGAATCTCCACAACACAGAAACTTACTCCAAAAATAAGCGAACTTGTTGCCAAGAAAAGATGCCAAACATCCACCTCTGACAAAGTAAATTAAGAGCGAAGATTGCTAAGCCTCGGTTTGTTATTACTTTAACTTTGTTTCAATGTATGATTTTGTTAAAATAAAATTAATGAAAAAGGTTTAGTTTTCCACTGCTGAGTAAAAAGTTATCAGACTTAAATAATAACGTACGGCCGCAATCTTGTGTATGATTTGAGTTTTGGCCTTCTGTGTGATTGAGTTTGACATCCCTGTCGTATACAGAATTTCAGTGAACGCAATCAGAACAGAAGAAAACATGGTTCTGGTCGCATCACGTTGTGTGGACTACTATAGACTTCATGGCAAGAAAAAAACATGCATGCAATGGTGAGTTTGATACGGATTCCCGTCGATTCGATCTTTTACCTGAGTCGATTCGGCTTTAGCTATCGTCGATTCGACCACAGCCTACAGTCGGTCTCAGTCGATTTGACCACGGAGCAAAAACTAGTATAGCAGGAATCCCTTAGTCTAAGGAAATTGGCCTACTGTAGCATCTTCTCCGATGGCGTTAATGTCTGCATCATTAAATCTTCTGCTACACAGTCACATCTTTTCACCTCGGTATTTTTGTCTCTTTTTCTACCTTGACATTATTTCACCTTATCAATTCATGTTCTGCATAGTTATCTGTTCATTTTATATTTAATTATTTTTTTCAATGTAGAATTGAATTATATAGAGAGGGATTTAATTACACGAGAAACCATGTAAAGACAATGAACAGGCGAAACAAAGACCTAGCTTTCAGATGGCATGGCATGATCTTTCAGCGTGGTCTGCTGTCCAAAAGCAGGCGTTCAGGGCAAAGTTGTGCAGAGATAAAGAAATAGAACGTGTAGTGAGGTGTCACACGCATTACAACCATTGACGTCAGATCTCGTGGTGTGAAAAGGTGTCGAACCTAGTTTTTTTTTAAAGCTTAAATTGGAGTTTCTTCGTCTGCTCTCATCGGCTGCGGCACAAATGAAACAAAGTGGTGACTGTTAACAGGTCTAATGTCAGCAGGATATACTTAACCATGTGTTGCTAAAACTTTTCATTAATTACCGTGGTTCGAGGGCGGTCAACAGTGTTACTTGTGGTTCACCTTGGCAAACATCGATAGAGTGGCGTCCCCTCGCCTAACAGGCTTGAGGGAGGCGGTTCTCTGCAATTTTTGTATTTTTTTTTTTGTTGTTTTATTAGTTTGTTGTGTTTTTAGTGCCAATTGTGTAAGTCGGTACTTTCTTCGCTGCGTCGCTGCTGTGCAGGACTGTTCGACTTTTCTTTCCTTCTGTGACTTTCGGATTTCCCATTGACTTTTCTGCCTGACGCCGCTTTCTTCTGAAGATCTTTAGATCACACAACGACACGAAGGCTTGTAGATCTGAACTCACGGCCGTTAAGAGCCAGCACGGGTCCCGGAGCAGACGACTTGCTAAAACAAGTAGCTGGTAAAGTTCATAGATTCAAGAGTGAAAAGAGGCTAAAGACAGACAAACGGTATGTCCGACAAATCAGTAACCACGCATTGTGCTTATTCCGAATCTCAGTTGTCTGATTCTCCACCAGCAAGTAACCTCCCCACCACTGGCAGAAAACAATGTGAAGGTCACTATCAAGATCAATGAGTCATCGTCATCAGAAGTGGTCATCGTGCAGTTTGATAGTGTGACGTGTGTCTATCAGCCATATACAGGAATAGCCAAAGGTCACAAAGATACAACCACACTGTATGTAGCTCCGCACTCGATAACAGGACTGTAGGTGGCTGTTAAGCGGATTGATCTAGAAAACTTAGATCACGAGTTCTCATATGTATAGAAAGAAGTATTAACCAAGCAGTTACAATATGAGACTTCTCCCACATTACTGTAGCTTCGTCCATCGCCATGAACTGTGGACAGTCATGCTTGTCATGGGCTATGGTTCTTGCCGTGACCTGCTGGTCATACACAGGGGTGTGAAGACTACCCCTGCTTTATATCACCTGCGGACAGGTGTGTCTCACTGGCTTCCAGAACTCCACAGTCTATGACTATCCTAGCATACTGCTGATTGCCTCTGTAGTTCAGTCCGGAAATTCTTGAACAGAATCTGGATATTTCTCAGTGATTGTAGAACTAATCTGATGATCTTACTACAAGAATTCTGCTATTTTTCAGTGATTTTAAACTAACCCCATACACTGTACAGCGCATTGAGTCGACTCTGGAGTTGAAAATTGCGCTATAGAAATCTGCTTTAATAATAATAATAAACATTAGCACAGCTGCTGTCACTTGTAGCTCACAGTATCAGAAGCTAGAAACTACTCCTACTGTCACTTGTGGTTGATAACGGCAGATTTTAGAAAGTACATCTGTTGTGATTCCGATCTGATTCATCACTCGCAATGTTTTATTTGCCACAAGAACGCTGATTAAAAAATCCAGTGTCCTCGTGAAATCGGTAAATAGTTTTACAGATAATAATTCATTAAGTTTGTTATATATTTTTGTACATACTTTATATTTTTAATGAATTTTAACAAACTTATTTTTAACTTTGAAACGGGCGCGTGAGCTGCAAGTCTTTTCTCGTGTGAGAGAGTGCGTACGGATCCAATTATTGCTGACCCTGGTACCGAACACCCAGAGGCAAGGGGAGATAATTAAGAGCAGTTTTCCCCCAGTTGTGACAAAATGCCAGTAGTTTGATGTGGGTCTGAGTTAAGTCCCAGAAGACACCGGGTTTGCAAAAACAGACTTAGCACACAGTACAAGCGAATACGAAAGACCAAAGGACTAAAAAGAAAATTGTTGGGTCAAATAAACAGACTTCTTTGAAACTTGCTGTCTTCCTTTTCACGGTTGTTAAACTTTATTGAAAATATTTCTTTTGGCAACCATCCGCGTGCCACTACTAGTTGTTATACATTGCGCATACACCTGAGACAAATATAGTCCTCTTCTTACCTAAGGTGGTACATAAGGCAGCCACTAGAGAGATCCATTTTTTGTGTCAGCACCAAGTTTAGCCATGCCGTTCCAGGAAAGTTTCCGGTCCTTTATTTTTCTCTCTCTCTCTCTACAGACCTTCGCCATGTTTCTTTTGGCCTACCATGCTTCCTCTTGCCATCAGCTGTCCAATGAAAGGATATTTTGGGTTTTATTATTGGGTTTTATTCTGCACACATTCACTAGCCGTTTCCATCTTTTTTTTATTATGATTGTCATATTTGTACAGCTGGCTCTTGTAAGGATTTCTTCATTAGTAATTGTGACCATGGCAAGGTGGTGGTGCAACAGGGGGCAACGGTAGGTTTCAGCTAAAACTAATCTCTCTCTACAAAGTTGTTTTCGTTACGCATCAGTCATTTATGCCACTCTTTACAGCGACGTGTCAACCACTTTAGAGGAGCGTATGTCGCTTTTCAGAAGTGTGCCAGTTATGCTAGCCACATCAAAGTACCATTCTTATCTCTGAGACTAAGTCCTGTACCCGACAACACGCAAGTGGCGGGGGCGCAGCAGCCTACGTCTGTCACAACACGCCAATCATCACTACTTCCCTAAAGGCCCTAAACTACTTTAGCGTCAAGTCCTTGGGCTCAGCAAGTGCAGTGTGAGGTGTACAGTTCTTAGCCAACGGACTTTTTTCTATGGAGCAACCTCCAAAAGTGTGCATTATATAGGTTTATATGAGACATTAACTACTGAAATGAAAGTATACCTGTCTAAATTTATAACATCCCCTTGTCTGCCTATACGCCACTCTAGGTACCCTATTCACATATTTCTGTCCAATTCTCTCATTTGTATTTTGTCGGTCTTAACTACTACTTGTTTTTCTCCTTTGTTTATACCTCCTGTATACACTGACTTGAGCGTTTTCTCTGTTACCCTGTTATCCTCTCCTGTATCTACTAGAATGTGCCACCCACATCTTCTCGTGAAACCTGACCACTTCCTGTTGATCAAGCAGTTAGGCTTTACTGAAACTATTTTGTTGAAAAATGATTTGCCTGTTTTACCAACCTCTAAAAAATAAGGAAAAAAATACTGATTATTATTTATGAAATTTTTGCTCCGTGGCAAAGGTGCACTGCGTGCTTACCGCTAGCATTTCCCCTTTCCTGAAGCCCAGATAATCAGCTTTGCGTGGCTGCGGTCACACGCTAGAGCAAGCTATGAAACGTCGCTGCCAGAGCCGACACGTGTATCTTGGGCTCTGTCTTGCATTAGGTTTGTGTTTTTTAAGTAAACATCATCATGTTATCCAATTTTAGTCGTGTTTTTGAGGAAATGGTTTGTTGCAGGGAATCTTGTTCTCGATGTTCATGTGCATGCAGCTTCTGCATTTTGCTTTTCTCTCATTCTACTGCTTGCCCCAAACCCCCCACAGCGACAGCTTCAACAGGGCGTGCAGAAATATGCTCATGAAGGGGGCTAATGAAGCTTCATCTGACAGTCGAAACCGTCTCCTTCGCCAAAATCAACCTTTCCGAACCCTACTTCTTCAGTCTGTACCCCTCTCACGCCTTCTAAATTATGGGCAAAGTCATCTCGAGAAATAGTTCTACTGGGCGTATTAATTTCACGCTCTGACGCGTGCCCCGGACGGTGAATAACGTTAGTTTGATGTGAAGCAGTTAGGCGAGCGCGCGTCTGCATGTAGCACCAGGACACGCGTGCCAAAATGTTTTGCAGGGAGAATGCTAGACTGACTGCGTCTTTTCAAAGGTCTTTTTCGATCTTAGTCTCCATTTTCCCCCTTCCTTACTTCCTCTGGCCCCCTTCCTATAACTTAACTCTCCCCTCCTCTCAAGTCCAGTGGCTGTCTGCACCCTTTCCCGACGTTCTTATCACCCTGAGTATGCATTTGTTGGCGCGTGCGTGTGTATATGTGTAAGACGGAGAGAAAGGAGTATAACTAAGGTGAAACCTGTTTGTTTTCATGCATGCGAAGAAGCTGCTGTCGAAATTTCAGAAATAGTCATCTGCAACTAGTCCAAAACAAACAAGAATGTTCAAAGTTACTTGCACAAATAGAAAATACACGCGTTCCTTTACTACAACATTTTGACTGAGTGCTTGACTGAAGAGTATATAGATCGCCCCACGTTTTAGAGCCAATATAAAGTTATCCGCAATCACCACGTTTTTCTTTTTTTGACAGTTTTAGTTTTTTTTATATTGAATTTCGCTTGGGTCTTGTATGTTTATGCATTTAGGTTGTCCTGTGTTTTAAAAATAGTGCGTCCTGCTCTAAATCAGAACGGTGTCTGAAGTACAGTATGATACAAATATTATTGAATTTTACATTAAAAAAACTTCGATGCCTTAAGAACCGTGATACCTTTGTGCACCCCAGTCTCCAATTGTATTTTCTGAAGTCAGTTACAATAGTACATTGTGTGATAACATTAACACTTCTGGTCTGTCTTTAATCGTTTGTATGTGCGTGGTTGAGTCAGCAGTTGAGTATTCCGAATTTAGTAACTTCTGTAATCTTTGGTCAAATCGACTCACAGCCGCGGTCGGATCGGTAAATGGTCTTACTTTCAGCCGTTCAGGCACTCGGACAAACAGAAAGAAACACAGTGAGGGACTGGGAGGAACAGGGCTGGATTCTAGACGTCAAGAGAAGTAACTCTCATAGAAGCTAATACCTGCGCCTAAGACTAGCTTAGCTTTATTACTGCACAGTGCAACAATGACCGTACGAGCTGGGACGACCAGTACTGAAGTGTACTGGCTTGTCATCCCTGCTGTGAGAAACCAAACGGTCCTGGCTTCAGATATTCTCCCTGCGTGTGACACATGCTGGCAGAGTCGGGGGTTTTCTCCTGTCACTCCGGTTTCCTCCCAGCATAACGCGAAATCGTGGTGGAAGCACTTTCCTGCCAAACCAAGCCACTTGCCAACGACTGTACGAGCTTATTGCGAACTGTGCTGCTCATAACCTACGCTCGCATAAACAAAACCTTGCCCGTTGTCGGCGATCGAAGAACACGCACATCAACCGATCGATATTTTTCTGCTCCTGGAAGTTTGTCGATCACGCAAAACCACCTGAGCGTAACGACCCATGAGAGAGGTTTAATTTGGCGAAGAAAATAAATTGAGCACGCAGCCATGATCCCTGCTGCCGATGACGGCATGTGTTGAGTGCGCAGTAAGGCGAATTAACAGTTGTTATGGTTATTATAACGCATTCCTTTAAACCTGCGCCGGATTTTGTTTTTCTGCCTAGTCGAGAAATGAACATTACTAGCCACATGAAAGCGTCACAAAAAATTCACCCATTAAGTGGCGCTCAATGTTCTTCTCATTTCTCTTTTATCTTAAACGGCTTGTTCTAAACAGTAACTTTATGCAACATTTATTTATTTAAAGAGTGTTTTACAATAGTAGAAGTTTACTGTGACTAGTTCTTTTAAAAATTGGCGTTAGAGGTAAGCTGTTTCAATGCGGGAAAAGCATGTACTTGTAAAGCCTTGGGAGAAGTGCGGTGTGATTATATTGACTGGTGCAAAACAAGGGAAATTATTAACGAAATCACCTTACAAGTAATAAATCACTGGAAACATGGCGTTTTTCTTGTATAGTTAGGAATATTTGTACTTTTATATTGTAATAGTAATAACAAATATCACAGTTGCTATGAACTCGGATCGCTTGAACAAAAGAGCAGCACGAGAAACAAGTTGCACAAATGCAAACTATAAAAACGAAAGAAAAAGGATTGAGTAAAAGAAGAAAGGAGAGATAGTGGGAAGAAGAGACCACCAGCTGTTGGAGGTATTTACGAAACAGAGAGGTATGAAGGTCAATATTGAAATCTTAGAAGGTGATAATTGTACGGGTCATTGCATACCAGACACTAGGGCTAGCGAAGTGGCTCCTAGCAAATATCGGCCCCCGACATGTATCTCGTCTGAGAAGAGGCATATGCAGGAGGTCTGCGTGAATAGATCGTAGAGACCGATTGGGCTGGTAGGGCTTTAGTGCTAAAGAAGGCTTACCGTATGCTTCAAACTTAAGATGTTAGGGATAATACATGGGTTTCAAAGATTCGGGAATGTTTGATGGATATTTAGGGATGCGTAAGGGTGTTGGAGAAGTGAAAGAAGTTCTACTCAAAGCTGGTTATAACGGAGCGCAGAATGTTCGCATATTCAGTGGAAACCCCCAGTGCCCATGTATGTATCACGAAAAGTGTCTCCATTGCCGACTGTTGCTTTCCCTGCATTTAGCCTGTCTGTTTACCTTTAACAGCATCTTCGACTTTCTTCTATCCGGCATCATGTTGGTTTATCATACACCGGAAGGCCGTTTCGTCAAAGCGGTGCGAGTCGTAAATAACTGTACGTGCGGACTGAATGAGGAAGAGGGCATGGACAAGTTTGTTCACCTGCCAATCAATGTGCACGCGCGCTTTGAGCAGTGATGGCTTTGAGCAGTGATGTTCCTTAACACGTAAGCTCAAGATCCTATCGTCGACTGCTCTGGAGGTAATAGTGGCAATGGCAGCTAACTGGATACCGTTTTCATGACTTGGTGTTATTAGTAACTGCGCAACATAACATTCGTGGTCCGAGATAGAATCGGTAGCCGCATTTTGAGCGAAATATAGCCTTCTGTTTTAAATGAAAACTATGAGTGGCGAGTTCGTATGAATGTTTGAAAAATTAGTTGGAGAAGAAATTGTGTTAAAGAAGAACATAAGAAGGGTGGGAAGAAAGAGATTCAGAAGTGGACGAGAAGAAGAAAAAGAAGAAAGTAAGGGAGAAACAGGATCTCACCGAAATCGTTTATCTTTTCCCCGGCAGAAGGAACGGAATGAAATAGGAGTGGGGAGAGAAGAGGAAAACAAGGGGAAGGACATAGCAGTCTTTCACCAGGCTACGTACTCTGTTTACATCCGTTTTAAGTTATATTGTGCACCTAGTCAGCCCTTTTAACTTAATGCAAGGTTATGCTGGTACCATTGAAATGTAAACCTCAAAAGTTTGACAGCGCTGGCCGCAGTCTCCTGTCATCCTCAACAGTTGGCCGAGTCTGGAGGCCTGCTACACTATCACGCGCTGGCGTACGATCCTGCTGTCACTGCAGTCCGTCACCGCCCATGGGTCTACCCCTCTAACTTTGTTGACTGCTCGTTAACCTCAGCAGCGTGTTGGCCGTAATTAACTTAGCACAGTGAAAGAGTTCACGACTGTTCCCTGTTTTTGCTCGTGGCCGCCGGGCGGAGAACAGCGCAAAAGTGTTAGAAAAATCACAGCCGGCGAACTTTTCCCACAATGTGCGTGCGGAACAGTCAGCACGCACTATGTGCGTTTTCCTATCGATCTTGGGAAGAAGGAATCGAAAAAGAAAGTGGGTGGTAATGGAAGAAAAGGCTAGCGAGACTACAAACGAATTTCAAAAGAAATGTTTCATATAATCGTTAGCAAAGTTTACAATCATGTGTTTTTATGGAAAAGAAAGAAGATAGAAAGTAATGAATAAGAATGGAGGACGAAAGGCAAGTAAATTGGGTCCAGCTTCTGTAATAATGGCAGTTTAAAACGCTTAGACCAAACTAACGATAGAGGTGAGCGTTATTCGTTTCTTTTATGTCCCCGAATTATAAAATCTATAGTTTTGTGACACTGCATTATTAGATCTCTAAGATATCCCAGCATTATATTGCAGGCATAGCGGTATTAGATATCACGGGGTGACATGTTTTAATGATCCATCGTGTTGAGAACACGACGCTACGTCTGAGTACGTTGGGCAAAGCGCATCAAGCACCTGCCATACAATCAGGCATCACTACGAGACAGTACAATCTCCTTACCTGACAAATGAATGCTAAACTCATCACACGCATTCAAAGCACATTTGCCTAGTACAACGTCACAATAGTGAAGAATTATGGATGGTGTGAAGTCTGGTACCTATAGATGGAAGGAGATATGCCCTACCCAAGTCACGTCCAAGTTATCTAAAAATAAGCGCCTCTTTCAAAGTAATTGGTAACCAGACAAAACTTAGTCACAAAGTAAAAATCGCAGTCACCCTATCATGTATGATGCTTGCACTAAATGTCTCTCTGGCGTTTGGAATACATAAACTTGTAAACTCTCTCGTATAATTTCTCTGGTATATGTGATACACTAAGTCTCAGCTAAGGATGCCTCTATCATAGTATAGGAGAATAACTGAAGTTATTGAACTATTCACATCACATTCAAGCATGCACGCCAGTCTTGTCTCTCTTTTATTTGTATTTATCTAACAGTGTATGCGAATATGAGTTTATTTGCATCTCTGTCGCTCTTATTCTTACTCTCTCTCTCTCACGCGCGCGCGCATCTTCCCTGCTTGTATGTTTTTCTGTCAGTGTATCTATTTTTCCAATGGATTTTTTTAACAAACATGGAAGTAGGATCAACTCAGGCAGACATTTCTGCTGCTGGCATGTACGTGTGCGCGTCAGAAAATTTGAGGTATAATTTATGGCGTCAATAAGCTTCAGAAACCGGAAGAGTTGAAAATGTTTATGAACATCAGTTTTCGACGAGACTTGAACGGAGGCTGGCTGGCTCCAAACAACCAGTTAAATATGTCGCGATAGGAGAAAGACGTCATAAACACAGGAACAGCAGACAGGAAATCAGACATGCACTTTACTGTGGCAGTAAATGGGTTGCTATAGTGACGGTCTGCGCCACCTAGGGTTTTCCTCACTCCAACATTTCTTAACCAGTGACACAAAGGCAATATTTTTTGTTCAGATATGTTTTCCTTTCTTCTTTTAATAATGTTACCATAATATATAACTGAGATTGCATAACTGAAAACAAGAATCATAGTAATTAACAGTTTCTATTTTACCTGTGAAGACATTAATAGCTGTGTACGTTTTGAAGACACATTAATAATTTCAAATATTTGAAGTCCAAATGCAGTAATTTATAGTTTATTCATTTGGAATACTGTCGGGGATCAGAGATATAGCCCTGACTGGTTAAGCGAAAAGCGTGTGATTTAAGGAATGTTAGGAATGGAGTTAGCCCCCTTGTTTGCTTTAAGCAGCAGGGATAGGGACCCTTGAATGTACGTTTGATGTATGGTTTAGGACGCATGACGTAAAAGGAGGAATGACGTCAGGTGTCGTCTGGAAGATTGGGAGAAAGGGGTCGTCTGCTCAGGAGTGTGTGAGAACGGGTGGTGAGAGAAGGTTGGAGAAAAAAGAAAAGGTCTGCTTTCGGAGTTATGCTGTGTGTTTGGAGAGATTCCCCAGTTGCTGTGTCTGCTGGTGGATTCTGATAATCGGAGTATTGCTGTGTGTTTGGAGAGATTCCCCAGTTGTGTGTGTCAGCTGGAGGATTCTGATAATTGGAGTATTGCTGTGTATTTAGAGAGATTCCCCAGCTGCTGTGTGTCTGCTGAAGGATTCTGATAATTGGAGTATTGCTGTGTGTTTGGAGAGATTCGCAGTGCTGTGTATTTTAATCATCTGGATAGTTTCAAGGAGGAGTATAACGGCAAGTGTATATCTGTGAGTGCGTGTGTTCTGACCGGACGTTGACAGTGTGTTTTGGTCATTTGTTTACTTTCTGAGAAACTGTTGGTGTACCCATTGGAAGAAGATTTGACTTCTAGAAGGAGGGAGGGTTATATACGTCGTTGATTTGATTCTCATGCTTGATTGTTAATATATATATATATATAAAGAGAGAGTAACCCAGGTTATTGAGAGGGTGTACCTAGTCAGTTTTAGTGGAAAGATATGTTCATGTGAAATGGTTGATATTCTTGAGAGTTGAAAAAGTATTTAAAATTGGTTGATTTTGCTTTTTCCTTATAAAGACAAGTAAGAACCCCGAAATTATAGAGATTTAGGAACCCACGTACAGGTCTTTGTATTTTGTTGCGTGAAAGAGCACGTGAGCGTTGTATGTGACCCATCTGCACGTTCCATGTGTTCCTGACAAATACCAGCAATCATTTCTGTGTGTGAACGGGTGCAAATACAAAAACTTCTAGCATGGCAGAAATTGATTGCAAAGAAGCAATAACTCCTCCGCCTTCATTAGGTTTCTCTAGAACAGGCATGTCAAACTGAGGGCCCCCCAAGGTCCACATGGGTCACATTTGTGTTGTCATGAGGGCCGCACATGTGTACAGTGTTCTTTGTGCGAGCCGCAGGTGTGCTTGCAAAGGGCCACATGCGTGTGTTCCTGACAAATACCAGCAATCATTTCTGTGTGTGAACGGGTGCAAATACAAGGACTTCTAGCATGGCAGAAATTGATTGCAAAGAAGCAATAACTCCTCCGCCTTCATTAGGTTTCTCTAGAACAGGCATGTCAAACTGAGGGCCCCCCAAGGTCCACATGGGTCACATTTGTGTTGTCATGAGGGCCGCACATGTGTACAGTGTCCTTTGTGCGAGCCGCAGGTGTGCTTGCAAAGGGCCACATGTGTTGACATAGCTGCTCTAGATAAATTGAGCGCGGTTCAAGCTTCCTCTGTGCGTTGTATTATAATAATACTGGAAATTTATATAGCGCATTATCCTGCTTTACAGAAGGCTCAATGCATTTTACAAAAACAATACAAAAACACAAAGAAAGACACAAATTCATGCAACAGACAAACTGATACAGACTACAAACTACATCCACAAACAATTGTACAGAGAGAGAGAGATCAACAGACATGATAAAGACAAGATAGAGAAACCGGCTTAAATGTTAGGTTTGAAAAATACACAGAATAGCAAGAACACATACACGGACGTTCGCAACATAACATGCAAACTAGAGATGATTCATGTATTGTTTTGATCTGGTACATTGTAAAATGACGAATGGGACGATGAAACATATGAAGCCAGCAGTCGCTCCCAGCTTGCTCAATCCAAAATCTGTAAGCAAGAATGCAAATCCATATATCCACACCACAGTTCCAGTCGTAGGACATACCAAATAGGAACGAGTCGTTTTTGTTTTTCCTGCTCTTATAGTAGCTTGCAAAATGCTTCTCGGAAAACCCCAATATCCAATAAGCTCACTAGGCAGGGAAGCTGTGCAAATCCACCGATATAATATTTACAAAATATGTTCAAATTGTCCTCATCAATAATGAGTCACAAATCTAGAGGCGATTCATGTATTGTTTTGATCTGGTGGTTTATGAATTGTTGAACAGTGCTATAAGCTTCCAGAGAAAAGAATATGACAGAAGATAGATTACTACACGTATGTGACTTTTTGTTTTTTCGAGGTCACCAAATCAACAATCAATAATAGCCACAAATGGTAAATGGAGGGTTATAGGATCTGTTCACAAATTTTGTAGTGCTGATCTATGAAGTCATTAAGAATATGTGATCAAATTTCAACTTGGAAATAGTCTTGTGTCTAGATGAAATAATCCGTAAATCACTAGGATCAACATGACAGTGAAGCAGAGAGGGCAGCTGATGCGCCAACTGTGTGACCTCACCGGCGAATGGCGCAAAGAAACCGCTATGGCGAAATTAAGGAGGCTGATAGTCGATGGGACAACATAAGGGCGTAGTTGGAACCAAAAAGGCCGCAGACAAGCATATTGTTTAACAGAACGACGAAGAAGCATGTATAAAATAATTGGCACGAAACACACATTAGTTCATCGGAGACAACACAAATGCAGAGAAGCCTGTAACAGGTCTATACTTACGACCAGATTTTTCTTATTTCACCATATTTAAAAAGTCAGTTGTTCTTATATCTATTTTTTCAGTCTTTATCTTTTTGTTCGAATGAGGCTGGCTGGATTTCTTTCTCCTAAGTTTAATTTGTGAACGAAGAGGGGGGGGGGGTTTACAGTGATGATACGCATGCTTGGTTCAAATTTCATTCCGATGAGAACTTCTTAAAACGTGATCATGTGTGTATGTCTTCCCTGAAGGTACAAGAAAGTGTGAAGAAGTTTTTGGAAGCTCTTACAATCACACGCCTATTCATGGGGACGTGCACCGCAATCTTATCTCTCCCCGTAGGATGAGAAAGTTCCCATCGATTGGAAACTGCAACCGTAATCATTTTTATGCAGAGATACATCCCAAAAATATGGCATAACCGAAAATTAATCCAGGGGCAAAATCTATCCCCAGGGAAACGGCAAGGCTAAGCCGTTGCAGAGGCAGGTTCCGCTTGTCCTCGCCACTCACTCACTTCCGTCCTAACATTTCACCCCTCCTTCGACCTCTGCGCGATGTCTGAACACTCAGCAATCGGGATAGTTACAGATGACTACGATTTATGCAGCCTTTCTTCTTTAAATTGCTCTTTGTCAAAAGTTTACCTGTAGTTTTTACATTTCTCTGGTTTAGACACTGACATTTTTTACTGTCTTAGTCTCGAATACGTGACTGCCAGTCCGAGCGAGCGTCAGCTGCGAGGTTCACATCATTGTTCACATCACCTCCTGCAGCTAGCCTACATGCTGTATGTCTTTGTGTATTTTCACATATCCGCGTGTCACAACCTCACCAACCAGGCTTGCGACATTTACGCGTTCTTTCTTTTAACATAGATGATCTGAAAAGAGGATTTGTAAATGACAATCCCCCCAAAAAAAGTTGTCCTAACAATAAATAAATTGTTTAAATCTTTTACCAATCCACCCCAAGGAAGGCCACCAAGGATGCTGATAACACTGACGAAAATGATCCCATACAAATCACCTTTTTTTTTAAAAAACAAAAAAACTTTTTAGCTTATTTAGAGGAAGAAAAGTTTATCTTTTGGGGAGTACTATGTATGGAATTTGGCTAGAATTGGAGTTGATTTTACTCTGAAACTTATTTATTTAATTAGTATTTAGTTTTACTCAGAGGTAGTAAATAAAAAATGGTAGGGCAACGATAGAGAGCACTTACCGGTTCGTCCGCCACCCGACTGTGCCTTGGAGCCGTCGACTATGGCGGAACAATACCACGTGGCAATAGTTCACACGTTGCTTTCATCCACGATGCGTACACCTCGTTGGTTGAGCCTCGAATCGTTGGTGTGGTTGCCCGCGACGTGTGACTCTCACTCCGTCTTTCAATCACTTCGTCCAAGATGTCTACGTATACGTATTTTTCCAATTGCTCCCTACGCACGATATCTAATGCAGAACTGTGATTTAGAATATCCTTGAGTATGCAGTATCCAGTATATATCCAGTATATATCTTGAATCTTGAATGATGCTCCGTTATGCACGTTATCCATGATGTGTCGGGCGTGTGTCGGCCTTTATAGCCAGCGTGTGTCGCTGTGGCCAGAGTGTCAGGCTTGTGTCGCCGTTTAAATAGCAGGTATCGCTGCTAGAACCCTTACAGCGTGTGCTGTTGTGGATTGTGTTGCCGATTTGCCAGTGTGTTTACAAGTGAAACTGTTGTATGAAACTGTAAAGAAAGTGTTTTCGTTTTGAAATATCTTGACTACAAAGACTCAGTTTCTTGGAGAGGCTGACACCATAGATTTAGGACCCGTAAACGAGCCAACGACGAGTTGTTTGTGTTTAACGCCGTGCCAGCTACTAAGGCAGAACTCTTTTACTTTTATCATTACTGGTCAGCGCAAAGAGTGCGACCTATCTTGGTCGTGACGCGGGGCGTTACAAGTGCACAAATTAAATTAAATTTTGTTCTTGGCGCCACAAAGACATGTCCCACGCTTCTGCTCACCCACCCACAACGCTCTCTGACGTCAAAATCTGTTGACCTCATACGCATTCAGACCATTAATTTCACGTCACTCACACACACACACACACACACACACACAAACACACACACACAAATAATAATAATAATAGTGAAGATTTTTATAGCGCATATTCACACTCATAGAGAGCATGCTCTTAGCGCTTAAAATGGGGAAGAGACGTGGACAAGTAGATACAGAACACAGGGGACGAAAGAAAACGACAGTACTGACGACGAAACAGATAGCAAAAGGCATCAGGTAACAGGAACAGAGAAAAATAGTGATGGGTAAAGTAGCAAGAGGGAAGGGGGGTCAGAACTAGCATTGTGGACTGTGTTAGGAGTAATGCTCAAGGAAGAGGTGCGTTTTCAATGCAGATTTGAAAGATTCAATACACACACACTCCTTCCAATACAGTTGCTGATGTAACTTTTTTATTATTAGTAGTAGTACTTTAAGACCGCGCTTATATCATCTTGCGTCGGCGGTAGCATAGATCATGATGGTGATTATCATCATAATGATGGATGAAAAGAATGCCAATTATAGTACTTCTTCTCCACCATGCTATGATGATGATGATGATGATGTCCATTTTTAATGCGCAGGTATCCATTCAGAAGAATGCTCATTGCGCAGCAAAAACAAAATAAATGAAAAAATAAGAAAAAATAAAAATTAAAAATATATCTCCTTCTGTGTAGATTGCATCAGTCCATCGAAACAGTTTGTGCTTTACCCAAACAACAAATCTTGGGTGGCCAAGAGCATAAGAGCAGTGCTGAATAAAAAGAAATCGGTGTTCTTCACGGGTTCTGCCCATCACAAGAAACTGGTACATAGAGAAGTACGCAATGCTATCCATCGGGTGAAGGGTAAATCAAAAGACTAAAATAGAGTCTCAGTTTGGTACAGGTTAAACCCGAGCATCTTGGCAGGGACTCAAGAACATGTTCAATGTTGAAGATCGGCTTAGGGGCTTTAAAGCCGAAATTTCTATCTCAGGCGTTGACAGTACATCTCTACCTAATTCTCTTAATTCTTTCTTGGCTCGTTTTGAGACACGCGACTTCTCCGTGAAAATTAAAGATGTGTTTAATTCTCTTCATCCTGTCCAGAGGGTTGAGATTCTTTAAAAAACAAGTTGTGGACCTGTTCCAGTAAGGCTTCAGGTCCAGATGATATTTGCGGTAGAACATTACGTTTCAGCGCGCACCATCTTGGAGGCATCCAACATCCGTTTTAGCTCTATGATTCACTCTCCATCCCTACTGCTTGGAAATTGTCTACTATTGTCCTAGTTCGTAAGAAAGCTTCAGCTCACCATCTTTAAGACTTTAGACTAGTGGCATCGTTGGTCATGAAAGTATGGGAGACAATCATGAAAGAACTGATCCTAAATGCGACTAACGAATGCCTCCCCCCCTGCAATTTGCATACCAGTCCAAAAGAAGTGTTGATGATGTGAAACTGTTTATCCTCCATACTTTGTTCAAACACCTGGAGAATCCACATGGCCATGGACGACTGTTGTTTGCTGACCTCTCATCGCCTTTCAACACCACCTAACCACATATCCTAGCTAGAAGACTCCTTGACGATTTTTCCCTTGACCATCAGCCAGTGTCATGGATAGTTCACTTTTTGGTTGACAGGCAGCAACGAGTACTTGTCAATGGCACTTTTCCGACTCCATCACAACGTGCACTGTCATTAAGTTCTTGTAAACCTCATCGGAGTAATTAAGTACAAGAATTTAGCAATTATTGTTTTAATCCTACACATGCTTCGAATTTTAGTCAAGTGTGACTAGCTGTCCGACGATAATCATCTGGTCAGACTATCATTTCAGTTGGAATATATTTAAACTTTAGTTTTTTTCCTACTTTAAGAAAGAAGCACAGTTTTAAAAGTTGACAAAACAATCAAGTAATTATTAACGCTACAACCATTAATTTATATGTAGGCAAGATATCCAATTTAGTATTTTTCAAATATTCCGCTTAAGACAATGTCAACAAATTTCTTCCAAACAATAATTTCATCTCTAGAAAGACCATATGATGTTATATATAGATATATGTGTGTGTAGGGAGAGCAATTTAGTACGCGTGTATACGTGACTATGCATATGTAAGTATAGACTTTGACGTGTGTTTTGTAATATGCTGTACATAAATACTTCAAGATTAGTTAAGCTTCATTTTGAGAATTGATCTTTAATGCCGTCAAGCCACATTATTGTCTTACCTTGTATGACCTACATACGTAATCGCGTTGATAATCACACCTGTCAATGTGCTTGAGGAAGTAGAAGATATTAGCTGCTAGTACTCCCGCCTCTCCCAATGGAGTGGCGTGGTACCACGAGGGTCGACAAACATGGCTTCATGTCGAGCATGCCTCTTTTCCCTGCCATGCAATTTTGGCAATAAATTTTATTCATACAAGACTATACTATTGCAGGGCTGGTAAGGGGGTAGTTTGACTGGTTAATGTTTCAAATGTTCTCGACAAAATGAGGATGGACAAAACAATAATTTGCAGTGATGTTAATTAATGTTTTACCTATCTTGGGTCCAAGATTTCAAACACCGGGGATGCGTAAGTGGAGATTCGAGCCCGACTGGCAAAAGCCAGCCATGTCTTTGCCTCACTCAGGAGCACATGGAAGGTAAAAAACATCAGCCAGAAGACCAATTTGAGAATCTTCAAGCCAAATGTGATCAGCACCCTTCTTTATGGATTAGAATCATGGAAGATGACCAAAAACATCGGTAACAGATGCCTCAGGCGCATACTTAACATCTTTTGGCCAAACACCATCACCAATGAAGAACTCCACCGAAGAACTGAAACCGAGTCCATCACCACACAGGTTCAACGAAGGCGTTGGCGATGGATCGGACATGTGCTCCGCCAGCAGACAGCAGACCTCTCCAGAATCGCCCTACGATGGACTCCAGACGGCCGAAGAAAACGAGGCCGCCCAAAGGAAACCCGGAGAAGAACAGTGGAAAGGGAGATGAAAGGAAAGGGCTGGACATGGGGTCGCTTGGAGCGAGTTTCAGCCGATCGACATCAGTGGCGGGCTCTGGTTGAGGCCTTATGTGCAACTAGCACGAAGAGGATTGATTGATTGATTGATGTTAATTAATAATTCTGTTGATTTTACACCCGGCTGTGATAGTACTCACACACTCATTCTCAGAGATGTGAGATCTTAGCTAACCAGGTTGTCCCAACGAATGTATGCCTTGATGATTAGATGACATTCCTTGCTTTTTCTTAAAAGCAACATTTGAATCGCCCAGTAATGCATTTTTTTATCTTGACAATTCCTCATAACATTTTCTTCGTTTGATATTGCATTACTTTAGTACAAATGTAAATGTAGTTCTTGAGTAGCTTAAGCTGCCCACGTGGGCGATTGTGAAGTTTATCAGAGATATTTCTTCTTAGTCATGATACAGTCTGAGAACAATAATAAAAAAGAGCATTTATATGGCGAATTTCTTCAAAGGGTAGCGAGCTCGTTGTGATTGACAAAAAGAGAAGGACACATAAGAGACTAAATGGGAGAATTGAGATATGATAGTCGTGTAGAGTGATAGTACAGTGGATGCATGTAGTCTGGTGATGTTTTTTCACAATTCAGAGAAGTCAGATTTAAATTATTCAGATCTTATAAAAGCAGTATCATCAGGTAACGACACCATACATTTACGTGTGCGTTCAGCGGACTGTTTACTCCAAACCCAAGCGGAGCGTCTAGCGGTTAATTTTCATGTCATAATCCCTTTCATATCATGTCTTTCTGAGCCACCTACCTCAAGACCGTCCTGTGGGATGGGAGGAGGTAGTTCTCAGTAGATTAAGGTTATGACACATGCCGTGCAGTCGCACCTTTTACGAGTTGAACCCCAACCAGGTCGTCCTTGGTATCGGCGAATTTTTACAGTTGCATGTTTTATTAAATTGTCCTGGTTTTAAGAGTATCCGCCAGCAATTTTTTGCAGCAGTCACTATGTTTTTCCTATTTAGAGCCATCCCACCAGTAGCTATTATTTTTTCATTTTTAATGAGGATAGCGCTTTACCATCAGATTTGAAGTTTTATGTTTTATTAGATTATGTTCCGGTTTACTGGTGGCTTTATAAATCACAACACCCCTCTTTTACCTATTACCTACCATTTTATGTTCTTCTTGCTTCTTATGTTGGCTTTTGTTGTTTAGGTTCTTATTATATAGCCTAGGGTTTTTGATCGTAAACATTTTAATGGATGATTACTTTCTCGCCGTGATATCTCTGTCCATTTATAGTGAAGTTTAAGAGCGGTTAAATGATGTCCCGTGGAAAAATTGTATAACCCGATTAGTAGTAATGACAGTCTCTTTTTACATTGCATATCGCGTTTCATTCTGCGTTATTAATTAAAAGTAAACGAGGGATTGCAATTGCAGAATTACGTGGCCCATTCGGAATGGATGAATCTAATTTTACCATTTATTACGTTAGAGAAGATACAAGGGCATGATCTAAACCAAATAAAGATGGCGTGCGCTTTTTTTCTTTCTTGTAAAGCAGTACTGCCCTTTCGGTTAAAGTATATTCATAGTAAATGTTTTCTAACGCCAAGAAATTTTAAACTTAGTATGTTGCCGACGACTGAAAAGTCTAAGGTTGTATCTTTGTCATGCTTTTATATTCTGATAGGATGCTGTAAAAAAAGGCTAACGTCTACACAAAAATGTAAATACATACCCTAGAGGCTGCTGCTTAAACTATCGCAGCTTTATATTTGATGCTTACGCGCCCCTTGGGCCCAGCTTCTCGTGCCAGGAGTGAACACCCAGCCTCTCTCTGGCTGGGAAACTAAGTTGGCCCACCCCTTTCTCTCATGCTGTTCTTGTTTCTCCCTCACTGGCCCTTTCACCTATACTTGTTTTCGAACCAACCATCTCCCTTTTCAATTACAGTTTTATATTTCCTATTTTCTGCCTACACTGATCTTTCTCGTGCCTTTCTTTTGGTGTCGCTCTTTTTTCTGGGAGGATGGGACCTGGAGGCTGAAGTCACTGTTGGGTTCTCTGCAAGCTCTTCTCTCCCAACGTTTTGACTACTCGGAAAAAAGACATTTTCATCTGGGCTTCTGGCCTTGCTGGTATCTCAGGCAATGTTCGAGCGGACCAGCTTAGACTGCCAAGGTTGCATGTCAGTCTCCTGGTAAATTACACTCATTGGTATAATCAGACTGTAAGTCTATCCTTTCAGCCTATGTTCAGTCCCTTTGGCAACGCTACTGGGACACTCTGGGCCAAAATAAATTCTATGCCACCCTTCGTTGTCTTTCAGACTGCCTGCCTTTGTGCCGTCCTTACTAGACTAAGGTAAGGACACACCTATGCCACGCAATCGCACTTCTTACGAGGTGAACCACCACCATTTTGTCCTTGGTGTCAAGGAATGTTTAGTATTATTCATGTTTTAATTACTTGTCCTGAACTCCAGGGTATCCGACAGCAGGTTTTTTCAACAGGCTCCTTGTTTTCTTTGTTTAAGTCCGTCACGTTGGCAGCTATTTTTATTTTTTTAAGGAGAATATGGCTTAACAATAAGATTTAATCTTTTTATGTCCTGGTTTGGTTTGTTAACGGCCTCTTGAGCCACGACACTCCTTTTTACACTTCAACCACTCTTTTACCTTTTTCTCGTTTCTTGTGTTGGCTTTTATTGTTTAATATGTAGTGGTTTTTGTCTCTAAACATTTTAAGGTAAGCCAACCAACCAACCAGCCTTATTGTTTACGCTCTTTCACTTGCCTTTGAATAAACTTCTGATCAGCTTATCCATTTTTTCCATTTTTGGCACTTAGCCACACTCGTTTCCCTTGGCGAGTGTAGGAACACCTTGCGATTGTTATTGAAGGAATAGCGGCAGACTTGCATGGTGTGCACATGACAAGGCTGTGTATGCCAAATTTTACGGCAGCGATGCTGTTTTTACAATCTTTGTATCTCAAGTGCCAAGAAAACGACGGCAGTCAATGAAGACAAGAGTCAACAGTCAGCACGGTGGCCATTTACCAGTGCCGCCTTACGGCGGCCAGTAGAATATTTTGCCCATTTATGGCAGCGTTAGTCTGCCTATGTCTGTAAACGTGGCGTTTGTTCAGTTTGTCATTTTGTGTAGTTGGTCTTCTAAAATTACACGTCTGGAACCGCTTTTATCTCGGTTCCCTCTTAACTGTGATTTTCCATCCAGAAGCTGCGTGAGAGCTGGGAAACGCTAGCCTTGCAAGAGTTCATTTGCATGTAATGATGCTTTCATTTTCTTGTCGTGCGCGCGTCACTTTTTCCCCTTTCCAGTTTCCTGGTGCAGAGATCTGCGAAGAAGGTTAGACTCCTGTTTATTGACTCAAGAGACCGATTGATAAAAAGAATTAAAAAAATTGAGAATAGCCTGCACCAATGAGCTAGAATTGAGGGGCGAGTGCAAGGCAAAATTGAGGAAAAAGTGAGGTACTGCCACCATCCAAAGGAAGTAAACGATCAGAGATTGTAAGAAAGAGTTCCTACTGAGATTTGCGCTTAATTTATTTGACAACAGCGGCCGTTATTTCCCTAATGATCTCACTTTCAACACAGTGGGCAAAGTGGAGAGAGAGGCTGACAGATGGAAGAATGAATGCATGGCCAATCTGATAAATAATGAATGATTTTCTGTGTCAGTGAATAAATAATCTTCTAGCAAGTACCAAAACAGCGCACTGATGACACAGAGTAGGGTTAGTCTTTTTTTTTAGAGAGAGGGAGGACAGAGAGAGAAGGACATAGAAATGTGCACACTCTTGAATGACAGGAAGAACGAGTCTAAAATAAAAGGACAGAAGGATTCAGTTCAGTTCTAATCAAACTATATTGTACATGTAAGGTACAAGGAAGGAACATTTTTTTCTGTGACTAAGAACAATTAAGACAACATATAACGAATAGACTAACTATAACTAAAAGCACATACACACAGAAACTTTGCATTACAATGCCGTGCAAAATAGTCTTTCTTTTAATAAATACTCTTAATAACTATTTGATTGTACTCTGATTCACACGTCGTGCATGTCTTTTGGAGCAGGAGTGGGGCTCGGGATCTGCGCACGTATAGCAGCTACGTGATCATCGTATTTTGTTCCGCTGCGTGTAATATATTAATGTGAGTAGCCAGAGCTACGCATAGAACTTCTACACACGTGCCCTATTCCCCGGGACCGCTGTCTTGCGTGTGAACACACACTCTCTCTCTCACACACACATAGGGGTCTGAATTGCTCACGAGCTGCGCAGAGCTGAACCCTCCATAAATATTTTGGCAGCTTTTTTATAATCCATTGTAATTGGGGCACTAGCTGGTGATGAGTCCGTGCCACAAGCCATGCCTTCAAGCAAACCTGAGTTCCGAAGAATTGGTTGAGGATTTATACCAATATTCTTCTCTTTCATGGTGAAGCGAGCTAGACTGAGGCTAAATGGGCGCGTCACCATGATTACGCCGAACTGACGTTATCATGTTAGGTCTCCTATTCTCACTTTTATGAAGCAGTTTCCTTATGCTGTGTGGGGACGTGGAACCCAAGATACATATTTCTAAATGGAATACAGATTTTTTTAATACCTTTGGTTTTAAGGGGGAGATGTTCATGTTATTGCACGTGGAGTGTCTCTTACATCATAAATGACATAATTGCATAAGGTTCACTTACGCGCGACTGAACGCAATCTGATCTTGTCAGGTGATATCCGAAGTGTCTAGAATGCTATGGGACTTTAGGCACCTGGATTACACCCGAGTCGAGATGTGCGCGTGCGGTGAAATTGGCTTTTTTTTGGGGGGGGGGGGCTAGGCAAGCTTCGGAAGGGAACTGGTAATGAGAGATAGGACTAAGAAGAAACTTTTGCTTCTAACGTTGTTCTCCTGTTTCAGTTTTTTCAACCCTGGGTGAAAATTTCTATATTTCTTCCAGGGAGTTTGTGGTAGTCCACGTGGACTCAAGCTGTTTTTAATGGATAAAACCTTTTAATTAATGACTTATAAACACACACACCACATAGTAAGTGAGAGAGATTTTAAAATTTAACTATGAAATAAATGTAGCACTATCACATCGACACAATTATCAAATAGTTGCTACACAAAAGTACACGTTCTGAGATACCTTAATTTAAAACTTAGTACATTGATCAGAATAGATCGGTTGGTGGGTGCAAAGAGATTGGCATATAGACGTATTCTTTCTGAACTATGCTTAGAAGCATTTGTTTTTCAGTACAACAGGAAAGAAAGAAATACACGAGTGACGTGTTTGTAACTTGTAGTTTACAAGCTAAGTATACTAAGTGTACGAGTTAATAGTAAGATACTTCTTTACTGTATATAGATAATCGTAACTCATTAATATATCTTTTAATATAAACGAAAACAATATACATAATTTTCACTAAATTACAAGTTAATAAACGAAAGAGAAGCGTGAAGACTACACAGCAAATAAAGTAACAAACAAGGCAATAAATTTGAAAATAGTGATTTTTACACGTGTTAGATGAGTCTTAGACTTAGTCTTAGTTTTTTAATGTTCATCACTGATGATTCACGATCAATGATAATTATTAATCATGATTAGTGCGATAATTTGGCTCTGCATCTTGGCAACCAGAATGGGAATTTGTGGCTAAGAGTTTGTCAAATCCAACCTCATGTCATCCGCAGCATTCAATCTGTTTCTTGCCTTTGTTTCGATATGCAGAAGCGCAGAAAATCTACTCTCACAGAGATTATGTAAAGGCAAATGTAATTAAAGGTGGACCTTTAAGCATGATGACATTTGGTTGATACATAGTAGATCAGAAGGTTACACGTTTTCCTGAAGGAAAATACGTGCAGAGGAATCACTCCGCCGATCCAAGAATTTACCTCGTACTTCATCAGGAATGCTGGAAACATTTGATGAAACAGAGAAGGGGTTTCGTACCAATGCAGTTTCATCATCTGTAAGCTCAGGGAACTACCGCTGAAATTCCTTTTCAAGGGATTCGATGTAATCGGTAATCTCTTCTTTCATGCAGTTCAACCTGAGATTCCTCAACCACACTGTAGTTTCTCGAACATGGTAATGTTTTCCAGGTTGACTTTTCGACGCCAGTTCTGCAGTGTGGATGTGAATGCCAGAAGACTGTCCTGAAATTGTATAGTATATGTCTCCCTTACCTGAAGTTTTAGGTTTAGTTCATTTAGCTTCCTTATAATGTATGCAAGTCATTCCTTTCAATTTTTATCATTTAAATAAGCCAAAAGGTAGTGCGTCCCTTGAACTTCCAGGAACAACTGGAATTCATTTCTCAACTCAAAGACGCTATTGACAACGTTTTCTTTCGACAATCAGCGTACACAAGTGTAGTAAAGAAGAACTTCATTATCAGTATCCATGTTTTTACAAAGTTATTTAAAAAGGCGGCTGTTTATGGCTCCAGATTTGATGTAATTCACAGTTTTTAAAACCGACTCAAGTACTACTTGTAGAGGAGCGGGAAGAGTCTTATTAGCAAGAGCGTATCGGTGAATCATGCAGTTAATGCTTTTTGATTGAAAAGCAAGTTCTTTCACTTTCGTCAGAAAGCCAAACTTTGTCCCTAGACAGCTGGTGCTCCTTCTGTACAAACCTCACAGACATTTTCCACTGTCGGCCTGCAGCTTTGAAAAAGGTATTTTTCTTCTCTGAAACATCATCACCTTTTGTAGCTTGGGTCAATCCGTGTGCACAACTTCAGGTGCGATTCAGTAAGTGAAGTTATGTCAATCTCTAAGTGATAACTATTGTTAGAATAATTTTGATGATTACAATAATTATGATTAAAGTTTACACTAAATTTAAAGATCGTTGAAACTGTAGGTTGAACGACATTGATCGTAAAACTTTCAAGTAATTATTGCAAACCTTGTGGCGACCGCTCAAGAACCCTTCACGAACCACAGGTTGGAAACCACTGCTCTAGTACAACACCGACGCAAGAAAATAAACGGAAATCATTGCAAGCAAAGAGAACAAATAGATTCGCGATGAGACCGCGATGCAATCCCATTATAACCACCCACATCAAAACAACAACGATATAGGATCAATGGAGTTACAATGTGATTACTGGAGTGCACTGTCGTCGATTTTAAGTGATTACAATGAAATGGCATAAAACGGTATATCAGATGAAGCAAGATGACAAAGTCAGGTCTGAAATCGACTCAGAAAATATGCTGCTCAAAACAGTGGAAAGGCCAGTGGTATAGTAAATCACTATTCCGTGCCAAAAAAACAAAAAAACAAAAACAGACAATAACATTGAATCAAAGCATTTATTTATTCATTAAATGAAACATTATCAGCCAGTTTCATTTAAACAAATCATTTTAACAAGAATTTTAGCTTGGACTGACATAACCCGTGTTTTTTAAATTTCAAAAGAAACGTGATAGGAAAAGAAAGTCAGTATTGTGTCCACCATTGGCCTAAATGCAGGCAAGGCACCGTTGTCTCATGGAGTGATCAAGTATTCTTAGAGTTCTTTGAGGAATTGCCTGCCACTCTTGCTGAAGAAACTAGTGCAGCTGATTGAGGTCAACTGCTGGGAGATGGTTGGCTCTGAGTCACTGGCCCAGGACATCCCACAGATGTTCAACGGGATTCAGATATGGGAAACAGACTGGCCAGTCCATGCAGTTGACTTGGTGCTGCTGCAGGTAGTCATTGACAAACTTGGACCTGTGCGGTCTTGCGTTGTCGTCAGGAAGAAAGGCGCCTGTTCCGATGGCCTGCTGTGCTGGCAGTACCAGAGGTTGTAAAATATAATCTCAAGATACCACGGCTGTCAGTTTACTTTACACAAAGTAGAGGGGAGCTCCGTAGGCCGTTCGCATCCCTGCTCACACCATGATGGATCCACCACCATAGCGATCACGCTCCACCACAGTGAGATTGGGGTAACGCTCTCCCTGTCGTCTCCAGACGCGGATTCGGCCATCGTGGAAGTAAGTACCTGACAAAGCGATATTCATCAGTAAAGAGGTCTGCGGCACACGGTTGCCTTGTCCATTCCAGATGGCGTTGTGCCCATGCAAGACGAGCAAAGTGGTGTGCAGGTGTGAGGACAGGACGGACACTGGGTCACCTTGACCGAAGATTGTTCTTCCTGAGCCGGTTGCGAACCGTCTGTTCATAGACAGTTACGTTGGCGGCTGCTTACAGATCTCCCTTGAGAGTGCTGGCAGTAGATATTCTCTGTCTTAGAGCCGACTGAACAATGAACCTGTCCTGCTGTCTGGTACTTGATTGCAGCCGTCTGGGGTGTCTTAGCTCAGCAACACTTCCCGTTGCATTGTAGCGTTTTGATAACAGAGTGAGCAACTCACAATCGTCGGCCAAGTTCTCGAACGCCTACACCCTCCTGCAGCCATGTAATGCAATGCAATAACCGTTCCTTGGTCGACATTACTTCTTAAACAAGTGTCGTAATAATTTATGATTCATCATTTATGACAGTGTGTGCAGCTTTTTTTCATTATTGCTTCTCTCCGGTAAACATTAGTCTAAGAAACCTATATACTTTTGGAAAGGAAAAAGCTTGAACTTTGCAAAAAAAAGAAATGAAATTTGTCTACCTTTTACGCCGATGGCAGCAGCGATCCAAGAATAACCCCAATTCACATGGCGACAATAGTCACGGAAAACAAAGTTTCACTTCAAAGTCCTGTCCGTGTCCAAATATCGCTGTTACGTGTCCAAAACACAATGCAAACTACTTTGCAAGCATATTTACACAAGGTACTGGTCATCTGTTGTCCACTGACAAAGCCACCAGGTCACAGTCCTACACCACAAAGCACGACCCTTGAATGACCCGTGAATATGAAACATGATACTGTTGAGTTTTTGCCGTGCAGTTTTTTCTCTTGCCTGCTGTCAGTTCACATCCTACAACACCTTCAAAAGTTAGTCTAGGACCTACCCACAGCAACTTCAATTTCCAGAGACATATTCGGCAGCATTTGGAGTAATTTGCAGCAAAAATAATCGAATAAATACATTAAATACATTAAAATTAACTGTCAGAATCGCCATCAACATATTACTCCCGACTGGTGGCGCGCACAATGTCTCACAGTGGCTCATTTTTGATTTCCAAAAGCGCGCAAAATACTCATGCACAAAAATTTTTCAACACTGCAAATGGCGCTCAGAAGACCGAAGAAGAATAAAACACGTTTTTTGATTGGTTGGCTTTTAAATAGATTGACCAATAGAAGTGTTTTCATGGGTTACTATGGCAAAGCCACGATCGTGGCTTTCCGCACTGAATGGACAGAGCCACAAAGCCACGTTCGTGGCTTTTCGCGCGCAGAGGATTAACCCTCTTAGCCGGGAATAAAAATATTTCTATGTTCAAAAACATGGGCTTAAAATTTATGATTTTGAAGACGTAGTGAAACTGCAGAGCCCCGATCGTGGAGCACGAGCCACGATAGTAAGCGTATCGTGCTCTGCCGGTAGGGCCACAATCGTGGCCCATCGTGCAAAGAGAGAATCACGATCGTGGAGCAGACCCACGATAGTGGCTCTTCGTTCTCTGCCGGGTAAGCCTGTAAACTGGCTATACGGACTCAGCTGTTTAAGATTTTGAAACATGTTGTGCAACTGGCTCCTGGTCTTGAGACATTACCTGTAACAAACGCCAGGCGGAGAACGGCACAGTAAAATCTCACCGCAGCGATAGATCCGCCATTGCAAAGACCGGTAGAACTGGAGTCACACGAATTACAAAATGTATACACCACTACTCAATGAGGATATTCACATGCACTAATAACGGCAGAACACTCCAACTGAAACACAGCAGTGGTCATTTTGCAAACAGTTTACGGACACCAACAACAGGAAAAGAGCGGATGTCACACAAGTAGGAAGTGGCCCTTTTTCACTGTGATGTGTTTACCAAACCATATATACCAAAAATTTATAAAAAGCAACGCCATGCATATTTAAGTTAATAAAATATATTGTGCAAAAATAAAGAGCTAATTACTGTTATTTTAAACTAGCTACAATATTAAATCAGACTTATTTTTGTGCATTTAATTTGCTGTTCTACTGATCTTCTCCAGGTTTGCTTTGGCCTTCCAACTCTCCTCTTCCCCTGAGGGTTCCAGTCAAGTGCCTATAAAACGCCAGTGCTATGTATGAAAGAGTTTCCGACACAAGAGAGTGGACTTGTCGTCTGCTTACATTTACAATGTTTTAGCACGCGCCTTTCCATATTCCACGCAAGTTCCACTTCACATCATCTAAGATATATCCAAAATCGACTGCATGTTTGAAGAGCCTGGTTTGAAGCCAGTCGTGATCTGTACTACGGAACAGTTGCCACCACAGACACGAGTTTCTTCCCTATGTATTTATAACAGACGTTTTGGAAAAGCTAGCCTTGCATCTCACATTCCTATATAAAGATATTTCCACATTTGGTTTGTCTGGGACATAGAACATAGTTAAACATGGCCACATTTTCGACGCGTGTACAGATCAGTGCAATGCTGCAGGTAAACTAAAGTAAAACTATTTGCTTTCCGCCTTTGAGAGATACATCAAAATGTCATTTTATATTTAATGGACGAAGAAAACAGGAGCTAGGATACTGTAACGTTTCACGGCTCTAACCTTTTCTTTTTGTTATATCATCACGATCATTATTCATTTTTAGTAAGTGTCAAAAGGCCTGGGGAGGGGAACAGCGGCACGTTCCTGAATAGTCTCGTGAGCTGTGACGTTGACCTGCGTATTGCGTCACACCATGACGCAACTAAGAAATGGGAGGTCTTTGTTTTGAGAACAAGGATGGAATCTTAGTGGGAGGCGTCATGGTGTGGTGTGATAGTGGCCGCCACGGACTATTCAGCGTGATGTTGTTGTTGTTGTTGTTGTCTTTGAAAGGGAAAGTGCTTCCACCGAAAGGCGATTTCGCACTGTGGAGGGGGGGGGGGTGATGATGATCCATGCCGACTACAATTGTACAGAAGTTAGTGTAGTCAGTCGGCATGGATCCCGCACAGCGATCGAGTCGCCAGGCAATCCTCATAGCAACCAAGCGGCTAGGGCAGCGTTTCTCAACCTTTTACTTGTGACGCCCCCCCAGACGAATAAAGGTACGTCCGCGCGCCCCCCTTAGCCACTAATACCTATATGAGATATGAGAAAATGACCGCCTTTGCGGCCCCTTTTTCAGCAGCTTGCGCCCCCCTTGGGGGGCGCGCCCCCCCAGGTTGAGAACCGCGGGGCTAGGGGCTTGATTGGTGGAAAACCTGTGGGGAAAAGAATAGTTAGGCACGGGGCGAGGGATACGGGTCATCACCAAAAGAGCAGTGGCATACTATACTGTCATTAGTAGTAACAATGGTGACAAGCCACCCTCATGCTAAGCTCATATAAACAGATAAAAGGGTATGACTAAATAGCTCCTCCCCCTGGGAAACTCTGATAACTGAAACAATAACCCATAGATTAGGATATATCTGAACAAATGAGCTTGCTAGCATAACATTATTCTTCAAATCAGTATAAAAACAACTTGAATAAGTCCTCAAACTAAGTCTAGGATATAGAAATAGGGCAACCTCAGAGATCCGGCAACCTGGAGAGTAGGCCACTTCTGCGGGCTTGGCAGGCATACAGGACATAAGAGCACGGCACTACAGATGGCAGAGGGCACCAACACCAGTAAACAACACCTGCGCGAAAGAGAACGACAACCCTTCTCCCGGTCCCTTCCCTTCCTTACCACCACCACCTCCAGCTTCCCCCTCTGCTCCCCCCTTGCCCCCCCCCTCCACAGTGCGAAATCGCCTTTCGGTGGAAGCACTTTCCCTTTCAAAGACAACAACAACAACAACGATACGGGTCATTCTGCGGCAATCACTGAGAGCGAACAGAGCTATACGACGGCATTTACAGAAAACCGTTAGCGTCTCCACGTAGAAGTTGATCCTGAGACAATCCGCCAGAGAGGAGCGAATTGTATGAAGACGGCAGACTGTCTCTGCAAACCATTAACTCTACTCCTGAGTGTCGGAGTCTGTGGCAAGCAGGTGGAGGAGAAATCTGTTCGGCACGGTTTTAGCAGGAGTCTTTACTGCAAACCGTCAGTGTTTTACGACTGTAGAGGACAAGACATCAGAGAGAGAATTTACGGCGTCGGCAGAAGCTTTGCTGCGAGCAGATAGCGTCTTCACCACGGGGGTGTGTCCAACTTCATAAACAAGAATTTGGACGAATTGTTGTGACATTGTTTCGTATTGGATTATCTGCACACCGGAACATCTGTCTACTCACTCGTCGTACTTTGGAACTGTTGGATGCTGGGTTATCAGTTCGCCTGTGTTGGATTATCTGCACATCAGATCACCTGTTCACCCATCCACCGCACTTTCGAATTATTGGATACCAGTTTACCCGTTCACATATGTTGGATTACCTCATCTTCAGTTAGGTGGCACTGCCGCAGAGAGCATATCGTTGTCCACCCATAGTTAATCCCGTTTATTCATTCATTCTTTTTTCGTTTAACATTAAATGTGGAAATCGTTGGTCGGCCCTTTTTGTTGAAAAAGGTAGAAGAGTGCCGCGAGCGCAGTTACATGAAGATGTACACGCACGCTCGCACCCACTCATAAGAGCACTCTTCACACAAAACGCTACAGATATCTAGAAGTACGTTGAATGGGTTAGAGTCATGAGAAACGGACTGTGGACAGACATGCCAGATGTGACAGCGAAATTGACAGGAAGTTGCGAGCCTGTTGAACTCGAGTTCAAAGGTCACTAAATCTTTCCCGAAAGATTTCGGCCTCGCTTGACCTTGTCTAAGCTTAAAAGAGATAAGAGCTTAACGTAATTAAGACTTTCTGGGCATCTGAGATATTATGCAAGGAGAAAAAGTTCAGAAAACACCAGTAGGCCTAAATATTTCAAGCATTATCATTCATTTCTAATGAAATGTTCTCCAAAGCGAGGTACAAGAATAGTAAGAAAGGAAAAAGAATGCTTAATATTTCTCGTAAAATCATAAATCGTGCGTTAAATGTCTTTCGTTCTAAATAAATCGATCAATCATTTTGAGTGCACAGACTTTTACTCTGTCTTGAAATACCAGGTGACCAAAGTGCGGCTAGACGCGTTGCACTGAACATGTAACATTACTAAACTGATCGCCAGAATCATCTCAATTTTTTTTTCACATCCATATCTTAATTGAACGATCCCTAAAGACCTGAGAACTTGGTTTATGAGAATCCCAGATTTGTTCTTAACTAGAAAGAATGGGCGCTTTTAACATCCATTTGAACGCAGTCGCAAAGTAGGTAGGGAACCCACAATGTTCTATGGGAACCCATCGTTTGGTAGACGATTCTTGCAGCTCGATCTCTTGTTGACAATGACGCAAAGTATGCTAAATATTAGTGTGTAATGTTACTTCACGATAGTATACAATGATGATATCGTGGTTGCTTAGTAGGTAGTAAAATAACGTCAGGATCTACCATCCATGAAATGCGAAGGGTTTTTCTGAGCCTCAGTTAATATTTTTGTACTTTTTTACCCCCCCCTCCCCAATCTACCCAGAATATGTGAGTTTTGTCGACCAGTTACAGAAAGAGTACACACCGATGTACATGTATTAGTAATCTTGATTCTTGAATAAAGAAATTGCGTTATTAATGTCATGTTTTATGTAAATAAATCGGTCACTTAATCACCAGAAATGACAAAATATCAACTTAGGTTTATTACAAAATGTTTTACACGACAAGGCCATCAACCTAAACTTATGTTTTCAGAATCCACACACCAGATCATTTACGTTTTAAGACAACCCTCCCATCTCTCTGCCAACCTTGACAACTTTTTTATGTGATTTAGAGCTATCTTACAAGATATATGGGTCACCGGTAGATTCAACCATTTTCCGTTTTGATCGCAGCCCTATAGTCGATTTGACAACAGCACCTTAAAGCCGGTATATGACATTATCCGTGCGATAAAGTTTTGACCCAGTCTCTTTTATCGTCCAAGCTTGACCTGGGTATGTCGATCTTTGTCTCTCGTCCTTTCTCTCTGTGTGTATGTGTGTGCGTTTCACCTTGAACACCTTCAAAATCAGGTTAGATGCTTTTTAAAACTGATATAGGCCTAGATATCGATACGTTACTGCTTTCATACCAATTTAAAAAATGCCGTGTTAAGAGTGCGTATGGTCAAAAGACTTCTGCTTGAGTTTTATCAAAAATTGGTGACATGTCTGGAGGTGTAAGTTTCACACAGGCACACGCTGACGTGCTATGCGTTCTAGTTTTATAAACCATTCAAAGGTACACTAGAAATGGACTCTGTAAGGTAACTAAACTATTCTGGACAGGCCTAGAAAAGCCAATAGCTGAAAAATGCACTAAAACGAGTCTGTCATACTATTTGGACATGAAGCAAATTGCCAAACAGATAATACACTAGAGACTATACTCTTAGAGGCAAAGTTTTTCATTTATAAATGTAAATTAGAGAAGAAAAAGCCCTACTTAGAAGTTTTTATTTTACAACTAAACAGAAGTTACAAGATTGAGTAATTAAACACATTTATTAACATATGACATAGCAAGAATCAATAATGCGATGGGCTGACTGTATCAATTTTTTAGTTGGAATTTAGTTGGAAATTAAGCAGGTAACCACAAAAAATCCATAGTGCACAATACATCATACTGTAGTTTGTATACCAGCTCACATATGCACACTGAACCATAAATTAGCATTTTTTCAATCTCTTCTCAGAGCAAAATTTCATGAGTTTAGTTTAAAAATAAGAAATTTCATAACATTTTAGAAAACATGTAAATAAGGAAGGCATCTTTCCAAGTACTAATTTATGCTGCTACGTAAAATGGTACAACTCCTCCAATAATTTTTAGTCTTTCATTCAAGTTTCTTGGCATCTTTTTTCTCTACTCAGTACATACCCATATATTGATACTGGAAGATAAAGCAGAGTATTAAATAACAGTTACATGGAATACAGCGAGTGTATGAGTGGCGGTTGCTGATTTTTTTATTTTCCTGCACAATTTTCTAGAGTGTATTTGAGGAAAACATGAGAAAGAAGAAATGCATGCATATTATTCTTAAATGTTATTTTATGGAACTGGTGGAAAGGCTGATGAGGTTTAAGTGTTTATAACATTTGTGTGAATGATAAAACCAAGATCAGTTGTACATTGTGTGCTGGTGTACCTTAAGATTGTATCTGTGCCAAAGTCTTTTAAAAATATGTTTATTGCATATGCAAGTTGTGACTAATAGGCAGAAATTATGTGGAAGATATTATGTGGATGATAATTCTAATAGTTATTTTGCATTAGCAATTTCCTACATAATGAGGTAAAGCTTTTTGTATTGGTAGATGTGGACAAGATTCTTTTCCCCTCCATACCCCTACCTCTCTTTTCTATCCTGCACTAGTCTCTTATACAGATTCAAGAATGAAATTATGTAAACTTTACTTACTGAAATTTAAAAAAAGGGCTCTCTTTGTGGCCATACACAGGTGTCTATTACAATTACATTACATCCATTACAAGAGAGAATGACAATTCATACTCTCTGACACCAAGTCCATTTTTATTATTACACAGTTTTATTTAACTCGCTACCCTTGTCCAGGCCTCATGCAGGAAATTTTGTAATCGATTTTCACCCCCTTCCCATCATCCTTGAGGTCTAAAATATTCAGCAGCTACTCATCTCTGGAGACAATGCAATATTAAATAATTTCCAGCAGTCCACAAGTAGAAAAACAATTTTTATAAAATTTTTGTATGACAACAAGCATAGGCTGAATTAGCGGAGATAGGTAACTGCTCCTCTAGGGCTAGTAAGCTATAGGCTATCTCCCCCACCCGAAAAAAAATTCGATAAAATTCAAAAAGACTAAACAGTTTAAAATAAAATAAGTAAAAAAGAATGTCAACACTTTTATTTGAAATGCTCTAAAATGATAAAATAATTTTTTTTTAGGTCTCCGAATTTTTTTAATACAAATAACTTAAAATATAAAAGTGTGAAGGGCACTCTTGGAAGTCGGAACATTCCGGACCCTACACATTTTTATATTTAAAGTTCTATGTGTTAAAAAAATCCCGAGGCCTAAGGAAAAACTTATTCTACCCTTTTTAGTACATTTCAATTAAAAGTGTAGCCTAGGTTAGTGTTACTTAAAAAATTACATCACTATCGCTTATTTGTGTGCTATTGGTAATGGAAAAGAAAGTGATATTCATCTTTATTATTCACAAATTCAATTATTGCCAATGAAGCACCTCTTCTATTTTATCCACATATTTAGCCAAAGATTTATTCTGTTTGTTAAAATACGATATTACTTTCCATGTTAAGTCTCTCTCACTCACTTACTCACTCACCCACACACACACTCATACATGCAGTGAAAGAACCGTACGATCTTATACACTACTGGAGTGCTGGCAGCACTAATGTCGTAGAACGAAATACCCTTATAGATGAAACAGGCTCAGAGGCTAACCTTGTTAGGATTGGATTCAGTGGCTCCCCCACACCACCCTGGAGGACTATTTTGTGCATAGTCACGTTTTCTTACTAAGCGTTAGCTCTGCCTTCTCCCATCCCCCACCCAGACGATGCAAGCCTTGAAAATGTTGAAGTGTTTCACTAATTGCCTCTACATTTACCCGTCATAAACAATTAACATTTTGCACGCAAAGCAAGAAGGGTCGATCGAGCTGCAAAATAGAGTGAGGGTGGGAAACTGGGATTTTAGAGAGAGAATCAGCTGTAACAGAAATCAAACCTTTTTTAAAAAGTTCAACATAAGGGGAGAAACGTTTATTCCAGTAATCATACTCTTCGCTGAAACCATAAGACAGGCGCCAGGCAAGGAAACAAAGCACGCTCAAAATACTATGGCTCTTCTGCTCATGATTGATAAATGGGGGGATGTGAAACAAATAAAGGTAAATGGTATAATAAAATTAATTAAATAAAAGCATGAAACAAAGGACGACAGACAACATAAAAGAAAGTGGAACAACAGGCGATGTATGGTGCAAATTGTTCGCAACGCGTAGCAAAGAGTTGCAGATATATTGCAGATATTGAGTCTCCGCATAGTCACATCTGTTTTGGAACCTCACAGACACAGAATGTTGTGCCGACAGCCCTTGGATAGCTGGGAATACCATGCAGTCTCTGTTCGGAAACCAGTGTGAGCCCGCGCGCGTACATGCGTACATTTACTGTTTCTGATTTTATGGCGGAGTACATCCCCGCTCTTACTTTTCTCCCTTGGCCTTTAGGCTGACTAGCATTTAAGATTGTACATGCGTGAACGTCAGTAACTTTACTAATTTTTTTCCACCTAAACTGCAACAATATGGCTACGATTTTATCAGACAGGTTTGGTTTGGCAGGCAAGTCCTTCCACCTAAAGGTGATTTTGCACTATGAGGAGAGAGGGAGGGGGAGGAAATCAGAATACTCGAAGAATAACTCCGACGGCCATCCCTGCAAACAGGTGGTCACAGTGAGTGTCCCGAGTTGAGATCGGAACTGAAAACCTCTCACTGCAGCGGTGACTAGCGAGTGTTTGTTTTAACAACTACACCACCGTGCGTCCTACAACTACATTGTACAGAGTCAAAGAGAACTGATAGCTATACTTTCTGGCAGAGTGCTTTGCTAGCTGTTTTATATGTTGTCAGCCTCCTGATCTGCTCGATTGTCAAGTCCCCTGATAGCGCAGTTAGCTCACCGCCTGGCGATACAGGCGCTGTTAGAGAAACTGGTTTAAAGGCGGTAATGATCACTGTCCAGGTCTACAAGTGGCGTTCCCATGCTGACGTACAAGGTGCCTGGTGAGCGTGTCGAGTCGCCTGACCATGCTGAGGTACAGCAGTGTGCCTGATGAGAGTTCTATGCTGTCTGACCAAGCCGATGTAGAGCAAAGTGTCTGGTAAGAGTGCCATTTCATCCGGTCACCAAGGATGTGCGCGTTCTAGTTGGCCGACTTTGCCTATTCTTTTGGTCGGTTCTGATAAGTTTTCGTATAAATCTTTTTTACTTTCTAGATGTGTCTGTAGATCATATTCTGAGTTCACTTGTAATTATGTTTGCAATCTTTCCTTCACTTTCTTAGGCTGATTAATGATGGAAGTCCCATCAATTATAGCTTTGCACATTTCGGTAGATACAGTAACTTTTAACTTCAGTGGTTGTCCGAGTCCTCATGTTTATTTTCTGAGGGTGCTATCGTTCGTAACTGTGTTTCTTCCACTCAGTCTGAGTGCGTTCGTCAGTGTGTGTACGTTTTGTGTACGTGTGTATCTCTAAACTTCAAGATGTCAAACACCTGGTATGCAGAGGTGGAGATTCGAGCCCAACTGGCGAAAGCCAGCCAGGCCTTTGCCTCACTCAGGAACACATGGAAGGCAAAAAACATCAGTCAGAAGACCAAGCTGAGAATCTTCAAGTCAAATGTGATCAGCACCCTCCTTTATGAATCAGAATCAGGGAAGATGACCAAAAACATCGGTAACAGACTTGACGTCTTCCAAAACAGATGCCTTCGGCGCATACTTAACATCTTTTGGCCAAACACCATCAACAATGAAGAACTCCCAGGAGAAATGAAACCGAGTCCATCACCACGCAGGTTCAACGAAGGCGTTGGCGATGGATTGGACCGTCAGCAGACAGCAGACCTCTCCAGAATCGCCCTACGATGGACTCCAGACGGCCGAAGAAAATGAGGCCGCCCAAAGAAAACTTGGAGAAGAACAATGGAAAGGGAGATGAAAGGAAAGGGCTGGACATGGGGTCGCCTGGAGCGTGTTTCAGCCGATCGACATCAGTGGCGGATTCTGGTTGAGGCCTTATGTACAACATAGAGGATTGATTGATTGTATCTCTAAAAAAATGTTTTAAATGATTCTGCTATCTATAATATATATATATATATACAGAGGTAGTTCTAGGATTTCAAAAAGAGGGGCCCTGGGGCCTTCTCAATGGAAAAAAAGGGGCCCTTCAAATGAAACGAGGGGTCCCTCAAAACAAACACATTTTCACTGCTTTTTCCGATAAATATTTGGTATACAACAAAATACTTTATTAATCACAAGAAATTGAAGATTAATCACATAGATATCTTTTTCTTTTATATCGATAAATTATCTTTCATCATCATTAGTGTGATTACAGCATCCTAAATTTGCAAACCAATTAGTCTTTGTGTCCATCTCATTGGGCTATGAGCTAATGTTTAGACACCTTTCATATGTCTCGATCATTAGTGCAGGGGTTTAAATATTTCTCCTTGAGGCAATTTCTACAAGAAGACTTTATTAGGTTTTGATGGCCGAAGCCTTCTCTCACAGCCTTCATTGTGGTATAGCATAAGGAGGCATAGCTTTCCAAGAACCAGCAAATTGGGAAATGAATCCCTGTAAAAATCAAATAATAGTTTAAACAGCTAGTGGAATCTCTCCGATATGCATTCTGCATTACAGTTTCTTTGACCACAATCCATTCCTCTAAACATGCTGCTTTGTCAAGCAAGATTTTACTGAATTTGCTACCCACTTGTGCTGGTTTTACAAAGAAATCTGTTAAGATATTCAATTCTTTGTCTCCATAGGGTGTTCTGTCTTCTGCAGACAGGAAAAAGATGGGGCGCATGGAAAGAACTCAAAATCCAGAGGCAATGTCACCTGCATCTTTTGGAAACCTGTCATTAATGTTCTTGAACAGATTGTTGCAAAAGCAACCCTGATAGCTTCTATGTCATGTGACGTTGTATCAAGTTCGCAAATACGTTAATTCTAAGTCTTATATAATACCGCCAGCATAAGTTCCAAAAAGGTCATGAGGACAGAAATTAGAATTGAAAATAGTTTACCTGGCTGAAATCTTTCTGAAGAATTTCAGCCTCCAAAGAGTGCCTGTGGTCGGAAGTCTGAATGTCTCTTCAGCGTCCTCGTTCAGTACTTACTACTATGCGTTATTCTGATTGTTTGAGGCACACTTTACATCTCATGCCTTCCTCCTCGTTCATTAGCCAAGGCCATTTCTTCAGCCATTCACACTGACAGGTTCTCTGGATGCGTGGTTTTTTACGTGCGGTCTCTGTCTCAATTTGTCTATTTCGTTGTCTACATTTTCAGTTCCAATAATTTGTGAGGCACATTCTGACAAGTTTTTGTTTCTTCCTGTCCTTGTCGATTTCTACTTTCCGAAGCATCTTCTGCTGTTGTGGTCGTGAACGAAAAGTCAAACAGAGCTGACAGTCGCGTTCACTTTGTTTTCAATTCGCTTGCTTCCAATACCCTTTGATCTATCCCGACCCAAATGTTTTCGCTGTGGGCGTGTCACCAATTTACTTCCTGGCGCGAAATTAGGAGCAGGTTGCATCAGATGGATAACAACTGGTCAGTTTGAAAACTGTCCAGTCATTAGCATCGATTCTAGTGGATCGGTTTCAAACCAGCGCGAAGAATGACAACAATAATTTTTGAAGTGCCGCATCGCATGTTCAAAAGTGTGTCAGCCACGGTATTTTGCGGGCGCATATGGTCGCATTGACTTTCAGACTATGCGCCCCTCAGCGAAATTTTGCGAGAATTCCGCAAGGCCGCAGCCTAGAATTACCTCTGTATATATATATATAACAGTATCCTCGTAAACTTCTACAATGACTTGTACATCATCAATATTACACCATTGTGACACCATTGTTACACAAATGATAATAAGAGTGACGAGAGGAACGAAGATATTTGGCCAATGTAGCACTAGATACCCTATTAATGACGCATAGAATTAAAGTGAAAAATATGACAAAATAGTAATAAAGCCGCCAACCTTTTCTTCGCCAAATTCATATTACATACCTTACGTTATAGCAGTATGTTTTGCTAGTACACACAATCAGTCGTCAAGGTGAATTTTGTCGCATGTGGTGGGTTTGAAATCTCAATATACACTGCGAATTTGAAAGAACAGTTCACCAGTTTTATTTATTAAATCTATTCCCTTCCATGTCCCAGTGCGAGATTAAACTGAACTTTTATGAGTTAATGTGACGTTTTTTCGTTTTTGTAATAGCTTGCTTGCAATGACACCATCACCTCTTTGCGCGCGCGCACGCACACACACACTCACAATCATTTGCCAAACTATAGGATAACTGACATGAATTGTAAGAAAAGACAGGAAAATATACACTGCTACAAATAACTCTGCTTTGACTGACAAAAACATTAGCAATGCTTGCTAACAATTTTCCAGCAAAACATCGCAGCAAATTTTCAACATAATCTACGGAAGTAGATTCGTTTTCATTTAGACTTTGAAGTTTACTACAGGCTGCACTTTAAGAACTCAAACTAAAGAAATTAAAGTCACAGAAGTAATTCTAGGATTTCAAAAAGAGGGGCCCTGGGGCCCTCTCGATGGAAAAAAGGGGGCCTTCAAATGAAACAAGGGGCCACTCGAAACAAATACATTTTCACTGCTTTTTCCGATTAATATTTGGTATAAAACAAAATACTTTATTAATCTCAAGAAATTGAAGATTAATCACATAGATATCTTTTTCTTTTATATCGAAAATTTATCTTTCATCATCATCCATGTGATCATAGCATCCTAAATTTATATACCAATTAGTCTTTGTGTCATTGGGCTATAAGCTAATGTTTAACACTTTTCATTTATCTCATTAGTGCAGGGGTTTAAATGTTTCTCCTCGAGGCAACTTCTACGAGAAGACTTCATTAAGTTTTGATGGCTGAAGCCCACTCTCACAGCCTGCATTGTGGGATAGCATAAGGAGGCACAGATTTCCAAGAACCAGAAAATTGGAAAATGAATCCCTGTGAAAGTCAAATAACAGTTTGAACAGCTTGTGGAATCTCTCCGATATGCAGTCTGCGTTATAGGTTCTTTGACCACAGTCCATTCCTCTAAACATGCTGCTTTGTCAAGCAAGATTTTAGTGAATTTTCTGCCCACTTGTGCTGGTTTTCAAAAGAAATCTGTTAAGATATTTAAGTCTCCATAGGGTGTTCTGTCTTCTGCAGACATGGAAAAAGATGGGGCGCATGAAAAGAACTGAAAATGCATAGGCAACATCACCTGCATATTTTGGGAACCTGTTATTAATGTTCTTGCACATTGTTGCAAAAGCAACACTGACAACTTCTATGTCCTGTGACGCTGTGCCAAGTTCGCAACACGTTATTTCTAAGTGTTATATAATACCGCCGGCATAAGTTCCGAAAAGGTCATGAGGACAGAAATAAATTAGCATTGAAAATAGTTTACCTGGCTGAAATCTTTCTGAAGAATTTCAGCCTCAAAAGAGTGCCTGTGGTCGGAAGTCTGAATGTCTCTGCAGCGTCCTCGTTCGGTACTTAACACCCCCGGGGTTGTAAACGCGTTATTCTGGTTGTTTTAGGCAACTTTACATCTCATGCCTTCGTCCTCGTTCATTAGCCAAGGCCATTTCTTCTGCCATTCACGCTGACTGGATGCGTGGTTTTTTACGAGCGGTCTCTGTCGCAATAAGTCTATTTCGCCATCTTTCGATTCGTTGTCTACATTATCAGTTCCAACAATGTGTGCGGCACACTCTGACGAGTTTCTTTTTCTTTCTGTCCTTGTCGATTTCTACTTTCCGGGGCATCTTCTGCTGTTCTGGTCATGAACGAAAAGTCAAACAGAGTTGACAGTCGCGTTCACTTCGTTTTCAACTCGCTTGCTGCCAATACCCTTTGATCTCTCCCGTCCCAAATGTTTTCGCTGTGGGCGTGTCAACAATTTACTTCCTGGCGCGAAATTTGGAGCAGGTTGCATCAGATGGATAACTGGTCAGTTTGAAAACTGTCCAGTCATTAGCATCGATTCTAATGGGTCGGTTTCAAGCCAGCGCGAAGAATGACAACAATGATTTTTGAGTGCCGCGGTATTTTTGCGGGCGCATGGTCGCGCTGACTTTCAGACTATGCGCCCCTCAGCGAAATTTTGCGGGAATCCCGCAAGGCCGCAGCCTAGGATTACCTCTGAAGTCATATGAATATTCAATAATAGAGCGATTAATTAGTAACTGACATTTTGTAGAGCAAAGTTATACGACAGTGCAAGGAAACGACGAAGCATTATGCTTCGCTGAAACTAGAGGTACCCATCGTTTGCTGCAAATTTTCATAAGTCACATTACAGACACTTCCTTCACCCACTTAAGTCAAGAGCTGTCTCTAAAAGGTTTTGACAGTTTTAAAGTTTGTGGTTTCTAGCTGGGGTCCTTGCTTTAAAGTTTATTTACAGGAGTTTTCTATAGTCTTTGTAAAAAAATAGCTATCAACAGGATGTATAATAATAATAATATTTACAAAGTGCCCACTTTTGTTACAGCAACTGATGGCATGCTCAAGAACATATACGCAAATATACCTTTGATACACACTATGAGAGAAGAAATTGGTAAGTTTTAAGAGGCATCTTAAAGGAGAAGAGAGCATATTCCTGACAAATATTGAGAGGCTGTTCATTCCTGGTAGAAAGATCAGATAATAATGGTAATATTGCCAAGTTGGAGAGAGAGGAAGCGAGCAAGTTCGGCAAGATTATAGCGTGTGCCAATAAAAATGACTTAAGTCTTGTCCTCATTAAGTAGAATTTTTGGGTTTTGCTTGTCATCAAGTTTTTTTATGTGTTTATAGAAGATGAACGTTTGAGTCAACAGCATTTATATATCATCAGCTCTTTCACTGTCTTTGAGTTGAGTAATCTCCGTACAGGTGGTGTTGGATATGATGTGAAATAATAATGACAAGAGAGGTGAACAGATGGAGAAGAACAGGACAAAGTACAAACCCCAGAAAAACACCGCAGGTCAGTGGAACAGGGCTGGACCAAAAGTCACTGACGAGAAGAGTCTATAGCCTATCGGAAAGATAAGAACAAAACCAAGAGAGAGCACTGCAAGTGATGCCCAAAGAGTTATAGAGAAGGACAGTGTCAACAGTAGCAGAAACGTCAAGGATGGTGAGTAGGGAAACTTGATCTAAAACAGTTGATAGAAGAAGTTCATTCAGAATCTGGAGAGCAGTTTCAGTGCTGTGAAACTGTCTATAGCAGACTGAAAGGGACTAAGCAAGTTGTTTACAGAGAGATGAGTACAGATCGAGTTGGTGAAGAATCGTCATAACAGCAGCGATGGCGAGGTTGAACCAAATCTGGGACAGCAGATGTACTCGTATAAGCTTCGCCAGTAAGTTCAAGCAATACAACTCCCTGGTCGTTCCCATCATGATGTACCGCTGCAAAACATGGACCCTGCTAACTGAAACGGAGAGAAGGATCCAAGTATTTGAAGTAATGCTTCAGGAGAGTGCTCCGAATCTCTTCAAGGAACACAACACAACGACTTTGTATGCAATGCGGTCGCTGCTCTGGTCGGTCCCCAGGAACTTTTTCTCCCCACTGTCAAGCGGCGAACAATGATTTTCTTCGGTCAAGTCACTCGACATGACAACCTACCTATTTCAGTCCTCTAATGCATGTGGAAGGAGGACACCGGCGGGGGGAGAAAACGAAATCGTGCCTGTCTAACATCAAAGAGTGGACATTCCGCCAGATGAGGGACCTGCTCAGAGGGGCTTAGGATCGGCCCTGTTGGCACGCTTTCGCCGCTGCTGTGTCACGTCAGGTCCCCCCGACGATTGGAACTGGCGATCTTGCTTTGAGACCGATCAGTATCACTGATGGGAGTGATGATTATGAATATGCATAAGTGGTGTAATGCTTCAAAATATATATTTAATTTAAAGCAACCACAAATAAACTTTACCGATATCTATAAAACTCCTTCCTACATGCCTCTTTATCTCAGTTCCCTCGTCTCTGCACGTCCTTCTCTCTGTACAGAGCATAGTAAAACTCGCAAGGTGAGTGTACGTCAGCCGCCGTCAGCTAGAATGTCGGAAGGGAGATTATTCACCACGATAAATGTCACTAGCAGGCCTGGGCTATTGATAATTTCTAAGCATTCGTTGGTCTGTTGTCTTGGCGCGGGTGGTCACAACAGCTGTTTGACCGCCATCGAGACGCGACCTGTGAATTAGTCACGAGCAAGCAACATTCATTATTGATATCACCATCGCACAATTTACGTCATGTGAACCGACCGGAGAAGGATAAGGAAGTGCGGACGGACTTACACTTAGCCCAATGGTGACATTTCTTAATCATCAACATGCCGTGCTCACAAGAGAGGCTAAGTTTTCTCTCCTCTGCACATCATGCGTCTCCCTTCATTCCCTCCTCTACTTTTTCTATCATGACCTCGGATTAGTCTACAGTGTTAAGCCAATTTCTTGTACCAGACTAATCACAAAATATTTGTGGGTATTCGTGTGGATACTTCAAAAGACACACAGAAGCACAGGTCAAGTAGTCTGTAAACAATACTTATCACATTTCACCATACACAAAGTAAAGAATTAATCCACAAGTGCTGTAACACTGATGTTGTCAAGAATTGAAACTATTCAGCGGTTATAACTAACCTACAGCACAATCACTAGGATTATTATTCCTGCTCATTCGTCTGTCAGAAGGCCACACCAAGCTTCCAGCTAGTCAGACCCCAGCAGCACAATCGGTGCAACAGGCAAAATGACATACTGTGACACACTGAAAAATCTACAGGAAACTATTGGACAGGGCCGCCGAGAGCCAGCACGGGCCCCGGGACAGATGGCCCCTTGTAATTGTAATCGTAAATTATTTTCCGAGTATATAATAATATGTTTACAATTTGATTGTCAATATCTACATTTCATTCAGTAACGAAATATAGACTGCAAACATTAGGACAAGTGAACTATTATCTACATCACTACTTGACATAAAATTGTTTACACGTGAGTGGTTATATAGTAAATGAGGAAAAATGATGTTAAAGGATCAAACATGTAGTACCCCGCTCCATAGAAAACATCCCCAGAGTAAGGAAGGCCTGTTAGGTCAACAGCGATGTCAAAAGCTTGACAGATTTGTTAATTCCCTCATTTTAAAAACATTTACGAACAACAGAGTGCATCTGTTGTCTTTTTTATCAACTAACAAAACAAACGGTTGAGGCAAACACACAGCACCAATCGAAAGTCCCTTCCTATATTTAATTAATTTATTCCTTTAGAAAAACCGCACGCACGCGCGCGTGCACACACACACACACACACAAAAGAACAACACACATGCTGTTAAACACAAACACACTGCTGCCTTCAGACTCTTTAAAGCAGAAATTTGAATTCCTCCAACTTTTTACCAAGCAAACTTGATCAGCATCAGTTAAAATACTTGCTTAGTTTTAGAAGTCATAGCAAATGTTTTAAAGACTAATTAACCAGTAACTGTTATTAATTTTAATATTTAAGTAGATCAAAGAGAGAGGGTTTTGTGACAATAACATAAAAATAGAAATGTTTAGCATATATTAGCTGAATTGTAATACTTCATAGAAACAAAGTTATGCAGTACCAATATTGTCATTTTACCTGCTGACTAAAAACTTTGTAAGACTATATTTATGAGCTTTCCTCACGAACTCTTTATTATTGTCAGTCAGTTTGAGACGCTTGCTAGTCACTCTCATCGACACTGATGTTCCTGCCTTGTCAAATGCTATTTGCCAATAAACAGAAAATCATAGAAGCATAAATAAAAAATTACTGTACTCACCAAACAAACAAAATGCAGCGCATCTCGGCTTTTCAAGTCTAGAAGACAGAGGAGAGTGCTTTGTGAACAGATGTTAAACTAAGTGTATATAGCTTTCTCTAAAGTCCAACTGTCCAAGCTTTCTTTGGTTCAAGGACTCCGGCCGATTGAAAGGGATGGTCAAACGCACGTCGACTTTACTGCTGACTTGTCTAACTATCTCATAAAAATGTCTTTCTACACCTACAATTGCTCCAAACCCCGACCAATTAATTCCCATGAAATTCCATCCCCTCGAGTCTATCGAGACTATCCCCCTCTCCCACATTTCCCTCTTGTGTTGTCAACAACAATGCATTCCGGCCCATGGCCGATATGGGTGGAACTTGTTGTCATCTTAATCACTGGCCTCTAAACTAAAACAAGGCCAACATAATTTGCTTCTACCTTGATTGTGGGTGTCAAGACAAGGAGCAATTTAATGAAAACGTAGACAAACTAACACTTATGTCATAGCACATCTGTAAACTTTCCTTTACCTCCCTTCTTCATCGTGAAACAAATATAAGTTGCACGAAGCTCCTTAAAAACGATTTTCAAATATAAGCATGTGATTATTCGAAAAACAAACGTCGCGGCCACTGCAAAACTCAATATACAGCAGCATATATGACAGCTTCCTTGAAGACAACTAGCGCAAGATAAGAAAGATTCCGAGGTGGCTTTGTGGGACGGATGGTGGGTAGATAGTATCTCCTTTTTACCCAAAGCTTTGTCGGCAAAGAGCAAAAGGTCGGAGACCAGAAGGAAAGGTAATGACCAGCTGGCCAATGTGTTATTGCAGGGCGAGGCTGGTACATCGCAGTAGTCCGTGTCCTCCCCTTTCCGGTGACATAACTTTCCTCCCTACTATCCTGGCCATCCACCTACCCCACGGACACAGTCTCTAAACTTAAATTATCTTTCTCGTGCTAACCTCCTCTTTATCATCCTCCTCCAGCTCCAAACTTCCAGTGACATCACCGTGATCAATTTGTAAGCCTATTTGCGGGACAGCAGTTTTTAAAATGTTTTTGCAATAATGTGTTCTGTTTTGCTGGCTGCAATAGTATTACAGGATGATATAGTCTCATTGTATCAATGATCTACTGTGTAGATTAATGTATTTGTTTGTTTGGTAATGGAGAAACTGTTAAAGAAAGTCTCAGTGTTGTTTAGTAAATACGAAAAAAAAGCACCCTTCTCTCTCGCTTACAGGCTGCAACGCCAGGGGCGGGACCCCATCCTCTCAGTTCACAAAATGGCTACACATCAGTAACATACCTGCCTCTTTACTGTTAATTCCGATTTGCTTCCAGGGCCCGCCTCCTCCCTCCTGTAGTGGCACATAAACCAGCAATATCAATGCATGAACGTTCTTCTAGATGGTTCACACGTGATAAAATCTTCAGTGTCCAGCAGCCTTCCGCCTCCAGGTTTGTCCAGCGAGAATATGATACCTCTGACTACACTTCTCACCCCAGGGCCGTCTACCCCGAATTTGTGTACTACAGACATGAAACTCAACGTCTGCAAGTGTAATTCTTGGGTGTTCTGTCCTCAGACCTTTCTTTAAAAGAAAAGGAAAAGGAGAAGAAGAAACAAAAATCCACTGACCAAGGCCGGGCCCCCTTCACAGCCGCGGGCCCGGGTACACCAGACCCCCCTGCCCCCCCCCTCTCGTCAGGCCTGCTATTGGACAAAAAAGGAAAGAAAGCTGGCAAAGAAAAAACAAGAACCTGTCATGATGCTATTAACAGAGGAAAAAGAGACTATTCCAGCCTAACCTACTAGATCAAAGACCCCTGCCAGATAGACAACCAAAACACCTAGTGACCTAGAGACAGGAACAAGTGAAACAGCAAAACAGGACTCTGCAACCCAGACAAACGAGACTTTAAACAGACCAAAAGACACAGACAACCGAAAAAGAAAGCAATAGGAGTCCCTTATGGATAAAACAAACAGCTACATTAAAAAAATTACTTGTGATAAAAACCTGCCTATATGTCTAACAATGGTTAAAACCCTGTTAGGACTTAAGACACTAATCCTTGTATAAATGGATAACAGCCTGGTGAGATTCTAAAATAGCAACAAAAATGAGCTGCTAAACTTCATGAAAAATAATCTACCAGAAGTAATAGCCCCACAAGAAGTAAACTTCACCCAAGAGGCAATACCAGTCCCAGGATACAGATTTCCACCGTTATACAAACCCAGAACTATTCTAAACAAAGGTGGAGGAGTAGCTATATATGTTAAAGCTAAGTTAACAGTCGCTAAACTAACCCACAAACTAACATCAATGGAAATAATTATTGCTGAAATTACTCTAACATCAAATGTACCAAAAGATTTTTGCTGTATGATATTTGGTGCATCAATTAAAAAATAGGTAGTTACTTTTAGAATTGTGTACATTGTATAAGATTTAACAGATGCACGAAAACAAGCAGGAGCATAGCAGACCTAATAATTATACTGTAAAACAAATTTTGAATGCAAGAAGTTTATTTTCTTCTAGCTATATTGTATTAACTCAGTTATATCTAACAGACTAGCTAACTGTTGTGTTCTGAAATGGATGTATGACAATATGAAAATAACTAGTTTTAAAGTCTCAAACTAGTTTTCTATTTTCTGGCTATTACCAGAAAAAGTAAGCAATAAGATAATTAAACAACATGCAGTTAGACCACTGTTCTGATCATACATCTTCTACTTCAATAAGCGATCTAGCTTGACTTACCTTAAACAGCACCTATTTCTGTATACTGAGGTATATCCTTTCTATATGCCGAGTTGTCTGTTTCAAAAGGAGCCTTGCTTGTTCCTTTTATGTCTGCCCTTCTCAACACATCAAACTCTTTCTCATCTCCTTTATAGCTCCATTTTACGTAGTTATGTGCTTTTGATAGACTATCCTGAGAAAATTTTCATTCCGTTTTATTAAACTTTCAAAATATATTCCACCTAGTCAACAATTATGTTTTAACACATACAGCACATGCACAAGTTCTGTTCATTCAGGGACGACGAATACTAGATCGACTATTCACAAGCACTACTGAGTAATGCATTTCTCTGGAGAAGCTAAAAGCAGCCACCAGCTGGGGCAAATTGCACGAACATGTTTCTACACCTTAAAACTGTTTTAAAGAAGAAATCTAGAAAATGTATTCTTCAAAAATCGCTCATATGCCATTTAGACGTAAAAAGGTAAAGGTAAAGGTCATCCCATAACCTTTTCAGGTCGTAGGGGAGTGAGGTGTTAGAGACCCCACTTTTCTCGGGGCCAGCATTTACATGAGGGTGGTGCCAATCTCCTCTCCCTCGCTGCCTTACCTTCCCTAACCCTCTATGGAGTCAGGTACCCATTCCCGTCAGCTGGGTCGACTGGGGGAAGTTTGCTGCGCTTATTGGGAATTGAACCAGCGCGCTCTCGGTTCGGAAGCCAGCGCTCTAACCACTCGGCCATCCGCTTCCCCAATGCCATTTAGACGCGCTGCACAAAAAATGTGCTGAAAATCTGGTTTAAAAAGCGTTTTCTTATTTTTAAAACAGTTCTGAAAATGTGTTGTGCCTTTCTAAAAAGCGTTAAAGCCTAAGAGTGTTTAAAATTAGAAATGTGTCGGGCAACTGGCCCCAGGACTACCTCTTTAACCCGAAAATAGACACGTTTTGTGTGTATTGATGCAAAGTTAAAAATCACCGAGAAGATCAAACACTTACCTTTAGTGTTACCAACACTCTTTCTTCAGTTTGTTTCCTTAAATCCAAGAGATAGAAAGACACGATTTTTTTCTTTATGCTGTGACAGCTATGGTGTACGTTTGTATTCATTTCCATCGCCCGCGCTTTTGAGGAAGGTCAAGGTCAAGATTCGTCAGCCTTGCGTTAGGAACAAAACATCGTGGGAATAAAAACAAATATATATATATATATATAGTATCGCGCGGCTCACCCTTCACGTTTTGCACGTACTTCATCCACGCGATCACCCAAGGACTAGACTGATTCACGATGCACAGTACGTGGTGTCTCCCCCTCCCCCCCCCCCGACAAAAAATTATCGCAATCGCGTAAAAAATGGGGAAATATTTAAAATAGGATCTTCTGTAAGACGACAATTTTTTTATGAAAGCCAAGCAGAAATCCATAGAAATATAATATGCATTATACTGTAGTAGCTGCAGATTTTTCATCTAAAATTAATATGTTCCAAACAAGAAGCAACACGTACAGAATGTACCAAAATTTAAAAAAAGCTGAGACTTCATGGACGAAGTTTTCGCTATTTTGTGTCAACCATATCAATTGATTCGCGGTTATTGACAGATCGTGAAGATCGTATAAACTAACTACTCTGTAAATTACAGTGTCTTGCACACATGTAGCCAATTGTGATAGATGAGCCGGCGTGAGGGTACTCGCTTTACGTCTTTTTTTTTTTTTTTTTTGTAGTGCCCACGATGACCCGTTTGTTGGACCTTTCGTTCGCCTGCAACTTCTGCTCTTATAGCTATATAGGTTTTCCACAAACTTTATTTTATCTCTTTTAGTAGGTTCTAGGGCTGGTGGAAGGTCGGCGATCGCACAAAAATAGCTCGTTTTCAATTCAAAGTATTTTGTGAACTATCAGCAACAGAAATATCACTTTTAAATCACAAGAAAGAGCAACTTTTCGCCATTTGTTCAAGGATGTCTTTGTTTTGTGTGACTGGAAGAATAATGTGTATTTTGCGAGGATAAATGGTACCCGGCACGAAAATTGGCAGCCGCACGGTGGCCATTTTCCGTGCGCCGCGTAACGCGTTTGGATAGTTGGGTCGGTATTTGTGCTCGTTTTCACAAGTTTTCAGATGGGTATTGATGTGTAAATATTGAATTAAGTCAGTGAAGATTGGCGGAAATGCCTATGTATTTTTAAAAGAAATTTAACAGTTCTAAAGCACATTAACAAATTTAAAATGACATAGCTCCAGAGGTAATTCTAGGTTGCGGCATTGCGGGATTCCCGCAAAATGTTGCTGAGGGGCGCATAGTCTGAAAGCGCGACCATGCGCCCGCAAAAATCCCGTTACTGGCGCGCTTTTAAACACGCGATGCGGCACTTCAAAAATAACTGTTGTCATTCTTCGCGCTGCTTTGAAACCGACCCACTACAATCGATGCTATAATGACTGGACAGTTTTCAAACAGCAGTTGTTGTCCATCTGATGCAACCTGAAACATAGAAGTTGTCAGTGTTGCTTTTGCAACAATGTGCAAGAACATTAATAACAGGTTCCCAAAATATGCAGGTGATGTTTCCTATGCATTTTCAGTTCTTTTCATGCGCCCCATCTTTTTCCTGTCTGCAGAAGACAGAACACCCTATGGAGACTTAAATATCTTAACAGATTTCTTTTGAGAACCAGCACAAGTGGGTAGCAAATTCAGTAAAATCTTGCTTGACAAAGCAGCATGTTTAGAGGAATGGATTGTGGTCAAAGAAACTGTAACACAGAATGCATATCGGAGAGATTCCACAAGCTGTTTAAACTGTTATTTGACTTTCACAGGGATTCATTTTCCAATTTGCTGGTTCTTGGAAAGCTGTGCCTCCTTATGCTATACCACAATGCAGGCTGTGAGAGGGGGCTTTGGCCATCAAAACCTAATAAAGTCTTCTCGTAGAAGTTGCCTCGAGGAGAAACATTTAAACCCCTGCACTAATGAGACATATGAAAAGTGTCTAAACATTAGCTCATAGCCCAATGAGATGGACACAAAGATTATAATTGGTTTGCAAATTTAGGATGCTATGATCACACTAATGATGATGAAAGATAATTTATCGATATAAAAGAAAAAGATAGCTATGTGATTAATCTTGAATTTCTTGTGATTAATAAAGTATTTTGTTGTTTACCAAATATTTATCAGAAAAAGCAATGAAAATGTGTTTGTTTCGAAGGGCCCCTTGTTTCATTTGAAGGCCCCCTTTTTTTCCATCGAGAGGGCCCCAGGGCCCCTTTTTTTGAAATCCTAGAATTACCTCTGTAGCTCGACCCACGTGCAAAATACCATGTGGTGTCCTAAGTGAGAGTGAAAGAGCAATTTCTGCTGAAGCCGGTGGTATATGACATAGTGTCAAGTTCATGATAGCTAACCGCTTTGTGCAGTCACAATGCAAACTATTCGTCAACTTTGAAATGAAGTTGACCCACTATCAAGTGAGAATCCAGTTACTGTAGGCCTATATAAAAAAGTTGCTTAGTTTGTACTTCAGTGGGGCCAGTTGCAATGCACAACACATTTCTAATTTTAAACACTTTTAGGCCTTATAGCTTTTTAGATAATCAGTTTAAAGTGCACACCACAATTTAAGAATTTTTAAAACTAAAACTGTTTTAGGTAAGATAAAGTTGTTTAAGTCTGACTTTCCGTCCTGTCAGTGCAAATTTTTTGTTCAATGCATCTAAATGGCATAGAAGAGATTTTGCTTCTTTAGAACAGTTTTAAGGTTTAGAAACATGTTGTACAACTGGACCCAGCACTATAACCAATAATTTATTGTAGTATTTTCAGTCTAGATTTAAGCAAATAGTGGGAGGGTGGGGTAGGATTTCTCTCCAGGTAAAGCAATATGTAAAGTCTGAAAGTTGTTCTCTGTAGCACATCTTGATAATCCATATTTACCTGTCTTGCTACTTTTCTTTCACCATGTGTGTATATGTATATATCCATATTTACGTCTTACTACTTTTCTTTCACCATGTGTATATATATATTTTTTCAGATAACTCAGATGTACGTCTTGCTTCTATTCTTTTTCTTTACCATGATAAAAATGGTTCTGCAAGATATTTGCAGGCCTTTAACCTCTGCCAGTAGAACTCTTGTGTATTATTTACAGGATTAATATGACAGTTGTTAGTCATTTATTGATGTAAATCATCATAAATCACAATCCCTTGACTGGTACTAGTTGATGAATGATTTATGTTTGTCTGCTGGTTCTGGTCATTGAGAACAACCAGATAGATGCTGTGGTTGACAAGATTTGTCACAGGCCTGTCTTGAGCAGTGGTGAACAGGTCTTGTGTGGAACCACCAGTCCATTCCTTTATGTCTCAAGCTAGTTCTTCCTCTGTTCACTATGGGGTCCCCACAGATGTGTCTTAACACAGTGTGGTGCCAGGTAATGTGGCCAAACCACACCAGCTGCACCACATAACTGTTGTGTGATGTAATGAAAGTACAGTGTAGCAGATGTAGCATAACACAGAAATTGTTGTATAACAAAAGCAATGTGAAATTATCATTATTATATTATTGATTTTTGGTGCTTGTTACTTTTGATGCACTTACATATTTGATAGTATATGCACCTCTTTCTCATTCTCACAACACAATCAGTTTTGAACGTGTCTTTTCTTCTTTTACCCATTTTAATTTAAATCACTAATATAGTTCTCAGGTCCATTGTATCATATAAGAGTGCAAAGCTTCATGTGATAGGTGTTTAATTTGAAATGGTTAAAAAATTTTGAATGATACACAAAGTATTATTTGCTGGTGCATATTTACATATTTTAATATATTATGCTTTGTAATTGTCTGATGTTGATTTTATTTTTCCATTAACAATTTTTGTACTTTTTGCCCCAGACTTCTTATGATAGTTCATTTAATAAGCTTCTTTTATTCAGTGTGATACTGAACTATATAAGATGATGGTGACGATTATTACTGATAAAATAGATTAATGCCAGAAACAACTTCTTTTTTTCCTTAGATATCTACTCTGTGATGGCTATTCTAATGTCTTTAAGGTAAAGGTAAAGGTCGTCCCATAACCTTTTCGGGTTGTTGGGGAGTGAGGCGTTAGAGACCCCACTTTTCTCGGGGCCAGCGTTTACATGAGGGTGGTGCCAATCTCTTCTCCCTCGCTGCCTTACCTTCCCCAACCCTCTATGGAGTCAGGTACCTATTCCCATCAGCTGGATCGACTGGGGGAAGTTTGCTGCGCTTATCGGGAACTGAACCTGCGCACTCTCGGTTTGGACGCCAGCGCTCTAACCACTCGGTCATCCGCTTCCCCTAATGTCTTTGCAGATTTCTTGTGTTCAATAGTTAATAAAAATTGTTAAAAAGATAATGGTTGTGTCTGGGGCTCCTTTTTTGTCTATTGCACACACACACACATAAATATCAATGGTCTATGGCATGATTTTTTCCATAAAAAATAATAACTATTTATAGAGCGCCCTATCCCACCAACAAAGGCAGGCTCAAAGCACTCGTATGAGCACACACTTATCAGTAGCCATCAAATGTGTCTTACAATTTCATTCACCTTTAATCAAATCATGTGTAAGCTGTAAGCAGGTGCCACGTTGGATCCCAGATAAAAACATGCGATTCTCACCAGCTTGGTGACAGGCACTTTAGCCACTGGGCCACCAACCACAAAATGTGGCCAGCTTCATGTTGTGAACTTTTACAAGTAATAATGATGAATAATAAAGCTCCAATGATTGTAAAGTATACAAAACAACTGTGCACATTGGCACACACACACATGAATAGCTGTTGATGTTGCAAAAATGGAGCGTTTTATTTTTTTGATGAGAAACCTTGAGTTTGCATTGAGGGATAGGAAAAGGAAACCAGATTACTAGGTGACTAACCATGTGGACATGTGCTTTGGGATTGTGATTAGGTATCCACTATGGTGCTATGATGTTTTCTGAAGCCACACATTCACCATGCATTCCAAAGTTTTGCATAGGCAAATTGTGAGAGTGATAGGATGGTAAGAATCTGGATCAGAAGGATCCTTATTGGGTTTTGGGATAGACCCGATTGCTTGTCTCTCTGAAAGTTAAATAGACAGACACCCAAAAAGAAAAAAAGATATTGTATCTAGGAGGAGGAGGAGAGAAACCTGTGGAAGATGGGTTAGCAGCTGATAAGGAATGATGTCTAGGCCAGGTGCAGTCCTTACACTTCTGAAGGACCTGTTGCGAGAGGATAAGGAGGATGTAAACCTATATGATTCAAGTTTTCTCTTTGATAACGAGCCTACACTTGACTGCATTTAAAACCGTCAACTTCCACTTTGTTTTGAATTATCAGTTTGGTTTATTTATTCACGTACAAAAATGAGTGAAAGGAAGAACATGGAGCAACCTTTGTCTGATACACATGGTTAAATAATACTAAATGCAAAAGCATATCAGCCTCTACTTGTAGTACAAATTTTAAAACTACTAAGTGACTTAAAAATTACTTTCTAAATCATACTAGGTTGCTTTCTTTGTTCACATTTTCAGAATAGATTGTTCAGATTTCCAGCTGTGCATTCTAAACACTGAATTACAATTCAGGTAGACAATCCACATATGCAAGAATATTTGGCACATTAGAACATGTAAAACACTGTATAAAATGCAGTAGAAAAAAATCCTGAGATAGCAAACCTCCTAATATTGACAGCTGCCATCGATGTAGTATTAGCACCATGTCTTTGCACAATTGCATCACTTCATTAAGCACCAATAGTATCTCTGTACAGTTGCATCACTAACAATGTCTTGGCACAGTTGTTTTACTATTTAAAGTCATAGCATCCATCCCCTGTTGGTCACAGTACCAGAACATGTTTCACAGTCATATCCTTGATTCAAATATCCATGCTGGCACATTCAATGTACATTCAACACGCAGCAAAGTATCAGATCTAACAACATTTGAATTAAAAAAAACTATGAATAAATTATCAAAATACAGGCAAAGGTACACAAAAATGACAATAACTATAGAATTCAAGTATACAAAACACGATACATTTCTTTTGTTTTAATTACTGTTTGTGACAATACCATGGGAGTGGGGTAAGAGGAACAAATTAAAGCTGTCCATCATATAATAAGCATAAAATTGCAAAACTGTTAATTTAAAAATATTCTATCAAACTTTGACCTTTATGGTCACAAGTTAAAGTCTCAGACCCTAACCCAACTAAAAAAAAAAAAAAAATCAAATTGTAAAAGTGAAATATCCAAATGCCAGTGTAACCGAGTGGTGATCAGGTATTTGGTGTGTCAGAGCAACAAACTTTCAACACACACTCCAACAAAGGCAGGAACAGTCAGCAGATCTGCAACCCTTTATTCCAAGGGCTTGTGCATTACAACGCCCACGGCTGCATCACGTCGTGAGAGGCGCTAAAAGTCAGGGCTGTGTCTTCCCTGCTTCTCCTATCTGTCGCAGGTGTGTTCTTTCCCAGTCCTGTGTCAGCTCTGGCCTCTCTCTCCCTCTCGCCAGCTAAACTTCCCGCGGTCGGAGCGATTTAAACAAAATATCTGAACTCTGCCTAACAGCTGAATCTGGCGGACTGGTTACTGAAACTGTCAAGCACAATTTTTCAGGGCAGGGTTTTTCCGTCTGTCTCGTGTACCATTGTCCACTCATAATAACATATCTCGTAAGTGCAGCCGTGGCAAAACGAAAATAAAATCCAACAAAATTAACTAATCATTACTTACAAAATATGTTATCCACAGTGTCACCGATCACCGCAATTTAAAACAAAATGTCCATGTTATCCATAATGTCACTGAAAAACGTCATACGAAACAGTTTTTCTCCACAGCATGTGTGAGCTTCATGGCTGTCTCACAGAAAGCCACTGCGATCTGCAAGGCTGGGGCACTACAGGTACTGTCAGTTCTGGCACTACAGGCACTGTCACTTCTGCCATCACAGGTACTGTCACTTATGCGCCATGGCAGGTACTGTCACTTCTGGCATTACAATAGTTCTGGGTTGATGGGACGGGAAAGTAGCATACCAAAACGACGTTTCTTCATCACTGTCGTCCTGATAGATCCGTGCCTCCAGTATTTGAATGTTCTGTAACCGAGGCGTCTTTGCTGCTTTGATGTCATTCCCCAGCGAGGGGCGTGACTGTGTACACAGCACTCTCATACTCAGATGGCTGGTTGGTGATGCTACAGGTACTCTGGCAACTCCAACCATGAAATGTGTCCCGTTGCGTTGCGACCCGTTGTTGTTGCCGCTGTGCGGTCGGCTGTCCTCGGTGAGGACACTGGGCGATGACGTGGTCGGTGGACTTGTATTGGTAACAGTTTGGGCAGGGGCCTGTGCTGACACTTGGCCGCGATGTGGTAGGCGAAGTTTCCGCAGTTGTAACACCCGATTGTTTTTTTTAAGTTTTTCCTTGAAATTGGCCGGCGGTCACAGCCCCGCATTCCACTCCTCCAGTACCACTGGATTCACCTTTGCATAGGCTTCGAAAGCCTGCCTTGTGGATTATCGACTGGTGGACAAAGACGTCTTGGCCGCCATCATCAGGTGTGATGAAACCCCATCCTTTTATCACGTTAAACCACCCGCAGAAACCGCGGCTTCTGACTCCTTTACCCTGTCACTGTGGGTTCTTGATCGCTGGCCCCCGCGTCGCTTTGCCTGTCGTTGTAGATATCGCTGCTTGTACTGAGGAGTAGTCTCCCGATGCTCTTCTCGCTCACACCAGTAACATAAAAGCGGTCGGGAGGGGGAATCTCTTTGTTGTGTGCCGCGAGGCGGGCCAGTTGTCTCCATCTCCAATTGTTTGGCACGCGCCAGCTACTTCCTGCGGTCGGAGCGATTTGTAACTTGAACTCCACCCAATCACTGCCGAGGACCTATTTCTCGCAATGCTCCGCCAGGTTCCCGCCGATGTATTTCGAGCGCCAAAACTAAGAACAAAGTCCCACCAAAACTGACAACTAGCGCTGGCCTACTGGCCCTCTACACCAGCAAAATCCACAAGAAAAGACAGTTATGCACCATGAAGACCCCTAAAGAGTCCCCTCCATTATTGTCTCAGAGATGTATCATTTCCTGTCAAGTCCTGTGTTTCTGCAAAAGTCCTGCATCTTAACTCTTTACATGATGCTGAGATACTAGATTTCAGTAAAAGAGAAGTTCTCGTCATAGAACAAGACAGAAATCAATAAGCACAAGTAAATCACATAGTTAGGCAGCTTGTACTGTTACAGTTTGATGTTGGCCCCAATGGTTAGCTTTCTTTTAGACTAGATACATGGTTTTCTGCAGGTGTTAAAATTTGTAAGAATCCCTCACACACAAGGTTGTTTAGCTACAACATGCTACCCAGATCCGACTTTATACAAAACAGTAAAGAATCGTTACACATGCCTTAAATCATTGTGTACTAGCATTTTTTTTAAATAACAAAGTTGGTTTGCTTGAGCTCACTCTCAGATATATTCTTGATTGGCAAAATCTCCTAAAACTATGCACTCTGATTGTGAAACCTCAAGCACTTCCATTCGTCACAAGTATAATAAACTAGTGAAACTACTTAAAAATGCTAAACATTTTATTTACAACAGTTGATTACATGCAAGTAAGGCCAGTTTGGTTGATTGATTATAGATTATTTAATGTCCAGATCAAAATTAGGTGGTTATTATGCACCTAAATAATTTGAAAACTAGCAGTTACTAAAGACTAGAAATCTGTTCCATTAATCATTCGATTTACACTAAAGCAGTACTATTTGCGACTACAGTTTTATTTTCCCTCCCTTTCTCTGTAAAAATTGGTCAATGACATTATCAAAAATCAATGCTTCCAAGCGCTTTTCTTTAAATATTGAGAAACAACAGATTCTCTCAGATAAGCCTATGCTAGAAATGATCATAAATATGAATCTAAATAAATGCTAACAACTTACAAAAATAGCCAGTAGAATGTATAGTACTATTTATCAGTTTAAGATGATATTCTTTCTGTAAGACAAAATATTATTTCTCAACTCCATCATCATCATCCTGTTATTGAGAATGCCTGAAAACAACTGTGTGCCATCAATGGCTGTCATAAAAGTGTGCAAGATCAGTGCACTGCTGGGAAATCTTATAAGCATTGAATGTCTATAAAAGAAAATTCACAATTAGAAGAAAATCCAAGTTTCTGAGCCAAAAGACTCGAAATTTCTTGCTGCAATCTGTAAATGAAGTACTTCATCGTGATCCAACAATAGTTCAGTGTCTTTTCCAAGTTCACAAGGGATACTAACTGCTGCCATTTTGTTGGATTGTCTACCATGATTCCCATTTTGTAAACATAGCTTTTGCATGAAAAATTGTTTTGGAGCAAACTCTGCTCAATTCTCTTTTAAGAAACTCCAGATCTAATGTTACATCTGTTATTGTTATTACGCATCAAAGGTTGGGTGTCCTCAGTGCCTGGAAATACAATTATTGTCTATATTTAAAGAAAAGAGACAAAGACATTCTATCTTATGTTGCAGGGACTGCTTCTTCCTTGCCTTCCACTTCCCCGTGAAAGTCATTATTTTAATTATCCATAACACCTATGCTGTTGTGCACTGGAAAGCATTACATATTATGGAATATGTGTTTACAGTAGTTGTAGTAACATGCTTTGCCTTATGTCTTCGAAAGTATGAGGGATCGGCAAATGTGGCCCCACAAAAGTCACATTTGTATGGCTTATCACCTGTGTGAATCCGCATGTGCACTTTCATACTATGGGGATGAGAAAAGCCCTTGCCACATTCCGCACACTTGAATGGTTTGAATCCAGTATGTATCCTCATGTGTGTCTTCAGTCTGTCTGATTGCGTGAAGGAGGCACCACAAAGTTCACACTGGAAAGGTCTGTCACCAGTGTGCTTCCGCATATGAATATTTAACTTTCCAGACTGAGTGAATGTTGCACCACACTCTGTACAGCTAAATGGTCTTTCACCAGTATGTTTTTTCTTGTGAGCAATTAGACAATATAGTCGAGCAAATGCTGTCCCACATTCTTCACATATGAAAGGTTTGTCACCAGAATGAGTCCTCATGTGTACCTTTAGGCTGTCTGAGCGAGAATACATAGAGCCACACACTTTGCACTTGTATGGTCTCTCACCTGTATGCTTGCGCAAGTGCTGTTTGAGAGCACTTGAAACTGAAAAGGCCACTCCACATTCCTCACACACATATGGTCTTTCACCACTGTGGGTCCTCTTGTGTACCACCAAACTGGCTGCTCACACAGGACAAAAAAAAAAAACAACCAATAAATTCTTTTGCAAAAACAAACCAACAAAAAAACCCAACATGAATTTGACATATGCTGTATTACATCAGTGAAAAAATATTCTAGTATTCATGTATAATAATTGCACAAATGAACCAAAACTAATATTCACGGTCATTTTTGATATGCATCTACTGCTGTCTTATTTTTAATAATATATTAAAGGAAAGCTCAACTTGAACATAGAAAAATTATTTGAAATTGAAAATTACTTTTAAAAAAAGACAACTTTGAAAACAATATCTGCCATCTTTTCTTGAAAGGCATAAACTTTGTTACATCTTATCTGAACTGAGACAGAGTTCTTGATCGGAGTAATCTGGTTTATTGATTTTGTTCCTCTCATACTCAGTACTTAGCAAAGTGTATACATGAAATTTACCATAAGCTAATGCTTTCAAGTAAACTGAAGTAATATATAACAATTCAAAGAGAATGCATAAAGCACCAACGCCCCTCAAAAAAGGTCATCTTCCTTCACATGGAAATTTCCTAACAACTCATAAACGTAAGAAATAGAAGAGAAAAACTTATAAAGTAATAAAGTGGCCCCATAGGGCCTGAAAATCAACCTGATAGAGAGAATGTAGCATCACACAGTTTGCATGCAAATGGCTTTTCTCCTGTGTGCTTTCGCATATGCACACGGAGGCTGCAAGCACGAGTGTAAGACAGGTTGCACTGCTGGCATGTAAACACCTTCTTCATATCTGTTGTTCCAGGACCAAGTTTGCACTTTGTCATCTTCAGAAAGGAAATTAAAATAAACACAGATGTAAAAAAGCCTGGTGAGCCATAAAGCCAAAACTGGGACAAATTTATTATTATTATCTATTTAGCTACACATAACAAAATTACAGACATAATAAAAACATGATATACAACTATTTAACAAACATGTCATACAGAGTCCTAAAACACAAGCTGTTACTGCCAACAAAGTGAAATGGCTAACCTAGTCAGCAATAATCCTTAGCACTGGGGACAAACTGGTGGAGGTTCACCTCATAGGTGTGTCCTATTCTGTCTACTTAGTACTATCTCCTCCCACCTCACAAAATGGCATGGAGGTAGGTGATCACAAAGACAGAAGCATGGTTTGTAATTTTATTCTGGGCCAGTGTCCCACTGGCACTGCCACAGAAACTGAACATAAGTCGTAAAGACAGACTTTCAGTCAGATGACACCAAAGATTGCAATTGACCAGGAGACTGGCAAGTGGCCTTGGTGGCTTGATCCACTTGAACATTGCCTGGGATACCACTACCATTATGGCTTGGAACCTGAACAGACAATTTCCTTGTTGCGAAGACCTGCATGAATCGTATGGAGCTGGACTGTAAGAGGGTAGTCAAAATGAATGGAAAAGAATTTTGAGAGTAGATAATGATTAAAAAGTTTTGCTCCAAAGATCAGTGAACATGCTGCAAGACTAGAAAATGGCATGAAGTTACACGGAAAAGAGAGAGCAACCATATGCAAGTCAAGCTAAAGATGCCTATTGCGGTTGGAAGGATGAAATGCCGATGCAGGTACAGGTCCACCATGCAGAAATTTTGAGCAGTCAATAAAGATAGAACTGAATCCAGGATAGTCAGAAAGAATTTTCTGTAGCTGTTGAGGAAAGACGAGGCCAAGGAGGAGCTGACAGGAAAGAGAGAGGCTCTACTTGTTGAATATCTAGTTGTGGCTCCTTGGCACGAATGGCATACAGGGCAGCATGCTGAGGATGAAAAACGAGATGGTAAGCAGGGTTTCCAGGGTGAGCTTTCAAATGACAAACATAGGATAGAATAAGTTTCAGAAAGCAAAGAGAAAGTGGGGGTTCACCAGCATCTAAATACAGGCAGGAGTGATGCAAGTGATGATGAATAGTGTCAAGAATTTTAAGATACACTATCGAGCAGACCCCAAAATGATGGAGCCATAGTCTAGCTTAGATCGGACAAAAGCATGGTGCAGATGAAGTAAGACTCTGTGGTCTGCTCTCTAGTTGACATGGCCAACTGTTCAAAGAATGTCCAAGGCTTTCTGACATGAGAAGTATAGAGATTTGATATGGGGAAGGAAAGATAGTTTATGGTCAAAGAGGACCCCAAGAAAACTCACTTCCTGGATCACTTTAAGTACCGTGCCATAGAAAGAAATAGATGGGTCTGAAAACATGCCTTACAGTTTGAAAAAGTGAATGCATATTAACTTCATGGGAGAGAATTTGAAGCCGTTTTCTCTCACTCACGTTTGCACATCGTTCACACAGCTAAAGACAGTTTTTGCGACATGGTAGGGATTGGCCTTGGACGCAGACAGCAAAGTTATCTACACACAATGAGGCTTACAAACCTGGACAGACACCTTTAAGATTGAATCTTTTTTCATGCTGAAGAAAGTAGGTGAGAGTATGCTGCTCTGAGGGACGCCTATTTCCTGTGCCTGAGGGTCAGACAGGACAGACCCAAAGCAGACTTGAAAGAGGCGATGGGACAGAAAAATCTTGATAAAGAATTGCATACGACCTCAGATGCCAAAGATATGAAAGTCCAACAGAATACCTTCCAGGTAGTTTCATATTCTTTCTCCAAATAAAAGAACACCCCTAGAACATGCTCTTTACAGACAAATCATCTCTTGTGAACGTTTCAAATTGGACAAGGTGGTCCAGGGTGCTATGACATTGTCTGAAGCCACACTGCAGGGTGGAGACGTGACCCTGAGACTCGAGATGCCAGCTGAAGTAGCCATTCACTATGCATTCTAAAGTTTTGCACAGACAACTAGTCAGAGCAATAGGGCGGTAAGAATTTGGATCAGAGGGGATCCTTTCCAGGCTTTTGGATGGACACCACAACTGCCTCTTTCTATGAGGGAGAGAAACAGCCAGACACCCAAATGAAGTTAAAGATGAGGAGGAGGTGAGAATGTTATCTAGGCTAGGTGCAGAGTCCTTGCACTTCTGAAGGGCCTACAGCAGTTCATCAAGAAAGGAAGATTAAGCTGTTCAACATTATGAGGAGAAAAGTCACAGCGAGAAGATTCCTAAATACACTTCGGGGGTTGAAAGTCAGGAAAATAGTGGAACGAAGAATTGTTGATCATATCGTACGCATGGTTACTGTCTCAAATGTGCTCTCTTCATATCATTACTGTGTGCGATTTGATCTGTCGCCTAGCACTGAAACCAGTGTTTCGCACCCTGCGCTGTCTTTGTAACATCACGGACATGTATAGGATGGACTGATGTCTCGCTGCCGAGACTCGCTAAGTCCTCTGCGGTTAGTCTCAGCGAACCTTAACCAAACCTGACTTCCGGAAGAGCAGCGTGAAGATGGAATTTAATGAGACGTTTGATGTCAACAATATAATTACCGTAAGTGTATTGCTTCATTGCACTATTAACCAAACCCTTGCCTATTTAGAGCACAAAATTATTTGCTTCATTAGTCTGAAATCTTTCTTATGAAATGATAAATAGTATAAAACACACATGTAAGACAGGCTGCACTTCTGGCATGTAAACACCTTCATATCTGTTGTTCCATCACTGAAGTGTTCTCATGCTTCACCTTGGTCTCTTGCTTATATAAAATCTGTATGTATGGGTAACATGGCTTGGCTTATTTTATATATCTTATTTTGCTCAAAATTTGTTAGTTTATTGTGCTTTCATGATGGTGATTGCTTGTTACATATTCAAGATAGTGGTAGTCCTGTTAAAAAATTGGCAGTGACAACAAAGGTAAGTATACAGACTTCATTATCAAAGTCATACCATGTTGGTAATCTGAGGTAAAGTTTTACTGAAAATATCATGCTTTGAGTTATTAGTGCCTGCAATATTTCATCATTGGACATAGTCTAGGATTTACTATTAACATATAGACATTGCACTCCAGTCCTGCAGTCAGTCATGTTTAACAAATAACATTAGATGACAAATTTATGTATGTATATTTTGAACATCAGTGATCACAAATTGCAAATGCGAGTTTCTGAGTTTAAGCATGTTGAAATATAATTATTGAATGGTAAAATAATATATAGATCTTCAACATAAGAAATAAATTAAATAAAAGATAATATTTTAGTTGTGACTTCTTTAGAAGTAATGTGCTCTCCATTCAATAAAGGTGTTCAATAAAGACTGACAGGTATATATGCCTGATCAGAAAGTAATTCTTTAACAAATCACTAACATAATTAGCCTTTCTATATCATTCCAGACAAATTTACAACTCATCAATGATGTTTGTAATTCCTGGGCAAATGACAAGTGCTTGAAACCAGAGGACAGAGTTTTCTTTAATCAAGTTTACATTAAGTAGCAAATATGGATTCTGAGATATATAATTATACACACATTATATACACATCATAAGTCACTTCACTCTATATAGGGTGACAGCATTTATACCTACACACTACTAAAGGATGTTCAAAAAAGAGTATCAGTCTATTCACTTGAGGAACAGCAAATTATGGTGACACAAATGTGGGAATGGTGTACACTGTGTAACAGATACACATTAGATAAAGACAATTATACAAAGACAAATGTAAGAGGGGAGGAACAACAATGTTTGGAGGCCTTATGCACTAAGCATGATACAAGCATGCTGACAGCCATTTTAAACAGGGGAGGGCTAATTTATTTAAATGGAAGGTCTCAGCAATTGTTTTATGTTTTAGAATATATGTTCTTACAAACATGTAAAAGTACTCTCTCAAGCTGTAAAGGTGTAGACTTTGCAACAGCCTGTGCTGAGGATGAAGAGCTGTTACATAATTTTTATAGCATAAGTTACGAATCTGATATCAGTGACACTGTTAAACAAAGGGTGTTCTCCATGATTAGTCACCTGTATTTTCACATATGAATTCACCATGAGTGTCACAGGTTCATGGAGAAGCACCAGCAGCATCAGCGTCCAAGTCAACAAAGCGCCTCAGGAAAAGTTTAAAAGATGCCACCAACGCTTAGGATAATTGATTGCTCTGACCCTTTGCAGTAAAACAGTTTTATGAAGAAGAGAAACGCTCTAGATTTATATCAGCAAGTAGGTTCAAAGTTCAAGAGTTATTATAGCCAGAAAGTAAGACCTATTTATAAAAGTAACAATAAAATGACTATAGATATGCAAGTCAAAGACTGAAACACTTCACATTAAAATTTTTTTTATAAATATCTGGAAAGTCAAAGACATGTGCAGGACTGTTTCTTGCTGATTTTAGTTGTGTTCAATACAGTACAACCACATGAGAAAATGTTCTAGCAGAAGAATGTTTTATGGAATTCAGGCAAATGTTATGCTATACCTGTATACAGAAGTAATAGCCACTTGAAAAAGTTTGTACCCTTTGTAATGGGGCTGATCTGCCATGGTTGACTTGTCAAGTGTGTATGAATGGGTGTGTGATGCTGTAGTTGTGCCATAAGAATAATTGTAGATGTAAGATCTTATCTTTACTAAGACAAGTGGAAAGTTGGTTGGGGTTTTGTTTTGTTACAAAGCATTAGCTTGTAGGTAGCATTTGTTGATTTTTTTTGTGTCCCCATAACTGAGTACACTTTGCAAATTATAAATGCCCATTAGAATTGATAATGTTGGTCATTTTTCATTTGACAATTTAAGTAGAGTGCAATAGAGTGCAATATCCCAGCCTTCTAAGCAAGCTCATGGCACTTTACAAATACATTAATCATAAATATAACAATAATAATCGTGATAGGGGGAAATTTAGAAGCCAACCAAGAGGTCAGGGATTTGGAAGAGTTTGCTAAATACCTTCAAAGCTGGAAAATTTTGAATTTGTAAATGAACAAATTCATATTTCTTGCACAATATGGCATTACTCATCAAGTTCTTTAAAAAAAAAAAATTGTAATAAAAGAATACTTTGTTAACAGAGCTGTCAAGACACATGACTCGTGAAATAATAAAAGTTACTTAAACATCTGCTCAATTTCTTCTATTTTTTTTTTAAAGGGCTTGTTGTGATTGTTGGCTGCATATTTTCATTCTGTTGGTTGGTGCGTGGCTGAATTGTCAATGCCAAAGTCCTCTGGAGCCAAATGTTAATCTCCTGGTGTCCGAAATGATGTAGGGTGCACCCAATGCATCCATGCCTTCCAAAGTGTTCTTCCAGCGGGTCCTGGCATAACATGTTACTCAGGATAAAATCTACTCCATGCTTCAATGAAAGATTTTATTGTCATTACAAGACCTTTGTAGGTCTGTAGTGACAGAAACATTTTTTTGCAGTTCACTAGAAGTTAATTTACCAGGGCGATCTTCAACAGATTTTTTCCACCTATGAAGATATTCGGCAAACTCTTCCAAATACTGGAATCGAGGATCATCATGTTATGTGTATGGTAAAAGATCTGGCTTCTTTCTTTCTGCCTCATGTAAGTTGTGGACATTCAAACAATCAAAAAAATCTGTCCATCAACAGTATCAACAGTATGAACGTAGAAGTTTCCAAGGCATCAGGGAGTCCATACTGCCTCATGACAGAGCCCACCTGATTACTCAGGACTTGTGCAGCAAGGCGAACATTCATTATTGAATGTGGTGTTAAATTTATATGATCATATGGTAATTTTGTTCTTCTAAGCCCATTTTAACGTCTTTAAAATATAGGTCTGCTACATGCTTCCAAAGGAGGTGATGACCATCCTTCCACATGTACCTCATACTACCACTGCTTGGCAGATCATTTCTTACAGTCTTGACAAGGTGTGGGGGATCAGACACAAAATAAATATAACAATCGGGGGAATAGACATTTAACATCTTATAACATATTTCATCAGAATCACAGTGAAGCTGATAAAAACGCTGATTGGCAGGTGCCTTGTCACAGGTAGACACAATAACTTTTAGGCCTCAGCCTTTTATGAAACCCACAGCCTGCCAGAAAAGAGGATACAATTCATTGGCAGTTGCAGACCGAGTACCAAAAAAACCTATGCTCATTTTTAAATGAGAATTTATTCCTACAACATAAAAAAACTAATCCCTGAGTTACAAGTTTGTGTGGAATATAGCTGAAGTCAAATTGCCACTTATCTTTATTTACAAACCCAACCAGCTTTCCACTTCTCTTATCAAAGACAAGATCTGCTTTGATTGACATTTCGTCATGAAGCAGAGTAACAAGGCGTTGATTTAGCTCGAGTTTTACTGCAGTCCTTTTCAATTCTTCAGCAACCTCACGCTGAAATCCTGAAGAAGCTTCATGTACACGAATGTACTCTCTAAGGGTTGATAACCCTGGTAACTTTAAAAATCCAGTTTTTCGAAGAGCTTCTTAAGCAGATTTGCTTTTGCTGTCCAAAAGGATGGTAAACTGTAGCATCATGGGTTGCCATCTGTGGCCATGGTCCTCTGCAGCAAATGCTTTCTTCTCTTCTTTGGTATGATTTCAATAATGAAGTCTATACATTTACCTTTGTTGTCACTGCCGATTTTTAACAGGACTACAAAAATCAATCAATCAATCCTGTTCGTACTAGTTGCACATAAGGCCTCAAACAGAGCCTGCCAATGATGTCGATCGGCTGAAACCCGCTCCAGGCGGCCCCATGTCCAGCCCTTTCCTTTCATCTCCCTTTCCACTGTTCTTCTCCAACTTTCCTTTGGGCGGCCTCGTTTTCTATGGCCATGTGGAGTCCACCGTAGGGCGATTCTGGAGAGGTCTGCTGTCTGCTGGCGGTGCACATGTCCAATCCATCGCCAACGCCTTCGTTGAACCTGCGTGGTGATGGATTCGGTTTCAGTTCTTAGGTGGAGTTCTTCATCGGTGATGGTGTTTGGCCAGAAGATGTTAAGTATGCGCCCGAGGCATCTGTTTTGGAAGACGTCAAGCCTGTTTTTGGTCATCTTCCATGATTCTGATCCATAAAGTAGGGTGCTGATCACATTTGACTTGAAGATTCTCAAATTGGTCTTCTGACTGATGTTTTTTTGCCTTCCATGTGGTCCTGAGTGAGGCAAAGGCCTGGCTGGCTTTCGCCAGTCGGGCTCGAATCTCCACCTCTGCATCCCTGGTGTTTGACATCTTGGACCCAAGATAGGTAAAACAGTCAACTTTTTCAATCTCTTCTTCATTTAGTTTGATGTTTTCTTGGACTCTGGCGTTCACTCTCATACTTGTTACCACTATCTTGAATATGTAACAAGCAATCACCATCATGAAAGCACAACAAAATAAAAAATTTTGAGGGAAATAAGATATATAAAAAATGACAAGCCGCGTTACTCATACATACGGATTTTATATAAGCAAGAGACCAAGGTGAAGCATGCGAACACTTCAATGATTGTAGATCTCCATGTGTTTTATACTATTTATCATTTCATAAGAAAGATTTCACACTAATGAAGCAAATAATTTTGTGTTCTAAATAGGCAAGGGTTTGGTTAATAGTGCAACAAAGCAATACACTTACGGTAATTTTACTGTTGACATCAAACGTCTCGTTAAATTCCATCTTCGTGCTGCTCTTCAGGAAGTCAGGTTTGGTTAAGGTTCGCTGAGACTAACCGCGGAGAACTTCGCAAGAGGCTAAGAGTGAGTCTCGGCAGTCCACTCTATACACGTCTGTGGTGACATGGACATGTCTATGTTTCGTGATGACTTGGGAACCAAACTAACCCTCTGCCCCTCAACCTCTGCTGACAGGCTTACAGCAGACATTTGGGGTCTGGGTTGATTGTCCATAAACAGATGCTAAACGCTGACAAGTATGCAGTCATCCACCTTGTTTATTTGGCCAAAACTGCATTCCTCCGTGCTCACGTCAATACTTGTTCGTCAAGTTGAAGCCTGTTTAGGACATACAACCACCTGTTGGGCCACATAAACAGGCCACAACTGCCCACGATCATTACACCTGCTTTACTGCCCCATGCCTTCAGCGAGTTTTTTTTCCATAACCCACTTGTCCACTGGACCCAGTTCCCACCCCACTTCTGGTAGACTGTCTTGACGTCCTAGTCCCTGCCCTCATAGAAAAAGTAAATGATAGCTTGTCCTCTGGCATCTTTCCATCTACGTTCAAAACAGCCTTAGTGAAACCACTGTTAAAAAACCCTACCCTTGACATCAACACCCTAAACAATTATCGCCCAGTCTCAAACTTGCCATTTCTTTCCAAAGTCTTCGAGAAAGTAGTTCTCAAGCAACTTTTATCCTATCTTAATTCTGAAAATTTGATTTTTCCATCACAGTCTGCTTATCCCCCTTTTCATAGCACTGAGACGGCCCTGCTTAAGGTGACAAACGACGTTTTGTCTGCTCTAGATAGAGGCAACATCTCATTTCTCACCATTTTAGACCTGTCTGCTGCCTTTGATACTATAGATCACACTACTCTCATTCATAAACTCAGTACTCTCTATGGCATCTCGGGCTCCCCACTCAACTGGTTTCAGTCATATCTCTCAGATAGGACTCAGTAGTTATAGTGGATGGCTGCGTGTCTCCACCAGTCTCTATTTGCACAGGAGTCCCCCAAGGTTCCGTACTTGGTCCCATCCTCTTTATCATGTACACGTAGCCTCTTACTACTCCAATTCAATCTCACTCTATATCTGTTCAATTCTTTGCTGATGATACTCAGCTGTATACTAGCTGTTCTTCTTCTCAGGCACACACTGGTATCCAGAAAATCCAAGACTGTATTTCTGATATTAAATTATGGATGACCCACAAGAAGTTAAAACTAAATGACGAAAAATCTGAAGCTTTTATTTTCTCAAAGAAGAGAACCAGAGTTTACCCTTCACTGCCTGTCCCTATTCGGGTAGGCAATGGCGATGTTCCTTTTGTTACTTCAACACGTAACTTAGGTTACATTATGTTTGCTGACATGTCTCTTGATAGGCATGTTTCTCATCTCTGTCGTTCTGCATACTATGAGCTCTAGAAGATCAGCTCCATTCGCCATACTGTCCATCTCAACCACCAGAATTCTCATCTGCTCATTTGTTCTCTCAACTACTGCAACTCTCTTCTTGCTGGCTGTCCACACTACCTCAATGATAAGCTTCAGAAAGTCCAGAACTCAGCTGCTTGTCTTGTTTTCTGGACTCGCAAATCTGAACATGTTACACTACTTCTTCACTTTCTTCATTGGCTACCAATTAAAGCTAAACTAGACTACAAGCTCTCAACTCTATGCTATGGAAGGCTCCTCCCCCAACTACTTTACTGAAATTTTGTCTGTTCACACCCCTGCCCAAAACCGTTGCTCCTCATCAGGCCCGCCACTAATGTCGATCGGCTGAAACCCGCTCCAGGCGACCCCATGTCCAGCCCTTTCCTGTCATCTCCCTTTCCACTGTTCTTCTCCAGGTTTCCTTTGGGCGGCCTCGTTTTCTTCGGCCATATGGAGTCCATCGTAGGGCGATTCTGGAGAGGTCTGTCTGCTGGTGGAGCACATGTCCAATCCATCGCCAAAGCCTTCGTTGAACCTGCATGGTGATGGACTTGGTTTCAGTTCTTCGGTGGATTTCTTCATTGGTGATGGTGTTTGGCCAGAAGATGTTAAGTATGCGCCTGAGACAGCTGTTTTGGAAGATGTCAAGCCTGTTTGTGATGTTTTTGGTCATCTTCCATGATTCTGATCCATAAAGTAGGGTGCTGATCACATTTGACTTGAAGATTCTCAGCTTGGTCTTCTGACATGTTTTTTGTCTTCCATGTGCTCCTGAGTGAGGCGAAGGCCTGGCTGGCTTTTGCCAGTCGGGCTCGAATCTCCACCTCTGCATCTCCGGTGTTTGACATCTTGGACCCAAGATAGGTAAAACTGTCAACTTCCTCAATCTCTTCTCCATTTAGTTTGATGTTTTCTTGGAACCTGGTGTTTACTCTCATACTTTTTGTTTTCTTTGCGCTGACCTTCAAGCCAAGGTTTCCAGCTGTTTCTGAGAAGGCATTTGTTTTCTCCTGCATGTCTTGGTGGCGGTGTGACAACAGGGCAATGTCATCAGCAAAGTCCAAGTCTTCCAGCATCATTGTTGCTGTCATAGTCATGGTCCATTTGGTCTCTCTCCTCTCTCTGTCGGTGGAATTCTTCATGATCCAGTCCATGGCCAGGATGAAGAGGAACGGCGACAGAATGCAGCCCTGCTTCACCCCAGTACTGACGTTGAAGGGGGCTGTGAGCTCCGTGTCACAGACCACCTGAGATTTGAAATGGCTGTACAGCATTGCAATGACCTGGACAAGTTTCGCAGGGACTCCGTAATGCCTCAGGATCTTCCACAAGGACTCATGGTGGATGCTTTCAAAAGCCTTCTCCAGGTCGATGAAGTTGATGTACAGTGGTGTTTTCCACTCGTTGCTCTGCTCCAGAATCTGACGCAGAGTAAAAATGAGTTCAGAGCAGGATCGCCCAGGGCAAAATCCTGCTTGCTGAGGCCGGAGGTCTTTCTCAACGGTTGCTGTCAGTCTTGACAAAACAATCTTGCTGAAGACCTTGCTGGTGAGGGAAAGAAGTGTTATACCCCTCCAGTTATTGCAGTCTCCAAGATCTCCTTTCTTGGGTAACTTGAAGATGAGCCCTGTCTTCCAAGCATTGGGGATCTGTCCTGATTCCCAAACTTGCCGGAAGATTTCAGTCAACATGGGAGCTGTCACATTCACATCTGCTTTCAACATCTCTGCTGTTATTCCATCTGCCCCTGGTGCTTTGCCGCTTTTCACTGCCTTCATTGCTGCTGTCACTTCTTCCAGGCTTGGCGGGTCTGTGCAGATGTCAAGGTCCGTATCTGCTGGCTGGATGTCTGCGAGCTGAGGGGGGTCTGGTCTGTTCAGAACTGACTCAAAATGGTCCCTCCTGCGCTGTAGTTTTTCTGCCTCTCCCTGGACAACATTTCCATTCATGTCTTTCACTGGCACTTCACTGTTTCTGAACCTGTTGTTTAGCTGTTTATTGATTTTATACAGTGTCTTCAGGTCATTTTTTCCTGCTGCTTCTTCTGCTTCATCTGCCAGTTTCTCTATGTAGTCCCTTTTGTCGGATTTGGTCATCCTCTTTACCTCTTTGTTTATTTCTGTATATCTTTGTGTTGTTCCTTCAGACGTTCAGATCTGCTGTTGTTGATTTTCTGCTTGGTTGACTTTCTCTCGTCTATCCTTTTCCATGTCTCTTCTCTGATCCACTGTTCTTTATTTTTTCGTTGGAAGCCCAGTATTTTCTCTCCTGTTTCCTGTAAGACTTGATTGAAGTCCTCTAAGGTCATCTCCTGTTGGTCCCCTAGTGCCTGGAACCTGTTCTTTACTTCCACTACAAAGGCCCGTTTGGCGGCTGGGTCTTTCAGTCTGCCGGAGTCCACTCTCTGCTGATGTGCCTGTTTTCCTCGCGATCAACGCAGCTTCAGAGAAACTGCAGCTATCACAAGAGTGTGGTCACTGGCAACGTCTGGTCCTCTGTAGGCTCTGACATCTTGAAGTGAGATTCTCCATCTTCAGTTGATGATGACATGGTCTATCTGGTTCTTTGTGATCCCGTCTGGTGATGTCCACGTTGCCTTGTGGATGTCTTTGTGTTGGAAGAGTGTGTCTCCAATCAGTAGATTGTTTTCTTCACAAAAGTCTGCCAGTCTCTCTCCGTTGTCATTGATGGTTCCAATTCCATGCTTGCCCATGATATGCTCCCTGCAGGTATTGTCACTTCCCACCTTGGCACTGAGATCGCCGGTGATGAGCAACATATCATGGGCTCAGACGCTCTCCGTGGCTGCCTGGAGCTGATCGTAAAAAGCATCCTTGTCTTCTGCCTCGGAGTCTTCTGTTGGCGCATAGCAAACTAGCACTGTCAGCTTGGTGTACTTTGAATGGAATCTTGCTCTCAGAAGCCTGGGTCCATAAGGCTTCCATTCCACCAGTGTCTTTTCAGTTTTCCTATTGAGGAGTAGTGCGACTCCTTCAGAGTGTTGATCGTCTGATCTTCCTGAGAACAGGATAGTATGTCCTGATGCTAGTCTCCTTGTTCTCGTGCCGGTCCATCTGACCTCGCTGACTCCCAGGATGTCCAAGTTGTAATTGTCAAACTCCTTGACTAGTTGGGGCAACCTGCCAGTCTGATACAAGGTCTGGACGTTTCAGCACCCCACCTTCAACTTCTGCTTTGGCTTAAGTAAATCCATCGGGGCGCCAGCTCCCTCTCGGGTTTGACTGTCGTCTGTCATAAGTCCAGTTGCCTGGTATGTTTCATTACCTTGGCCATCCGTAACGAGTGCTCTAGTGTTGGTTTCTGTAATGTGCATTTTTTATATGGTGGGGTTGTTAGCCCTACCACAACCTAATTTACCTCTAGGTGAGGTGTCCACCTTAGTCGCCTCTTACGACATGCCTGGCTGGACAGCAGGGACCCAATTCTTACAATGCTTGCTAGGCAAGCATACCCCAGAGTCCCACGGGGGTTTTTACAAAGTACTATCCCTGAGTTATTATTCTTAACTCCCTCGCAATACTATCTGTCATGCTAACCATCATTCAATGACTCCATCTCACACTGTTTACAGTACCTATATTCTCTTTAATCCTTCATCCATTGCTTTACATTCTACTCTTGTACCTCATCTTTATGCTGTTCAGGGTGCCTATATGTATCTCACCGTCCAGCCTGAAACCTTCCCTTTCTTTTCCTCATAGCAACCCACACACACTGCATGGGAAGAGGTGCCGGAGGATAACAAGGACACAAACCTCTGCCGTGCAAGTTTTCTATTCTGTTTAAAATATATCGAGCCTGTGCATTTTCTAAAGTGGAATAGCAAAAGGCAAGCAATGCAAATTAAGCCATCTGGCTCTCCTCTGTAAACCATGGGACATGCAGATAGTAATGATGTGTCCTTTGTCTGGGAATTGTTGCCTAGGCAACTTTAGTTTAAAAAATGTGTACAAATATCCATAGGATGGTCCTATAAGGGGATATCATCACTAACATTTTTTATATCTATATTAAAACTACAGCTTGAAAGAAGGTGGGTGTCACAGAGGGCCTGAAAAGCTACCTCAAACAGGGTCCACCCACCCTTGGGAAAAATATTGTTCTGCTCCAGAGTAGTTAAAAATATAATTATGGAAAAGTAATCACTGCCACATAAGCTGTCATGTACAGTCCAGTCAAAATCAAGTAACAATGTGGGGCTGACGACCGACAAATCTACAGCAGGTACAGTGCTGCTTTAGGGTCAACAAAAATGTGTGAACTATCATTTAAAAAGCATAGATCAATTTCCAAACTAAAACAATTCCCAACAACTCTTCCCTAGAATCCCTTGCAACCCTGTCCCACAGAGGGTGGTGTCCACTGAAGTCCCCCAGAAGAAAGATGTGAAAAGGAAGTTGGGTCAGAAGACCCTCCAAGTCTGTCGGTTGATTGCTTGCTTTATGAAGTACCAGCAACTAAGGCTATATCACAGGGGTGCCCGGTAGTGTAGTGGTTAAAACACTTGCATGTCACCAATGCAGTGAGAAGCTCAGGGTTCAAATCTCGTTTCAGAAACTCTCTGTATGTGACACCTGTCCACAGGACTGGGTGTTGGGGGTTTTCTTCGGTCACACCTCCATCTCCCCTTATAGTGTGAAATTACCTCAAGGTGGAAGAGCTTGGATGATAGCAGCCAAGACACATCAACAAACCCTGGACAAAGTTCAGAACCAAGCACTAAGAATAATCACTGGAGCCATGAAAACAACCCCAGCAGAAGAAAATGTACAGGATAACAGCAATCCCTCTCCTTAGCAAGAGAAGAGAGTGTGAGACACTTGTACAAGCCACCAAGTAAAAGCACAGCACAGACCATCTAATGAGTGCCAGACAAACACAACAATCTTCAGGAAGGCTCAAAAGATCAAGCTTTGTGAAAGAGACACAGACACTACAGAGACAACACCAGAAACAACTGCCTGCAGAAATAGAGAGAATCAAGTCCCCTTTACCGATCCTCACCTATGGGAAGAGAGAGAGAATCACCTTACCATCTGCCCCACAATTCTACAGAGGATTTCAAAAAGAGGGGCCCTGGGGCCCTCTCAATGGAAAAAAGGGGCCCTTCAAATGAAACAAGGGGGTCCCTCGAAACAAACACAAACACATTTTCGCTGCTTTTTCCGATAAATATTTGGTATACAACAAATACTTTATCAATCACAAGAAACTGAAGATAAATCACATAAATATCTTTTTCTTTTATATCGATAAATTATCATCATTAGCGTGATCATAGCATCCTAAATTTGCAAACCAATTAGTCTTTGTGTCCACCTCATTGGGCTATGAGCTAATGTTTAGACACCTTTCATACGTCTCGATAATTAGTGCAGGGGTTTAAATGTTTCTCCTTGAGGCAATTTCTACAAGAAGACTTTATTAGGTTTTGATGGCCAAAGCCCCCGCTCACAGCCTGCATTGTGGTATAGCATAAGGAGGCACAGCTTTTCCAAGAACCAGCAAATCGGGAAATGAATCCCTGTAAAAATCAAATAACAGCTTGTGGAATCTCTCTGATATGCATTCTGCGTTACATTTTCTTTGACCATAATCCATTCCTTTAAACATTTCTGCTTTGTCAAGCAAGGTTTTACTGAATTTGCTGCCCACTTGCGCTGGTTTTACAAAGAAATCTGTTAAGATATTTAATTCCTTGTCTCCATAGGGTGTTCTGTCTTCTGTAGACAGGAAAAAGATGGAGCGCATGGAAAGAACTCAAAATCCAGAGGCAACATCACCTGCATCTTTTGGGAACCTGTCATTAATGTTCTTGCATAGATTGTCGCAAAAGCAACCCTGATAGCTTCTATGTCCTGTGATGTTGTATCAAGTTCGCAACACGATATTTTTACGTGTTATATAATACCGCCGGCATAAATTCCGAAAAGGTCATGACAGCAGAAATAAATTAGAATTGAAAATAGTTTACCTTTCTGAAGAATTTCAGCCTCCAAATATCGAGTGCCTGTGGTTGGAAGTCTGAATGTTTCTGCAGCGTCCTCGTTCGGTACTTAACACACCCAGGGTTGTAAACGCGTTATTCTGATTGTTTTCGGCAACTTTACATCTCATGCCTTCCTCCTCGTTCGTTAGCCAAGGCCATTTCTTCAGCCATTCACACCGACAGGTTCTCTGGATGCGTGTTTTTTTACGCGTGGTCTCTGTCTCAATTTGTCTATTTTGTTCTCTACATTTTCAGTTCCAACAATGTGTGCGGCACACTCTGACGAGTTTCTGTTTCTTTCTGTCCTTGTTGATTTCTACTTTCCAGGGCATCATCTGCTGTTCTGGTCGTGAACGAAAAGTCAGAGTTGACAGTCGCGTTCACTTCGTATTCAACTCACTTGCTTCCAATACCCTTTGATCTCTCCCGTCCCAAATGTTTTCGCTGTGGGCGCGTCAACAATTTACTTCCTGGCACGAAATTTGGAGCAGGTTGCATCAGATGGACAACTACTGGTCAGTTTGAAAACTGTCCAGTCATTATCATCGATTTTAGTGGGTCGGTTTCAAACCAGCACGAAGAATGACAACAATTATTTTTGAAGTGCCGCATCGCGTGTTCAAAAGTGCGCCAGCCACGGTATTTTTGCGGGCGCATGGTCGCGCTAACTTTCAGACTATGCGCCCCTCAGCGAAATTTTGAGGGAATCCCGCAAGGCCGCAGCCTAGAATTACCTCTGATTCTACATTTTACAGTCGAAGTCAAACAGTGATATACACTGACACTTGCTATGCTAGAGGAAAAGTACCCCCAAGAAGAATGGATACGGGCTTAAACAGATGGGTCAGCAACAGATGCCATTCAAAATGGAGGAGCTGGGGTATACATCCAGTACCCTGATGGACACATAATTCCTTGTCTCTACTGTGTCTTTCTACCACGACAGCTTATTTTGGAATGGCACAAAGAATAATCCCGGCTCCTGTGAACACTTTGTTCAGTCATATCCTCCTCCGCGACTCATACTCACTACTGCACATACATACTAACTGATGGCCAAGGACGACAGCTCTGGCCCACTCGTGCTTACCACTACACAGTCTTAACTAATCAGGGGCGATAAGCCTCATCACTAAGAAATTTTATAAGCGTAAAAACATGTATGTGGATAAAAATATTGCTGTAAAGTTTTTTTTTGTGAAAAGATAACTTCCTCTACCACCACACACTATCAGCCTCTGGCTTGTGTTGGTTTGTCATTGATCTCTGCATGAAATCCCATTAGGATAAAGGTTAATCTTAAGAAAAAGCAATCTCTGATGTTTGCTTTAATTCAGAGATGATAAAGCATGGCATTTCTGTGGCTGATCACCGAAGAATAGATTAAAATACTTTCCTAGCCACTTTGTCAGTTGAAAAACAATACTTTTAGTGTTACTAACCTTTGGTGGCAATGAAATGAGCAAACGATCTGATGAACAATCCAGTGTGTCTGCCATGCCATCATCTGTCACATGGTCATCATTCAACTGTGGTGGTTTTGGTGCTAAAGCTGACACTTGTTCTAGTTTTGATTCTTTTATTACTTGCCTTCTCATTTGTCTTTTTATATTCTGAACTCCTGAAGTCCTCAGTTTTACTAAACTTTTGTGGGAAGAAGTGATGGTTGGAAATGTCAGGTGGCTGCACCTACTACAAGAAAGTGTCAGGGGGGACTTACAGCTGAGGCATAAATCACTTGGCTGGGAGGTATTTTCATAGCTGAAAAACAAAGGAAAGGATTAGTAAGCTCTAGGCAACGTCCAGAGGAACAATGACGTTAGTCTGAAATAAATTTGCTGCCACAATTTATTTTATTTTCTTATTTTGTTATAATTATAGTTCTTCCTGGGATCTTTAAACACCAGCTTCATTTTGACAACTGTATTTAGTGGCCATTAACACACTGGCAACTTGGCATGGTATATGCAACCCAGAGCCCAACCAAGGTTCACTGCAGATAAAAGTTGTCTGAAAGTTGAATCAATGTGAAAGAACCATTAGAAGTTATAGAAACTGAAGCAAGCAGTTCTGAAGCAGAAGATATAGGTGATTCAGATCTGTCTGATTTTTCTGCTTGTGAGGACAACTGTCAAGAAAAATGTGTAAGCAATGATAAATTGTGGGTTAGCACATGGTTGATGAAAATGATGCTCTTCATCATTTTATCCATGCACTTAGTGGGTTGGTTGCTTTGGTTGCTTGTGCAGGAAGTGCTTCCACCTAGAGGTGATTTAGCACTGTAGAGAGAGGGAGGGGGAGGGAAGGGGGAAGAAACAGGCATACCAGAAAAAATCCCTAACAGCCAGTCCTTTGAGCAGGAGTCAAATACAGAGACGAGAAATGCATGGAGTTCAAGGTTGCCATGGTGTCATTCAGTTGCTAGTGCTAACATTTCTTATGTGGCCCACTGTTGGTTTGTTTGTAGTATTTTGTGTGCTGTGCATTCAGCTCACATACAAACATGGGAAATGCATGTACCTTATTATTATGTATTGTTTGTGGATCTACAATCACTTTTGTGTTTCTTATTAAGCTGTGATTTCAGTTGCACCTTAACTCTGTGTTGGATTATTTTTCTTCACACACTAATGGTCTCTGCAGTCTATTCTTCATTCTGCAAGATTAATTGTATCTACTTCACTGTAAATTTAACTTGTTAACTCAAAGAATCATGTGATCTTTCTCTTTTCTGATCTAATCTTGGTACATTTTCTGCAGTTTAGATTGAAGGTCTATAAATGTCAACAAAGTCATATCAACTCACCTAATAATGTTTTTGCCATTCTGCACATCACTCCATGAATCATGAATATTTCTAGACTGTCATGATCAATAATGTTCCTCATTGATCAAGAAAATGTAAAAACTACAAAAAGTTAAACAAATCTTTGTCTAACAAACTATCGATCTGTTAGAGATTTGGAACCCCAATGCTGCCTAGATCCTAAATCTGCATATTTGGAACTTCAGTTGTAGTTTTTATTTGTTTTATCACTTTTAATTTTGTGTTTGTTTTATTTGTTTGGAGGTGGGGTGGTGTTTGACTTTCATGCATATCTGAGTATTTTTGCATGACCTGCATTATAACATTGCCAATGAGTTAATTATATGGCACTTTTAAGGTTGAGAAGCATTATTTGTCGTAATATAGTTCATTTCAGAGACTAGAGAGAGGGGGACTGGGTAGAGGCAGCAGCTATATAGGGGGCATCTAAACAAACAAAAGTCTTGTCTAGGCATAAAGAAAGAAATTTTCACAGAAATAAACTAATCCACATTTTTAAAAAACTTAAAAACAAGTGTTTTTTGGAAAGGATAAGACATCATATGCGTTTTATGTAAGACTGTATCTCTATTTAGCTATAGGGTATGAAATTACATAATATGAATCCACATAACTCACTGTTGAACAAGAAAGACAGCTATTTCTGTATCACTTGTAAAACCCTGGGCACTACCAATGCGGCACCATCGTCTGTATACATTCATTCCAATGTCTACTTGTGACACTTTGTCAGGGATCACATCTTCTTTACCCACAGTTGCCACCTTTGGTGATGATGCTGTCAAAATTTCTGCTCTCTGTTCTTTAGCACAGTCCTGCATGATAATATATATATATATATTGACTCTTGTCTGTCATACCCAATTATTATGCAAACTGGTCACTCAAAAACTGTACTGTAATTCTAGTAATATTATGGTTACCAGTTTTCTTTAGAGTATCATTCATGTGCTAGTGAGATAAAACCAATCACATTCAAAACTTTATCATGTGACTTGCCAGAAAATAAGCTTTTCCCGCCACAAAACAAACACAAGCTCTAATGCAACCATCTATCTTTTTAGAGGAGAAACTGTAAGTCTGAGGTAAGCCATGCATGCGCACTATGATAGGTATTTTCCTAGTTACGTTACTCATCATTAATATTAAGAGAGTCTGTGCAAATCTTCAATAGCTTTTGTCAAAATAAAACACACATTATAAACCTATAGAAGCACTAGTTAAATTACAACTCACCTCAGTCTTGGCTTACAGGTAACTAACCCTCATGCTAGTTTAAATGTAACTCTAGAGATGGATTAACTAAAATGTACCTCTACAGAATCTGTAAGACATGGTTCTGCAAACTGAACATGAAGGTCTTCAAAATCATCTAATTCCTTAACACCTTGCTCTCTGTCCATCACTTCAGCCCCATGCTCACTAGAGATGGCATCTTGGATATGGCATGTCCTATAGCCCAACTCATGTTGCTGACCACGAGGTTTGTCATGATTGAACTGTAAATTGAACCCTCTGCTGGAAATTTTTTCTGCCATTTTATGATGCTGATGACACCTGAAATACTAGAAGAGGCAGTTCTAATTTTTAAAAATGGAACCATTACAAAGAAGCATTAAAATGACAGGACGCACCAATGATTATATGAGGCTTGAAAGGTTGATGTCATCACCTGCAAGTGACTTTCCTTAGTTGGGGTAAGCAAAGCTGCCAGTTTCAAAAGAATTGAAAATTATAAGGCCAAGACAGTTTTAAACATGTTCAAAATTCTGAAAGTGCCCTACACTAAATAGGAAAATTAAGTTGTAAGTTATTTGTCATATACAAGCATAAAAATCATGGGTAAAGATATAGTCACTAAAATTGAACCCTGATTTTTAACTTTCTGTACTTAAAAGTTTTAAGTCATACCAGTGGATGAACATTAATTTAGAATATTCTAATCTTAAAAACAACAGCAGCAGCAATTTAAATCAATGTATAACTGTATCAAACACTTTTGAATGTTATGATACAAGACAAGAACAATTTTTCTCTAGAAAAAAAACAATTATTATTACAGTACTGCTAAAGCTTAACTGCAAAGAGAAAAAAATTGTTCATAAGCCATAGAACATGATACTATGTTTGTGGGTACGTACATGCCGCCCAAAGAGTCAAATTTGTATAATGGGAGATCTAAATGCTAGAATTGGGGAAATCTCAGAGAACCTGGGTGATGCACTGATAAACATGCCTCCCAAGATAAATGCATCAACAACTATGGTCAAAAACTTACTGAATTATGTAGAAACTTTAACCTTGCAATTGTCAATGGAAGAGCGAGGCCTGATAAAAACACAGAAAAGCTTACCGTAAAAACTCAAGCATCGTAGATTATTTCATACCATCTAGAGAACTCTTTTATATAACTGAAGATTCTGATGTCCTAGAATTTAATGAGTTATATTTTGATACTCACTGCCCATCAAGCTTCACTAGAAACTATCACTCAAACAAAATGTCCAATCCACAGTAATCCCAATCCTCAATGGTAATAATCTAAAGAAGGGCACAATACTAAAGAAACCCAAATGGAAAAGCAGAATGAAAGATGACTTTATTAGTTTCCTAGATTCTAAAAAGATTAGACAGTTAACAAATGAAGTTAATGAGCTGTTACAAAAATTCATGAAGTAGATTTAGACAAGATTGACGGACTAACCAATGAGGTATGTAATATAATGCTGGATAGTGCTGGCAGTTGTGGATTGTTCTGCCAGTAACCCAGAGAAACAGCATGTCTCTACTCAAAAGCCATAGTTTAACTCAAGCTGCCATATTAAGACATATGAATTTTTTTAAGCTCATTATTATGTAAAAATCTGCAACACCCCAGATTCCCAATCACGCATAACTGGAGCTGGACATAGAAAGAAAAAAGAAAGAAAGAAGAAAGCAGTTTAAACTCTACTAGCAAAAATGGCTTAGGAAGATTAGAGTGTTGCTGCTATTATATAATAGCCACATACAGCTGATGTATGGAACCAATATTTTGACCAACCTATATATAAAGTCTTGAAGGTAGTGAGACAAGATTACAATTGTGACAGTATAGCGAGTTTTAGAAAGTTGTGTCAATTTATTAGCCAACCCCTCCACAAAAACATGTCAATTTATGCAGATTGTTCCACAAAATATGGACCACATATTTTTCACCAAAATAATCTTGTGAAAACAGCTTTTAAATGCTCAAAAATATAATGTTGTCTCACTGATAGCACATGACTGCTAAGTCTTGATCATGTTTGTTTATTCCAAATAAGGACAAGTCATTCTCATTTACATCAAACCTTTCAAGCCTTATGTGTATGAGTTCATATTTTGTTACTGACAAATAAACCTTAAAGCCCAACCCGATTGCTGAGCAAAAATCGCTGGAAACAGAGCACAAAGTATCACAAAAACATGTTACGGTGGTCTTATATGACAGAGAGGCATGAAAGATTTTATATTAATATTTTTCTCTTAAGCACACCTGTATTTGTCGAGAAAACAGGAAGTGACGAAACGAACGTATTTCTAAAAATAGCACCGTTTGCACTAGCATAAGTCGAAGAGAAAAGATGCAATCCTCGGTAAAAGAAAACTGACTAGGACACATTGTGCTGTTGCTGAATGTTCTCTTCGACACTCAGAGGGAGTTAGTTTGTACTCATGAAGGAAATCCTAAAGATAATGGCAGCAAATGCCAGTGGATTAACTTTGTTCAAACGTGCCATGCAAACTAATTGGTCCCCACACTGTACTTATGAATTTGCTCAAAACGTTTCAAAATCGATTGTTATCCGGTCACTTATACAATACAAGCAAGTCTTGGACTTTCAGTAAACTGAAGAAATCTTATTCCTACAGCAGTGCTTACTACAGAAAAGCACGAGATGTTAAAACGAACTACGACTGCTGGTAGATCAAGCATCAGAGATGCAACATCGAAGGTTTCTACACTGGATCTGGTCTACAAGTAACATAGTGTGACAGTCACAAACACATCATCATCAGTTGTATCTTTATCCAGCATAATGCTCAAAACAACTGACAGTGTGAGGGCACCACTGATGTGCGTGATCGAAACAGGTACAAAAAAAGGATTAAAAAATTGAGGGTGATAAACATATTATAAGGTGCTTAAACGGGAACACATGCGATCCTTATCAGCAGTCAGTTGTAACTATTGTTGCCCATTAAATTTTGATCTGACTGACTCTATATTCATCTTGATTGCCATATAAATTTCTTTTACTTAGTAAATGAAAACCAACGCAGTAATGCACCATTTAGCTTTGAGGGATGTGAAGCACTACATGAAAACTGGACCAGTGTAATTTATTGATCTAACCCTGAACATAAGTTCTAAAAAGCAGGTTTCAGTTCACTTCAGTTGGGCAAAAGTATATAAAAACAGCTTAAGATTTGCCCTTATGCACGGGACAGAGATCTTGTAGCAAAGAACAAAGCTCTACACTTGCACTGCTAACCAGGTGACTAAAACAATGACTTAAAATGTTTCTTCATTCGAGGTTGATGAATGGCAGAGAATGTTATTTCTATTATTTCTGGGCGTATTATTTCTAACTTATAGGACTTTCTGTACTTCCATTTTTATTAGTGTATGATGCTTGGCATAGTGACCAGTGCTTTATCAGCTATTCCTGACAACACTGCTCTCAGCAGGCTTACCGTACTGTGGTTTTGAAAATAATTAAACGGAAGGTGCTTAGTGCTAATGGAACCCGATCAGAACATGCTATACATTTCTAAACCCTCTTTGTTCAATATAAAAATGTAACATTACAATGTTTAGCTTATAACAAAAACTGCGAAGACGACAGTGGGTGAAGTTTGTTTTTTATTATTGGTACAATACTTGGAGACAAACATTAGACCAAGAAACCTATACATTTTTGGAAATGAGAAAACTTGAACTTTGCAATCAAAAGTAATTAAAATTGCCTTGCCCATGCTAACTGGCAAAGCCACGATCGTTACCTTTCAAACCGGAAGAGTTAAGAAAGTCATGTAAGAAAACCAAATGTTTGGTACACACTTTTATCCCAATTTGACAACACCCTCAGTCTTATGTGGTCAGTTTGCATGCACTCCAAATCTGGTACTCTTGACAAATACATGTTTGTTTTACACCCTGAAAGAAATTGCTAGTGAAAAGTGGACAATAGCACTTTAGACCTACCTAAGAAATAGTTTGAAAAATAAAGATTATGGCTTTGCAATAAAAAGTAAAAATCACTTCACGTGCTCCTTCATGCATGGAAGAAGAATACTGAGGGAATGTAGGAAGAATTTATTGAAAGTAAATACTTTGTAAAGCGCATTGAGTCGACTCTGGAGTTGAAAATTGCGCTATATAAATCTGCTTTATTATTATTATTATTAAAGAAAGTAATTTATTTTTAGGCCTACGTTGAAAATATAAAAAGTAAAAATGAGAAAAATTAGACAATTAAAACATTCTGAACAAAACTGCTGCTTTTGAGAGCAATTAAATCAGAGGTTGAGTGATGCTAATCAAAAAATAGAAGCAATTAAAACACACTACACAGTTATTATTAACAAATTTATGTAACTGAAACAGGATTAAAAATGTATATAAAGGCCTGTGGGGTGGGAGTGGGAGGCTGAAGTGCTAGCTGCTGCATTTTGGAAATATTTTATCAAACTACTTACCTTTAGCATTACACTGTCCACACAGCACTGCGCAATTTCTCACAGAATCTGAGTTTACGCATAGGCATAAACATTCGTACAGTACACTGCATCTTAGCTTGTATGAAGTTTGTATGGTGTATAATCGAAATTACGATGATTTTGTTCATAACTACACTGTATTACTATCTAAGCCTTCAGGCCATAAAATTACTTTCATTTAATCGTAGATTAATTTCCGGTGATTGTCCTTACCTTTCAGTCTTAGCAGATCCACTCTACCGAAATGCACTCTTTTGCGATGAGACACGTTCAAGCCATTGCTTGCAGAGCTAGACACGGAATTCCTTGCACACATACGATATCCATGCTTACACATACGCTGCAACAAATGCAACGAAAGCCATTCGGATAGCCCTCTACACTTGTTGAACGTAACGCTAAAGCCTTTTCCGATTTGACCACTGTCATAAGTTGACTTGACCAAATCATCATCCATGCACCGATTCGAAGTTATTAGGCTCCGGCGCGTGACGTCACCGAAACATGCGTGGCGGACAACTAGCCTACACAAGCTGTATGCCTAGCGTTGTTTTGATCGGGGTCTGTACGTTTCGAACCTATAAAAGTGGTGAATTTTTGCTGTATCGTTGGCTGCAGTCATCGCAGCAACCGAGACAAACATGTGAGATATTTTCGAATTCCAGTTGTACCAAAAGATCCAGCGAGGAAGAGAAAAACTTTATTTCAAATAAGCGACGAGAATAGTTGAGTCAGAATTGAGGAAAGAGACTACAGAAAGCACTGCAAAACCATGGCATCGTGTTTGCTTCATTCACTTTCTCTCAGGTCAGTAGTTGTGAATGTGCTTTTTTATTTTTTATTTGGCCCAAAATTGTTAAAGGGTAAGGTAATGTTTACTGATGAGAAACATTGACAGTGTGCGCGATAGTGTATGAGCATGCTAGAAATGAAGACTTCTTCATAAAGTGTTTTTTTTATCACTTACAGGAAAACCAGCAAATTCCAATGATCTTACAAATCCTGATTGGAAGCCATGTATCAACTTAGGTTATAAGAAAAAAAAGACAAATCCAGAATCATATTAACGCCTCAGACAGAGGATCAAAAGAAAATGTATGGCAGATTCTGTGGCCAATTTAGAGGAGATGGAGATTGAGCAGTGGATTGAAGTGCAAAACAAAGAGAAAGAGACACAGATAGATATCATGATGGATTATATTAGCCAGCTAAATGATCTCATTAACCAGTATACTGCAGAAAATGCTACATTGAAAAAGAAAATTTGTGAGAAAGAGATGTACACCGAAAATCTTTATCACCAAAACCCGGACAGAGGTTTTCCACAGGGTTGCCAAATATGGATGTGCTCTTAGCTCTTGTAAACATGGTTGAAAAAAATTTGAAAAATATGCTGTCAAAGTTTCAGCAGGTTGTTTTAAATCTAATGAGATTGGGTCTGAATCTGGCCTCTCTGCTTTCTAGAAAATGTTCAGAGAAAGGTGACTGTAATCATTGATTGCTTTGAGGTGAGATTAGAAAAATCATCAAATCTTCAAGCACACAACCAGACATTTTCTAACTATAAACATGGAAACACTATGAAATTTCTCAGGGCATGATCACTTTTATTTCCAAGGCATTGGGATGCAGGACCAGTGACAAACATACAACAGAGCAGAGTAGGTTTTTTTTGATAATTTGCAGGTAGGTAACAATATTTTGGCAGATGGAGGGTTTAATATTCATGAAAGTGCAGGGTTTAGGTGTGCAGAAGTTAAAACCCCAGCCTTTACAAGGGGCAAGAAACAACTGTCTTCATTTGAAGTGGAATCACCAAGGAAGTTAGCTAATGTTCATATTCTTGTGGAGCACATGATTGGTACAGTGAGGCAGAAATACACTATTTTGGATTCCACATTGTCATTGTCAATATTAAGCCTTGATGAAAATGGTATGACAGCTTTAGACAAGGTAGTGTTTGTCTGCTGTGCTCTAGTTAATTTGTGTCCTTCTGTTGTTTTGTCAGGGTTGAGGTAACTGCAGTTCCTGTCATTAGTAATGACATTGATAGAGAATTAAGTAGAGGGAAACAGGCTCATAATTATAAGGAGGCGTTGTGCAGTTTGCAATGCCAAGTGCCCTGTTGCAATATGGCATCAACTAATAGTGATGATTCCATCTAGATTTTGAGTTATGAGTTGATGTTTGTTACTTTAACAGAGGTGATGTTTATGCAATCTTTCATTCTTGTTATCCATAATGTTTGTATGTCCATGTCTTACTTTGTCCTTTTTATATTATAAATTTGTCTTATGTCTGTAAGGTTTGTGACGTGTATTTTGAATAAACAATCCTTGCATGTTGTGCTAAGGAAACATAAAAATAGTCATTCTTATTATCGATTGGTATCTGTACTTGCGGGCACATGCACACACAGTGCCAATGTACAAATAAAATATAGCAAATTACCAAAAGCACTATATATAATTCTAATGTGCTCAGGATCAGCTATGAACCATGGTTCAAGAGGCTTGTCACTCATGCGTTGAGAGTGGTACACCTGTAAAAAGACATTAAACTGATATTGTTGTGTAATTACAAAATTATAATGACATTAATAATCTCGATGTCACCTGGTTGTAAGCCTTTACCAACTGATGCCTTCGCCATATTCTGGGAATAAGATGGCCTGAAAAGATCTCCAATAGCAGCCTGTGGGAAAGAAATAACCAGAATGCCACTAGTCAAGACATCAAAAAGCGCAAGTGGGGCTGGATAGGACACCCTGCGCAAACCAGCTGACACCATTGCCAGGCAGGCACTTGACTGGAACCTTCAGGGGAAGAGGAGAGTTGGGAGGCCAAAACAGACTTGGAAAAGATCAGTAGAGAGCGAGGCAAGAGATGGTGGAACCATATGGGCCCAACTGAGGGGGGCTGCCAAAAACTGGGTCCGCTGGTGAGGTGTTGTTGCGGCCCTATGCTTCTCGAGGAGTAGCAAGGAATGATGATGATGATCCCCGGACAGCACAAAATCGTCTTTAGGTGGAAGCACTTTTCCCTTCCAAACACGAAATGGCCATCCAGAGTTTTGTCCGGGCACTCCCCTCATAAAGCGAAATCACCTCTAGATGGAAGACAAACCCATCAATTAGCAAGCCGATTGCGAGTACCAGCTACTGATCCAAGTTGTTCTTCTACAGATTGATCTTGACTAACCCACGTGCGAAAATTGAGACAGTAAATGTTCATTAGATTAAGCAAAACCGATAATATCCATTTCGATGATTCGTCTCGGTAAAATTACTTTTCAGTTTGAATCAGATTATATGAGATGCTCACTCCTACAATCGTTTGGTATCATTCATTCTGTTAGGTACGTCCGTAGGTGTGTCAGTACGTATCACTTCGCAATTTAATTCGAAGTGCAATTAAAATATTTGCAACTTTTAATTTTACTCTACAGTAGGAACAAGGGGGACAGCCGCTCCCTCAAAACTGAGGAGGAAAGAACTTCCAGGAACAACTGGGTTTTATCTCTCAACTAAAATACACTATATAGTATGACGACTGTATCACTAATATATTAACTGACACAAAAGATGTGCTTACACGCACAGATAAGTAGAAGGTTCTAGAAGGAACTAGATGTAGCTCGAACGTTCTACAACAGTCTAGGCCAACATAGCAATGAGGTAATGATTTCTAATCTTGTTTATATAGCAATGTCTAAAGACCGACCGCTCATTTTGTTGCTATGTGTGACATCACATTAATTTCACCGCTAATGCGCTGAGCTGAATGGTAATAGTATAATATCATATCATCAATAAACATCCAGTGGCATAGGAAGATGCTCGGCTTTAGGGGGGCAACTCCATGCTGACATTGAACGACATTCACATTCTTGCCTTCCCAGCATCTTTTTTTGAGGGCGTGGCTGCCCCTTGCCCTCCCCCCCCCCCTGGTTCCTATGCCACTGAATCATCTACAACAAATAATTATCCATTCAGGAAATTAAAAAAATAAGGATTATGCAGAAAATAAGGATTTTAAGTCCAAAACATTTTAAGTCAAAATAGCAGATCAATATTCTGACTGAAGGACATTTCTTGTTTAATAGTATTCTGTTTATCACAGAGCAAAATCTTTTTCATATTTGAAATCAGAATAGTGAATTGTACAAATCCTCAAATGTGAGTCAAAATCACTGACATCACTACACCCTATTCTATAGCTTCAGTTACTGTAGTGAAGCAAATTTGAAGTAAATCAAATTGGTAGTGTGAAAGTGTCCATTGTGTATTCTATAGGGGTGACCGGACACTTAATCCCCGGACACTTCATCCCCGACACTTAATCCCCGACACTTCATCCCCTAGACACTTAATCCCCAAATCGCAACACAACACTCAAAACTGCTAGTTTGTGAACTTGAAATATTATAACCGTAAGAAAAATGTGTCGCGTGGTAACTCTGGGTAACTCTGGTAAGACTGGGATGCGCTGGGTTTACAATTAGCGATCTACCCTCTAGGCGATACTAGGTGGACTCCCTAACATAACCATCCAGTTCCAAGGCCATACTGACCAGGAGCAGACCGCCCCATCGTCTCATGCGCCGGCACGGAGAAACGTCCAAAGAAGAAGTAGGCTGAATTGGCCATGAGAATTAGCAATATTGTACAGCGATATGAGGCAATGGATCGTCTTTTGTACCTTCGATCATTAGCTTACCTGTCATATTGATTAACAACACTTTTCATATCTTAATGTTGAAAAACATTGACTTTAATAGCTCACATGAACTTTAACTAATGTTATAATTGTTGAAGTTAAGTATTATTTTAATTGTCAAACTTATTTTGATGTTTACATGAAAATAATTATTTGAATTAAATTTTTCATTCACTTCATAATTTTTTGAGTTGAAATTTCATTTTGAGGATTAAGTGTCTGGGGATTAAGTGTCTAGGGGATGAAGTGTCTGGGGATTAAGTGTCTGGGATTCCCTATAGGGTACTATAAGGCTACAAATAAAAACGATCAAGCAGCTTCTAAGATTTACGAAGGCTATTGTTGACTTTTACACCTTCAGTCCCTGTAGTGAAACAAAATTGAAGTACATCACATGGGTATTGTGAAAAGTTATTGCTAAGTGTGCAGTTTAAGTGTATCCTTTATGTTTACTATCGGAGGGCGGTCCTGTGGTGCAACGGTTAGCGCCTGTCACCAATACAGCGAAGGTTGGCTGTCCTGGGTTCAACTCTCGTCTCGGGAATGCTGTTCTTTCTCTGCATGTGGTATCTGTTTACAGGACTGGCTACCTTGCTGTAAAATAGCCTTAGTTGCTGGCTCTGCATAAAACACCAATGTCCCTTCCCCATGCTTACTATTGGATACTATAAGGGTGTAAATAAAAAAAGATCAAGCAGCTTCTATGATTCATTAAGGCTATCGTTGACTTCTACCCTTCTGCACCTACAGTGAAGCAAAGTTGAAGTAAATCACAGTGAAGCAAAGTTGAAGTAAATCACATGGGCATTGTGAAAGTTATTGGGAAGAGTTGTATGTAATGGTGTCTGTTATATATTACCACAGCTATATATTACCACGTGTATTGTAAGAGTGCAAATAAAACATGATCAAGCAGCACCTATGAATGGTATAGGCCCGCGGTTCTCAACCTGGGGGGCGCGCCTCCCAAGGGGGGCGCAAGCTGCTGAAAAGGGGGCCGCAAAGGCGGTCATTTTCTCATATCTCATATAGGTATTAGTGGCTAAGGGGGGCGCGCGGACGTACCTTTATTCGTCTGGGGGGGGCGTCACAAGTAAAAGGTTGAGAAACGCTGGTATAGGCCATTTTTGTGTTGTAGTCCTTCAGTCACAATAAAAGACAAAATTTGAAGCCAATCTAATGGGTATTGTGAAAGTGATTGTAAAGATTATTTTTTCCTTCCGTCAGCTATATATTATCTTGTGTATTGTAAGAGTGCAAATAAAACAAGATCAAGCAGCATTTATGAATTATATAGGCTATTTTTTGTTGTACTCCTTCACTCACACTAGTAAACCACATTTGAAGCAAATCCAATGAGTATTATGAAAGTTATTGTAAAGATTAGGTTTTGCTTCTGTCAGCTGTATATTACCATGTGTATTGTAAGAGTGCAAATAAAACAAGATCAAGCAGCGCCTATGAATTATATAGGCTATTTTTGTGTTGTACTCCTTAAGTCACACTAGTAAACCATATTTGAAGGAAATCAAATTTGTATTGTGAAAGTTATTGTAAAGATTATTTTTTCTTTCCGTCAGCAATATGTTATCTTGTGTATTGTAAGATTGCAAATAAAACAAGATCAAGCAGCATCTATGAATTATATAGGCTATTTTTGTGTTGTACTCGTTCAGTCACACTAGTAAACAAAATTTGAAGCAAATCCAATGAGTATTATGAACGTTATTGTAAAGATTAGCTTTTCTTTCTGTCAGCTATATATTATCATGTGTATTGTAAGAGTGCAAATAAAACAAGATCAAGAAGCATCTTTGAATTATATAGGCTATTTTGTGTAATGTACTCCTTCAGTCATATTAGTAAACCAAATTTGAAGCCAATCCAATGGGTTTTATGAAATTTATTGTAAAGATGTCGTTTTCCTTCTATCAGCTATATATTACCATGTGTATTGTAAGAGTGCAAATAAAACAAGATCAAGCAGCATCTATGAATTTCATAGGCTATTTTTGTGTTGTACTCCTTCAGTCACACCAGTAAACCAAATCTGAAGAGAATCCAATTTGTATTGTGAAAGTTATTGTAAAGATTAGGTTTTCCTTCTGTCAGCTATATATTACCACGTGTATTGTAAGAGTGCAAATAAAACAAGATCAAGCAGCACCTATGAATTATATAGGTTTTTTGTGTGCTGTACTCCTTTAGTCACACTAGTAAACAAAATTTGAAGCCAATCCAACGAGCGATATGATTGTTATTAAAATGAATAGCTTTTCCTTCTGTCAGCTATATATTACCACGTGTATTGTAAGAGTGCAAATAAAACAAGATCAAGCAGCATCTATGAATTATATAGGAAATTTTTGTTTTGTGCTCCTTCAGTCACACAAGTACACCAAATTTGAAGCAAATCGAGTTTGTATTGAGAGAGTTATTGTAAAGATTATGTTTTCTTTCTGTCAGCTATATATTACCACGTATATTGTAAGAGTGCAAATAAAACAAGATCAAGCAGCATCTATGAATTACATAGGCTATTTTTGTGTTGTACTCCTTGAGTCACACTAGTAAACCAAATTTGAAGCTAATCCATTGAGTATCATGAAAGTTAGTGCAAACATTAGGGTTTCTTTCTGTCAGCTATATATTACCACGTGTATTGTAAGAGTGCAAATAAAACAAGATCAAGCAGAACCTATGAATTCTATAGGCTATTTTTGTGTTGTACTTCTTGAGTCACACTAGTAAACCAAATTTGAAGCCAATCCAATGAGTATTATGAAAGTTATTGTAAAGATTAGGTTTTCGTTCTGTCAGCTATATATTACCACGTGTATTGTAAGAGTGCAAATGAAACAAGATCAAGCAGCATCTATGAATTATATAGGCTATTTTTGTGCTGTACTCCTTCAGTCGCACTAGCAAAACAAATTTGAAGGGAATCCAATTTGTATTATGAAAGTTATTGTAAAGATTAGGTTTTCCTTCTGTCAGCTATATATTACCACATGTATTGTAAGAGTGCAAATAACACAAGATCAAGCAGCACCTATGAATTATATAGGTTTTTTGTGTGCTGTACTCCTTTAGTCACACTAGTAAACAAAATTTGAAGCCAATCCAACGAGCGATATGATTGTTATTAAAATGAATAGCTTTTCCTTCTGTCAGCTATATATTACCACGTGTATTGTAAAAGTGCAAATAAAACAAGGTGAAGCAGCACCTATGAATTATATAGGCTATATTTGTGTTGTACTCCTTCAGTCAAACTAGTAAACCATATTTGAAGAAAATCCAATTTTTATTGTGAAAGTTATTGTAAAGATTACGTTTTCCTTCTGTCAGATTTATATTTCCACGTGTATTGTAAGAGTGCAAATAAAACAAGATCAAGCAGCATCTATGAAATATATAGGCTATTTTTGTGTTGTACTCCTTCAGTCAATCTAGTAAACCAAATTTGAAGCCAATCCAATGAGTATTATGAAAGATAATGTAAAGATGAGGTTTTCCTTCTGTCAGCTATATATTACCACGTGTATTGTAAGAGTGCAAATAAAACAAGATCAAGCAGCATCTATGAATTATATACGCTATTTATGTGTTGTACTCCTTCAATCACACTAGTAAACCAAATTTGAAGCCCATCCATTGAGTATTGTGAAAGTTATTGTAAAGATTAGGTTTTCTTTTTGTCAGCTATATATTACCACGTGTATTGTAATAGTGCAAATAAAACAAGGTCCAGCAGCATCCATGAATTATATAGGCTATTTTTGTGTTGTACTCCTTCACTCACACTAGTAAACCAAATTTGAAGCCATCCCAATGAGTGCCATGAAAGTTATTGTAAAGATTAGGTTTTCCTTCTGTCAGCTATGTATTACCACGTGTATTGTAAGAGTGCAAATAACACAAGATCAAGCAGCATCTATGAATTATATAGGCTTTTTTTGTTTTGTGCTCATTCAGTCACACTAGTAAACCAAATTTGAAGCATATCCAGTTTGTATTGTGAGAGTTATTGTAAAGATTAGGTTTTCTTTCTGTCAGCTATATATTACCGCGTGTATTGTAAGAGTGCAAATAAAAAAAGATCAAGCAGCATCTATGAATTATATAGGCTATTTTTGTTTTGTGCTCCTTCAGTCACACTAGTAAAATCAAATTTGAAGCAAATCGCGTATGTATTGAGAGAGTTATTGTAAAGATTAGGTTTTCTTTCTGTCAGCTATATATTACCACGTGTATTGTAGGAGTGCAAATAAAACAAGATCAAGCAGCATCTGTGAATTATATAGGCTATTTTTGTTTTGTACTCCTTCAGTCACACTAGTAAACCAAATTTGAAGGAAATCCAACTGGTATTGTGAAAGTGATTGTAAAGATTAGCTTTTCCTTCTGTCAGCAATATATTACCACGTGTATTGTAAGAGTGCAAATAAAACAAGATCAAGCAGCATCTATGAATTATATAGGAAATTTTTGTGTTGTACTTCTTCATTCACACTAGTAAACCAAATTTAAAGCCTATCCAATGAGTATTATGAAAGTTATTATAAAGATTAGGGTTTTATTCTGTTAGCTATATATTACCACGTATATTGTAAGAGTGCAAATAAAACAAGATCAAGCATCATCTATGAATTACATAGGCTATTTTTGTGTTGTACTCCTTCAGTCACACTAGTAAACCAAATTTGAAGCCAATCCAATGAGTATCGTGAAAGTTATTGTAAAGATTAGGCTTTCCTTCTGTCAGCTTTATATTACCACGTGTATTGTAAGAGTGCAAATAAAAGAAGATCAAGCAGCACCTCTATGAATTATATAGGCTATTTATGTGTTGTACTCCTTCAGTCACACTAGTAAACCTTATTTGAAGCAAATCAGGTTTGTATTGTGAAAGTTATTGCAATGATTAGGTTTTCCTTCTGTCATATATTACCACGTGTATTGTAAGAGTGCAAATAAAACAAGATCAAGCAGCAGGTATGAATTATATAGGCTATTTTTGTTTTGTACTCCTTCAGTCACACTAGTAAACCAAATTTGAAGGAAATCCAATTTGTATTGTGAAAGTTATTGTAAAGATTAGCTTTTCCTTCTGTCAGCTTTATATTACCACGTGTATTGTAAGAGTGCAAATAAAACAAGATCAAGCAACAACTATGAATTATATAGGCTACAATTGTGTTGCACTCCTTCAGTCACACTAGTAGACCAAATTTGAAGCATATCCAGTTTGTATTGTGAGAGTTATTGTAAAGATTAGGTTTTCTTTCTCTCAGCAATACATTACCGCGTGTATTGTAAGAGTGCAAATAAAACAAGATCAAGCAGCATCTATGAATTATATAGGAAATTTTTGTTTTGTGCTCCTTCAGTCACACAAGTACACCAAATTTGAAGCAAATCGAGTTTGTATTGAGAGAGTTATTGTAAAGATTATGTTTTCTTTCTGTCAGCTATATATTACCACGTATATTGTAAGAGTGCAAATAAAACAAGATCAAGCAGCATCTATGAATTACATAGGCTATTTTTGTGTTGTACTCCTTGAGTCACACTAGTAAACCAAATTTGAAGCTAATCCATTGAGTATCATGAAAGTTAGTGCAAACATTAGGCTTTCTTTCTGTCAGCTATATATTACCACGTGTATTGTAAGAGTGCAAATAAAACAAGATCAAGCATAACCAATGAATTCTATAGGCTATTTTTGTGTTGTACTTCTTGAGTCACACTAGTAAACCAAATTTGAAGCCAATCCAATGAGTATTATGAAAGTTATTGTAAAGATTAGGTTTTCGTTCTGTCAGCTATATATTACCACGTGTATTGTAAGAGTGCAAATGAAACAAGATCAAGCAGCATCTATGAATTATATAGGCTATTTTTGTGCTGTACTCCTTCAGTCGCACTAGCAGAACAAATTTGAAGGGAATCCAATTTGTATTATGAACGTTATTGTAAAGATTAGGTTTTCCTTCTGTCAGCTATATATTACCACATGTATTGTAAGAGTGCAAATAACACAAGATCAAGCAGCACCTATGAATTATATAGGTTTTTTGTGTGCTGTACTCCTTTAGTCACACTAGTAAACAAAATTTGAAGCCAATCCAACGAGCGATATGATTGTTATTAAAATGAATAGCTTTTCCTTCTGTCAGCTATATATTACCACGTGTATTGTAAAAGTGCAAATAAAACAAGGTGAAGCAGCACCTATGAATTATATAGGCTATATTTGTGTTGTACTCCTTCAGTCAAACTAGTAAACCATATTTGAAGAAAATCCAATTTTTATTGTGAAAGTTATTGTAAAGATTACGTTTTCCTTCTGTCAGATTTATATTTCCACGTGTATTGTAAGAGTGCAAATAAAACAAGATCAAGCAGCATCTATGAAATATATAGGCTATTTTTGTGTTGTACTCCTTCAGTCACTCTAGTAAACCAAATTTGAAGCCAATCCAATAAGGATTATGAAAGATAATGTAAAGATGAGGTTTTCCTTCTGTCAGCTATATATTACCACGTGTATTGTAAGAGTGCAAATAAAACAAGATCAAGCAGCATCTATGAATTATATACGCTATTTATGTGTTGTACTCCTTCAATCACACTAGTAAACCAAATTTGAAGCCCATCCATTGAGTATTGTGAAAGTTATTGTAAAGATTAGGTTTTCTTTTTGTCAGCTATATATTACCACGTGTATTGTAATAGTGCAAATAAAACAAGGTTCAGCAGCATCCATGAATTATATAGGCTATTTTTGTGTTGTACTTCTTCACTCACACTAGTAAACCAAATTTGAAGCCATACCAATGAGTGCCATGAAAGTTATTGTAAAGATTAGGTTTTCCTTCTGTCAGCTATGTATTACCACGTGTATTGTAAGAGTGCAAATAACACAAGATCAAGCAGCATCTATGAATTATATAGGCTTTTTTTGTTTTGTGCTCATTCAGTCACACTAGTAAACCAAATTTGAAGCATATCCAGTTTGTATTGTGAGAGTTATTGTAAAGATTAGGTTTTCTTTCTGTCAGCTATATATTACCGCGTGTATTGTAAGAGTGCAAATAAAAAAAGATCAAGCAGCATCTATGAATTATATAGGCTATTTTTGTTTTGTGCTCCTTCAGTCACACTAGTAAAATCAAATTTGAAGCAAATCGCGTATGTATTGAGAGAGTTATTGTAAAGATTAGGTTTTCTTTCTGTCAGCTATATATTACCACGTGTATTGTAGGAGTGCAAATAAAACAAGATCAAGCAGCATCTGTGAATTATATAGGCTATTTTTGTTTTGTACTCCTTCAGTCACACTAGTAAACCAAATTTGAAGGAAATCCAACTTGTATTGTGAAAGTGATTGTAAAGATTAGCTTTTCCTTCTGTCAGCTATATATTACCACGTGTATTGTAAGAGTGAAAATAAAACAAGATCAAGCAGCATCTATGAATTATATAGGAAAGTTTTGTGCTGTACTCCTTCAGTCACACTAGGAAACCAATTTTTACGCAAATCCAAAGAGTAATATAAAAGTTATTGTAAAGATTAGGTTTTCCTTCTGTCAGCTAGATATTACCACGTGTATTGTAAGAGTGCAAATAAAACAAGATCAAGCAGCATCTATGAATTTCATAGGCTATTTTTGTGTTGTACTCCTTCAGTCACACTATTAAACCAGATTTGAAGGAAATCCAATTGGTATTGTGAAAGTTATTGTAAAGATTAGATTTTCCTTCTGTCAGCTTTATATTACCACGTGTATTGTAAGAGTGCAAATAAAACAAGAACAAGCAGCATCTATGAATTATATAGGCTATTTTTTAGCTGTACTCCTTCAGTCTCACTAGTAAACCAAATTTAAAGGAAATCCAATCGGTATATTGAAAGTCATTGTAAAGATTAGGTTTTCCTTCTGTCAGCTATATATTACCACGTGTATTGTAAGAGTGAAAATAACACAAGATCAAGCAGCATCTATGAATTATATAGGCTATTTATGTGTTGTACTCCTTCAGTCACACTAGTAAACTAAATTTGAATCCCATCTAATGAGTATTGTGAAAGTTATTGTAAAGATTGGGTTTTCGTTCTGTCAGCTAGATATTACCACGTGTATTTTAAGAGTGCAAATAAAACAAGATCAAGGAGCATCTATGAATTATATAGGCTATTTATGTGTTCTACTCCTTCAGTCACACAAATAAACCAAATTTGAATCCCATCCAATGAGTATTGTGAAAGTTATTGTAAAGATTGGGTTTTCGTTCTGTTAGCTAGATATTACCGCGTGTATTTTAAGAGTGCTAATAAAACAAGATCAAGCAGCGTCTATGAATTATATAGGCTATTTTTGAGTTGTACTCCTTCAGTCACACTAGTAAACCAATTTTTACGCACATCCAACATGTAATATAAAAGTTATTGTAAAGATTATGTTTTCGTTCTGTCAGCAATATATTACCACGTGTATTGTAAGAGTGCTAATAAAACAAGATCAAGCAGCGTCTATGAATTATGTAGGCTATTTTTGTGTTGTACTCCTTTAGTCACACTAGTAAACCAAATTTGAAGTAAATCCAATGAGTATTATGAAAGTTATTGTAAAGATTAGGTTTTCCTTCTGTCAGCTATATATTACCGCTTGTATTGTAAGAGTGCAAATAAAACAAGATAAAGCAGCACCTATGAATTATATAGGCTGTTTTTGTGCTGTACTCCTTCAGTCGCACTAGCAGAACAAATTTGAAGGGAATCCAATTTGTATTATGAACGTTATTGTAAAGATTAGGTTTTCCTTCTGTCAGCTATATATTACCACATGTATTGTAAGAGTGCAAATAACACAAGATCAAGCAGCACCTATGAATTATATAGGTTTTTTGTGTGCTGTACTCCTTTAGTCACACTAGTAAACAAAATTTGAAGCCAATCCAACGAGCGATATGATTGTTATTAAAATGAATAGCTTTTCCTTCTGTCAGCTATATATTACCACGTGTATTGTAAAAGTGCAAATAAAACAAGGTGAAGCAGCACCTATGAATTATATAGGCTATATTTGTGTTGTACTCCTTCAGTCAAACTAGTAAACCATATTTGAAGAAAATCCAATTTTTATTGTGAAAGTTATTGTAAAGATTACGTTTTCCTTCTGTCAGATTTATATTTCCACGTGTATTGTAAGAGTGCAAATAAAACAAGATCAAGCAGCATCTATGAAATATATAGGCTATTTTTGTGTTGTACTCCTTCAGTCACTCTAGTAAACCAAATTTGAAGCCAATCCAATAAGGATTATGAAAGATAATGTAAAGATGAGGTTTTCCTTCTGTCAGCTATATATTACCACGTGTATTGTAAGAGTGCAAATAAAACAAGATCAAGCAGCATCTATGAATTATATACGCTATTTATGTGTTGTACTCCTTCAATCACACTAGTAAACCAAATTTGAAGCCCATCCATTGAGTATTGTGAAAGTTATTGTAAAGATTAGGTTTTCTTTTTGTCAGCTATATATTACCACGTGTATTGTAATAGTGCAAATAAAACAAGGTCCAGCAGCATCCATGAATTATATAGGCTATTTTTGTGTTGTACTTCTTCACTCACACTAGTAAACCAAATTTGAAGCCATACCAATGAGTGCCATGAAAGTTATTGTAAAGATTAGGTTTTCCTTCTGTCAGCTATGTATTACCACGTGTATTGTAAGAGTGCAAATAACACAAGATCAAGCAGCATCTATGAATTATATAGGCTTTTTTTGTTTTGTGCTCATTCAGTCACACTAGTAAACCAAATTTGAAGCATATCCAGTTTGTATTGTGAGAGTTATTGTAAAGATTAGGTTTTCTTTCTGTCAGCTATATATTACCGCGTGTATTGTAAGAGTGCAAATAAAAAAAGATCAAGCAGCATCTATGAATTATATAGGCTATTTTTGTTTTGTGCTCCTTCAGTCACACTAGTAAAATCAAATTTGAAGCAAATCGCGTATGTATTGAGAGAGTTATTGTAAAGATTAGGTTTTCTTTCTGTCAGCTATATATTACCACGTGTATTGTAGGAGTGCAAATAAAACAAGATCAAGCAGCATCTGTGAATTATATAGGCTATTTTTGTTTTGTACTCCTTCAGTCACACTAGTAAACCAAATTTGAAGGAAATCCAACTTGTATTGTGAAAGTGATTGTAAAGATTAGCTTTTCCTTCTGTCAGCTATATATTACCACGTGTATTGTAAGAGTGAAAATAAAACAAGATCAAGCAGCATCTATGAATTATATAGGAAAGTTTTGTGCTGTACTCCTTCAGTCACACTAGGAAACCAATTTTTACGCAAATCCAAAGAGTAATATAAAAGTTATTGTAAAGATTAGGTTTTCCTTCTGTCAGCTAGATATTACCACGTGTATTGTAAGAGTGCAAATAAAACAAGATCAAGCAGCATCTATGAATTTCATAGGCTATTTTTGTGTTGTACTCCTTCAGTCACACTATTAAACCAGATTTGAAGGAAATCCAATTGGTATGGTGAAAGTTATTGTAAAGATTAGATTTTCCTTCTGTCAGCTTTATATTACCACGTGTATTGTAAGAGTGCAAATAAAACAAGAACAAGCAGCATCTATGAATTATATAGGCTATTTTTTAGCTGTACTCCTTCAGTCTCACTAGTAAACCAAATTTAAAGGAAATCCAATCGGTATATTGAAAGTCATTGTAAAGATTAGGTTTTCCTTCTGTCAGCTATATATTACCACGTGTATTGTAAGAGTGAAAATAACACAAGATCAAGCAGCATCTATGAATTATATAGGCTATTTATGTGTTGTACTCCTTCAGTCACACTAGTAAACTAAATTTGAATCCCATCTAATGAGTATTGTGAAAGTTATTGTAAAGATTGGGTTTTCGTTCTGTCAGCTAGATATTACCACGTGTATTTTAAGAGTGCAAATAAAACAAGATCAAGGAGCATCTATGAATTATATAGGCTATTTATGTGTTCTACTCCTTCAGTCACACAAATAAACCAAATTTGAATCCCATCCAATGAGTATTGTGAAAGTTATTGTAAAGATTGGGTTTTCGTTCTGTTAGCTAGATATTACCGCGTGTATTTTAAGAGTGCTAATAAAACAAGATCAAGCAGCGTCTATGAATTATATAGGCTATTTTTGAGTTGTACTCCTTCAGTCACACTAGTAAACCAATTTTTACGCACATCCAACATGTAATATAAAAGTTATTGTAAAGATTATGTTTTCGTTCTGTCAGCAATATATTACCACGTGTATTGTAAGAGTGCTAATAAAACAAGATCAAGCAGCGTCTATGAATTATGTAGGCTATTTTTGTGTTGTACTCCTTTAGTCACACTAGTAAACCAAATTTGAAGTAAATCCAATGAGTATTATGAAAGTTATTGTAAAGATTAGGTTTTCCTTCTGTCAGCTATATATTACCGCTTGTATTGTAAGAGTGCAAATAAAACAAGATAAAGCAGCACCTATGAATTATATAGGCTGTTTTTGTGCTGTACTCTTTTAGTCACACTCGTAAACCAAATTTGAAGCCAATCCAATGAGTATAATGAAAGTTATTGTAAAGATTAGCTTTTCCTTCTGTCAGCTATATATTATCACGCGTATTGTAAGAGTGCAAATAAAACAATTTTAAGCAGCATCTATGAATTTCATAGGCTATTTTTGTGTTGTACTCCTTCAGTCTCACCAGTATATCAAATTTGAAGGAAATCCAATTTGTATTGGGAAAGTTATTGTAAAGATTAGCTTTTCCTTCTGTCAGCTATATATTACCACGTGTATTGTATGAGTCATAATAAAACAAGATCAAGGAGCATCTATGAATTATATAGGCTATTTTTGTGTTGTACTCCTTCAGTCACACTAGTACACTAAATTTGAATCCCATCTAATGAGTATTGTGAAAGTTATTGTAAAGATTGGGTTTTCGTTCTGTCAGCTTGATATTACCACGTGTATTTTAAGAGTGCAAATAAAACAAGATCAAGGAGCATCTATGAATTATATACGCTATTTATGTGTTCTACTCCTTCAGTCACACAAATAAACCAAATTTGAATCCCATCCAATGAGTATTGTGAAAGTTATTGTAAAGATTATGTTTTCCTTTTGTCAGCTATATATTACCAAGTGTATTGAAAGAGTGCAAATTAAACAAGATAAAGCAGCATGTATGAATTACATAGGCTATTTTTGTGTTGTACTCCTTGAGTCACACTAGTAAACCAAATTTAAAGCCAATCCAATGAGTATTATGAAAGTTATTGTAAAGATTAGGTTTTCCTTCTGTCAGCTTGATATTACCACGTGTATTGTAAGAGTGCAAATAAAACAAGATCAAGCAGCATCTATGAATTATATAGGCTATTTTTGTGTTGTGCTCCTTCAGTCACAATAGTAAACCAATTTTTACGCAAATTTAATGAGTATTATGACAGTTATTGTAAATATTAGGTTTTCCTTTTGTCAGCTATATATTACCACGTGTATTGTAAGAGTGCAAATAAAACAAGGTCAAGCATCACCTATGACTTATATATACTATTTTTGTGTTGTACTCCTTCAGTCACACTAGTAAATCAAATTTGAAGCCAATCCAATATGTATTGTGAACGTTATTGTAAAGATTAGGTTTTCCATCTGTCAGCTATATATTACCACGTGTATTGTAAGAGTGCAAATAAAACAAGGTCAAGCAGCACCTATGAATTATATAGGCTATTTTTGTGTTGTACTCCTTCAGTCACACTAGTAAACCAAATTTAAAGCCAATCCATTGAGTATCATGAAAGTTAGTGCAAAGATTAGGCTTTCCTTCTGTCAGCTATATATTACCACGTGTATTGTAAGAGTGCAAATAAAACAAGATCAAGCAGCACCTATGAATTATAAAGGCTACTTTTGTAATGTACTCCTTCAGTCACAATAGTAAACCAAATTTGAAGCCAATCTAATAGGTATTGTGAAATTGATTGTAAAGATTAGACTTTCCTCTGTCAGCTAAATATTACCACGTGTATTGTAAGAGTGCAAATAAAACAAGATCAAGCAGCACCTATGAATTATATAGGATATTTTTGTGTTGTACACCTTCAGTCACACTAGTAAACCAAATTTGAAGCCAATCCAATATGTATTGTAAAAGGTATTGTAAAGATTATTTTTTCCTTCTGTCAGCTTTATACTACCACGTGTATTGTAAGAGTGCAAATACATCAAGATTAAGCAGCACCTATGAATTATATAGGCTATTTTTGTGTTGTATTACATCAGTCACACTAGTAAACCAAATTTGAAGCCAATCCAGTGAGTAATATAAAATTTTATTGTAAAGTTTAGGTTTTCTTTCTGTCAGCTATATATTACCACGTGTATTGTAAGAGTGCCAATAAAACAAGATCAAGCAGCCCCTATGTATTCTATAGGCTATTTTTGTGTTGTGCTCCTTCAGTCACACTAGTCAACCAAATTTGAAGCAAATCCAATTTGTATTGTGAAAATTATTGTAAAGATTAGGTTTTTCTTCTGTCAGCTATATATTACCACGTGTATTGTAAGAGTGCAAATAAAACAACAACAAGCAGCATCTATGAATTATATAGGCTAATTTTGTGTTGTACTCCTTCAGTCACACTAGTAAACCAAATTTGAAGCAAATCCAGCTTGTATTGTGAAAAATATTGTAAAGATTAGGTTTTCCTTTTGTCCGCTATATATTACCACGTGTATTGTAAGAGTGCAAATAAAACAAAATCAAGCAGCATCTATGAATTTCATAGGCTATTTTTGTGTTGTACTCCTTCAGTCACACTAGTAAACCAAATTTAAAGCAAATCCAGTTTGTATTGTGAAAGTTACTGTAAAGATTAGATTTTCATTCTGTCAGCTATATATTACCACGTGTATTGTAAGAATGCAAAAAAAACAAGATCAAGCAGCATCTATGAATTATATAGGCTATATTTGTGTTGTACTACATCAGTCACACTTGTAAACCAAATTAAAAGCCAATCCAATGACTATTATGAAAGTTATTGTAAAGATTAGGTTTTCCTTCTGTCAGCTATATATTACCACTGTGTATTGTAAGAGTGCAAATAAGACAAGATCAAGCAGCACCTGTGAATTATATAGGCTATTTTTGTGTTGTACTCCTTCATACACACTAGTAAACCAAGTTTAAAGCAAATCCAGTTTGTATTGTGAAAGTTACTGTAAAGATTAGATTTTCCTTCGTTCAGCTATATATTACCACGTGTATTGTAAGAGTGCAAATAAAACAAGATCAAGCAGCATCTATGTATTATATAGGGTAATATTTGTGTTGTACTCCTTCAGTCACACTAGTAAACGAAATTAGAAGCAAATCCAATTTGTATTGTGAAAGTTATTGTAAAGATTAGGTTTTCCTTCTGTCAGCTATATATTACCACGTGTATTGTAAGAGTGCAAATAAAACAAGAACAAGCAGCATCTATGAATTATATAGGCTATTTTTTAGCTGTACTCCTTCAGTCTCACTAGTAAACCAAATTTAAAGGAAATCCAATCGGTATATTGAAAGTCATTGTAAAGATTAGGTTTTCCTTCTGTCAGCTATATATTACCACGTGTATTGTAAGAGTGAAAATAACACAAGATCAAGCAGCATCTATGAATTATATAGGCTATTTATGTGTTGTACTCCTTCAGTCACACTAGTAAACTAAATTTGAATCCCATCTAATGAGTATTGTGAAAGTTATTGTAAAGATTGGGTTTTCGTTCTGTCAGCTAGATATTACCACGTGTATTTTAAGAGTGCAAATAAAACAAGATCAAGGAGCATCTATGAATTATATAGGCTATTTATGTGTTCTACTCCTTCAGTCACACAAATAAACCAAATTTGAATCCCATCCAATGAGTATTGTGAAAGTTATTGTAAAGATTGGGTTTTCGTTCTGTTAGCTAGATATTACCGCGTGTATTTTAAGAGTGCTAATAAAACAAGATCAAGCAGCGTCTATGAATTATATAGGCTATTTTTGAGTTGTACTCCTTCAGTCACACTAGTAAACCAATTTTTACGCACATCCAACATGTAATATAAAAGTTATTGTAAAGATTATGTTTTCGTTCTGTCAGCAATATATTACCACGTGTATTGTAAGAGTGCTAATAAAACAAGATCAAGCAGCGTCTATGAATTATGTAGGCTATTTTTGTGTTGTACTCCTTTAGTCACACTAGTAAACCAAATTTGAAGTAAATCCAATGAGTATTATGAAAGTTATTGTAAAGATTAGGTTTTCCTTCTGTCAGCTATATATTACCGCTTGTATTGTAAGAGTGCAAATAAAACAAGATAAAGCAGCACCTATGAATTATATAGGCTGTTTTTGTGCTGTACTCCTTCAGTCGCACTAGCAGAACAAATTTGAAGGGAATCCAATTTGTATTATGAACGTTATTGTAAAGATTAGGTTTTCCTTCTGTCAGCTATATATTACCACATGTATTGTAAGAGTGCAAATAACACAAGATCAAGCAGCACCTATGAATTATATAGGTTTTTTGTGTGCTGTACTCCTTTAGTCACACTAGTAAACAAAATTTGAAGCCAATCCAACGAGCGATATGATTGTTATTAAAATGAATAGCTTTTCCTTCTGTCAGCTATATATTACCACGTGTATTGTAAAAGTGCAAATAAAACAAGGTGAAGTAGCACCTATGAATTATATAGGCTATATTTGTGTTGTACTCCTTCAGTCAAACTAGTAAACCATATTTGAAGAAAATCCAATTTTTATTGTGAAAGTTATTGTAAAGATTACGTTTTCCTTCTGTCAGATTTATATTTCCACGTGTATTGTAAGAGTGCAAATAAAACAAGATCAAGCAGCATCTATGAAATATATAGGCTATTTTTGTGTTGTACTCCTTCAGTCACTCTAGTAAACCAAATTTGAAGCCAATCCAATAAGGATTATGAAAGATAATGTAAAGATGAGGTTTTCCTTCTGTCAGCTATATATTACCACGTGTATTGTAAGAGTGCAAATAAAACAAGATCAAGCAGCATCTATGAATTATATACGCTATTTATGTGTTGTACTCCTTCAATCACACTAGTAAACCAAATTTGAAGCCCATCCATTGAGTATTGTGAAAGTTATTGTAAAGATTAGGTTTTCTTTTTGTCAGCTATATATTACCACGTGTATTGTAATAGTGCAAATAAAACAAGGTCCAGCAGCATCCATGAATTATATAGGCTATTTTTGTGTTGTACTTCTTCACTCACACTAGTAAACCAAATTTGAAGCCATACCAATGAGTGCCATGAAAGTTATTGTAAAGATTAGGTTTTCCTTCTGTCAGCTATGTATTACCACGTGTATTGTAAGAGTGCAAATAACACAAGATCAAGCAGCATCTATGAATTATATAGGCTTTTTTTGTTTTGTGCTCATTCAGTCACACTAGTAAACCAAATTTGAAGCATATCCAGTTTGTATTGTGAGAGTTATTGTAAAGATTAGGTTTTCTTTCTGTCAGCTATATATTACCGCGTGTATTGTAAGAGTGCAAATAAAAAAAGATCAAGCAGCATCTATGAATTATATAGGCTATTTTTGTTTTGTGCTCCTTCAGTCACACTAGTAAAATCAAATTTGAAGCAAATCGCGTATGTATTGAGAGAGTTATTGTAAAGATTAGGTTTTCTTTCTGTCAGCTATATATTACCACGTGTATTGTAGGAGTGCAAATAAAACAAGATCAAGCAGCATCTGTGAATTATATAGGCTATTTTTGTTTTGTACTCCTTCAGTCACACTAGTAAACCAAATTTGAAGGAAATCCAACTTGTATTGTGAAAGTGATTGTAAAGATTAGCTTTTCCTTCTGTCAGCTATATATTACCACGTGTATTGTAAGAGTGAAAATAAAACAAGATCAAGCAGCATCTATGAATTATATAGGAAAGTTTTGTGCTGTACTCCTTCAGTCACACTAGGAAACCAATTTTTACGCAAATCCAAAGAGTAATATAAAAGTTATTGTAAAGATTAGGTTTTCCTTCTGTCAGCTAGATATTACCACGTGTATTGTAAGAGTGCAAATAAAACAAGATCAAGCAGCATCTATGAATTTCATAGGCTATTTTTGTGTTGTACTCCTTCAGTCACACTATTAAACCAGATTTGAAGGAAATCCAATTGGTATGGTGAAAGTTATTGTAAAGATTAGATTTTCCTTCTGTCAGCTTTATATTACCACGTGTATTGTAAGAGTGCAAATAAAACAAGAACAAGCAGCATCTATGAATTATATAGGCTATTTTTTAGCTGTACTCCTTCAGTCTCACTAGTAAACCAAATTTAAAGGAAATCCAATCGGTATATTGAAAGTCATTGTAAAGATTAGGTTTTCCTTCTGTCAGCTATATATTACCACGTGTATTGTAAGAGTGAAAATAACACAAGATCAAGCAGCATCTATGAATTATATAGGCTATTTATGTGTTGTACTCCTTCAGTCACACTAGTAAACTAAATTTGAATCCCATCTAATGAGTATTGTGAAAGTTATTGTAAAGATTGGGTTTTCGTTCTGTCAGCTAGATATTACCACGTGTATTTTAAGAGTGCAAATAAAACAAGATCAAGGAGCATCTATGAATTATATAGGCTATTTATGTGTTCTACTCCTTCAGTCACACAAATAAACCAAATTTGAATCCCATCCAATGAGTATTGTGAAAGTTATTGTAAAGATTGGGTTTTCGTTCTGTTAGCTAGATATTACCGCGTGTATTTTAAGAGTGCTAATAAAACAAGATCAAGCAGCGTCTATGAATTATATAGGCTATTTTTGAGTTGTACTCCTTCAGTCACACTAGTAAACCAATTTTTACGCACATCCAACATGTAATATAAAAGTTATTGTAAAGATTATGTTTTCGTTCTGTCAGCAATATATTACCACGTGTATTGTAAGAGTGCTAATAAAACAAGATCAAGCAGCGTCTATGAATTATGTAGGCTATTTTTGTGTTGTACTCCTTTAGTCACACTAGTAAACCAAATTTGAAGTAAATCCAATGAGTATTATGAAAGTTATTGTAAAGATTAGGTTTTCCTTCTGTCAGCTATATATTACCGCTTGTATTGTAAGAGTGCAAATAAAACAAGATAAAGCAGCACCTATGAATTATATAGGCTGTTTTTGTGCTGTACTCTTTTAGTCACACTCGTAAACCAAATTTGAAGCCAATCCAATGAGTATAATGAAAGTTATTGTAAAGATTAGCTTTTCCTTCTGTCAGCTATATATTATCACGCGTATTGTAAGAGTGCAAATAAAACAATTTTAAGCAGCATCTATGAATTTCATAGGCTATTTTTGTGTTGTACTCCTTCAGTCTCACCAGTATATCAAATTTGAAGGAAATCCAATTTGTATTGGGAAAGTTATTGTAAAGATTAGCTTTTCCTTCTGTCAGCTATATATTACCACGTGTATTGTATGAGTCATAATAAAACAAGATCAAGGAGCATCTATGAATTATATAGGCTATTTTTGTGTTGTACTCCTTCAGTCACACTAGTACACTAAATTTGAATCCCATCTAATGAGTATTGTGAAAGTTATTGTAAAGATTGGGTTTTCGTTCTGTCAGCTTGATATTACCACGTGTATTTTAAGAGTGCAAATAAAACAAGATCAAGGAGCATCTATGAATTATATACGCTATTTATGTGTTCTACTCCTTCAGTCACACAAATAAACCAAATTTGAATCCCATCCAATGAGTATTGTGAAAGTTATTGTAAAGATTATGTTTTCCTTTTGTCAGCTATATATTACCAAGTGTATTGAAAGAGTGCAAATTAAACAAGATAAAGCAGCATGTATGAATTACATAGGCTATTTTTGTGTTGTACTCCTTGAGTCACACTAGTAAACCAAATTTAAAGCCAATCCAATGAGTATTATGAAAGTTATTGTAAAGATTAGGTTTTCCTTCTGTCAGCTTGATATTACCACGTGTATTGTAAGAGTGCAAATAAAACAAGATCAAGCAGCATCTATGAATTATATAGGCTATTTTTGTGTTGTGCTCCTTCAGTCACAATAGTAAACCAATTTTTACGCAAATTTAATGAGTATTATGACAGTTATTGTAAATATTAGGTTTTCCTTTTGTCAGCTATATATTACCACGTGTATTGTAAGAGTGCAAATAAAACAAGGTCAAGCATCACCTATGACTTATATATACTATTTTTGTGTTGTACTCCTTCAGTCACACTAGTAAATCAAATTTGAAGCCAATCCAATATGTATTGTGAACGTTATTGTAAAGATTAGGTTTTCCATCTGTCAGCTATATATTACCACGTGTATTGTAAGAGTGCAAATAAAACAAGGTCAAGCAGCACCTATGAATTATATAGGCTATTTTTGTGTTGTACTCCTTCAGTCACACTAGTAAACCAAATTTAAAGCCAATCCATTGAGTATCATGAAAGTTAGTGCAAAGATTAGGCTTTCCTTCTGTCAGCTATATATTACCACGTGTATTGTAAGAGTGCAAATAAAACAAGATCAAGCAGCACCTATGAATTATAAAGGCTACTTTTGTAATGTACTCCTTCAGTCACAATAGTAAACCAAATTTGAAGCCAATCTAATAGGTATTGTGAAATTGATTGTAAAGATTAGACTTTCCTCTGTCAGCTAAATATTACCACGTGTATTGTAAGAGTGCAAATAAAACAAGATCAAGCAGCACCTATGAATTATATAGGATATTTTTGTGTTGTACACCTTCAGTCACACTAGTAAACCAAATTTGAAGCCAATCCAATATGTATTGTAAAAGGTATTGTAAAGATTATTTTTTCCTTCTGTCAGCTTTATACTACCACGTGTATTGTAAGAGTGCAAATACATCAAGATTAAGCAGCACCTATGAATTATATAGGCTATTTTTGTGTTGTACTACATCAGTCACACTAGTAAACCAAATTTGAAGCCAATCCAGTGAGTAATATAAAATTTTATTGTAAAGTTTAGGTTTTCCTTCTGTCAGCTATATATTACCACGTGTATTGTAAGAGTGCCAATAAAACAAGATCAAGCAGCCCCTATGTATTCTATAGGCTATTTTTGTGTTGTGCTCCTTCAGTCACACTAGTCAACCAAATTTGAAGCAAATCCAATTTGTATTGTGAAAATTATTGTAAAGATTAGGTTTTTCTTCTGTCAGCTATATATTACCACGTGTATTGTAAGAGTGCAAATAAAACAACAACAAGCAGCATCTATGAATTATATAGGCTAATTTTGTGTTGTACTCCTTCAGTCACACTAGTAAACCAAATTTGAAGCAAATCCAGCTTGTATTGTGAAAAATATTGTAAAGATTAGGTTTTCCTTTTGTCCGCTATATATTACCACGTGTATTGTAAGAGTGCAAATAAAACAAAATCAAGCAGCATCTATGAATTTCATAGGCTATTTTTGTGTTGTACTCCTTCAGTCACACTAGTAAACCAAATTTAAAGCAAATCCAGTTTGTATTGTGAAAGTTACTGTAAAGATTAGATTTTCATTCTGTCAGCTATATATTACCACGTGTATTGTAAGAATGCAAAAAAAACAAGATCAAGCAGCATCTATGAATTATATAGGCTATATTTGTGTTGTACTACATCAGTCACACTTGTAAACCAAATTAAAAGCCAATCCAATGACTATTATGAAAGTTATTGTAAAGATTAGGTTTTCCTTCTGTCAGCTATATATTACCACTGTGTATTGTAAGAGTGCAAATAAGACAAGATCAAGCAGCACCTGTGAATTATATAGGCTATTTTTGTGTTGTACTCCTTCATACACACTAGTAAACCAAGTTTAAAGCAAATCCAGTTTGTATTGTGAAAGTTACTGTAAAGATTAGATTTTCCTTCTGTCAGCTATATATTACCACGTGTATTGTAAGAGTGCAAATAAAACAAGATCAAGCAGCATCTATGTATTATATAGGGTAATATTTGTGTTGTACTCCTTCAGTCACACTAGTAAACGAAATTAGAAGCAAATCCAATTTGTATTGTGAAAGTTATTGTAAAGATTAGGTTTTCCTTCTGTGAGCTATATATTAGCACGTGTATAGTAAGAGTGCAAATAAAACAAGATCAAATAGCATCTATGAATTTCATAGTCTATTTTTGTGTTGTACTCCATCAGTCACACTAGTAAACCAAATTTGAAGAAAATCTAATTTGTATTGTGAAAGTTATTGTAAAGATTATGTTTTCCTTCTGTCAGCTATATATTACCACGTGTGTTGTAAGAGTGCAAATAAAACAAGATCAATCAGCACCTATGAATTATATAGGCTATTTTTGTGCTGTACTCCTTCAGTCACACTAGTAAACCAAATTTGAAGGAAATCCAGTTTGTATTCTGAAAGTTACTGTAAAGATTAGATTTTCATTATGTCAGCTGTGTATACCACGTGTACTGTAAGAATGCAAATAAAACAAGATCAAGCAGCATCTATGAATTTTATAGGCTATTTTTGTGTTGTACTCCTTCAGTCACACTAGTAAACCAAATTTGAAGCAAATCCAGCTTGTATTGTGAAAGTTACTGTAAAGATTAGATTTTCCCTCTGTCAGCTATATATTACCACGTGTATTGTAAGAGTGCAAATAAAACAAGATGAAATAGCATCTATGAATTTCATAGTCTATTTTTGTGTTGTACTCCATCAGTCACACTAGTAAACCAAATTTGAATAAAATCCAATTTGTATTGTGAATGTTATTGTAAAGATTAGGTTTTCCTTCTGTCAGCTATATTACCACGTGTATTGTAAGAGTGCAAATAAAGCAAGATCAAGCAGCATCTATGAATTATATAGGCTATTTTTGTGTTGTACTACATCAGTCACACTAGTAAACCAAATTTGAAGCCAATCCAGTGAGTAATATAAAATTTTATTGTAAAGTTTAGGTTTTCCTTCTGTCAGCTATATATTACCACGTGTATTGTAAGAATGCAAATAAAACAAGATCAAGCAGCATCTATGAATTATATAGGCTATTTTTGTGTTGTACTACATCAGTCACACTAGTAAACCAAATTTGAAGCCAATCCAATGACTATTATGAAAGTTATTGTAAAGATTAGGTTTTCCTTCTGTCAGCTTTATAATACCACGTGTATTGTAAGAGTGCAAATGAAACAAGATCAAGCAGCACCTATGAATTTTATAGGCTATTTTTGTGTTGTACTCCTTCAGTCACACTAGTAAACCAAATGTGAAGTCAATCCAGTGAGTAATATAAAAGTTATTGTAAAGATTAGGTTTTCCTTCTGTCAGCTATATATTACCACGTGTATTGCAAGAGTGCAAATAAAACAGTTCAAGCAGCACCTATGAATTTTATATGCTTTATTTGTGGTGCACTCCTTCAGTCACACTAGTAAACCAAATTAAAAGCTAATCCAATTTGTATTGTGGAAGTTATTGTAAAGAATAGCTTTTCCTTCAGTCAGCTAGATATTTGCACGTGTATTGTAAGAGTGCGAATAAAACAAGATCCAGCAGCACCTATGAATTATATAGGCTATTTTTGTGTTGTACTCTTTCAGTCACACAAGTAAACCAAATTTGATGCAAATCCAGTTTGTATTGTGAAAGTTATTGTAAAGATTAGGTTTTCCTTCTGTCAGCTGTATATTACCACGTGTATTGTAAGAGTGCAAATAAAACAAGATCAAGGAGCACCTATGAATTATATAGGCTATTTTTGTGTTGTACTCCTTCAGTCACACTAGTAAACCAAATTACAAGCAAATCCAATTTGTATTTTATAAGTTATTGTAAAGATTGGGTTTTCCTTCAGTCTGCAATATATTACCACGTGAATTGTAAGAGTGCAAATAAAACAAGATCAAGCAGCATCTAAAAATTGCATAGGCTATTTTTGTGTTGTACTCCTTCAGTCACACTAGTAAACCAAATATGAAGCTAATCCAATGAGAGTTATGAAAGTTATTGTAAAGATTAGGTTTTCCTTCTGTCAGCTATATATTACCACGTGTATTGTAAGAGTGCAAATAAAACAAGATCAATCAGCACCTATGAATTATATAGGCTAATTTTGTGCTGTACTCCTTTAGTCACACTAGTAAACCAAATTTGAGGAAAATCCATAAAGTAATATAAAAGTTATTGTAAAGATTAGGTTTTCTTTCTGTCAGATATAAATTACCACGTGTATTGTAAGAATGCAAATAAAACAAGATCAATCAGCACCTATGAATTATACATTCTATTTTTTTGCTCTACCCCTTCAGTCACACTAGTAAACCAAATATGAAGCCAATCCAATGAGTGTTATGAAAGTTATTGTAAAGATTAGCTTTTCCTTCTGTCAGCTATATATTACTACGTGTATTGTAAGAGTGCAAATAAAACAAGATCAATCAGCACCTATGAATTATACAGGCTTTTTTGTACTCTACTCCTTTAGTCACACTAGTACACCAAATTTGAAGCCAATCCAACGAGTAATATGAACGTTATTGTAAAGATTATCTTTACCTTCTGTCAGCTATATATTACCACGTGTATTGTAAGAGTGCAAATAAAACAAGGTCAAGCAGCATGTCACGAAATAACGTGGAATGTGGGACGCGAAGACAGTCCGTTAATCGAGGGGCGTATAGCGCCAGCTCTGGTTCCCGTAACCCAACTCTTTAGTACCTGCGGACGCCGGTCAGCCCAGGTGAGGGAGGGTGTAGCGCCTCTCTGATTTCGGCAAGTCCACTCATTTGCAATTGTTAATCGGACGAGGGTTGTGAATTCAGGTAGGGGATGGATTCCAGAGGCTGGGCAGGGGACTGTCATTGTCTCGCACTAGCGGTGATGCATGATTGGCTGTATTTAAGTGGACAAATGAATAATGAGCGTGGTTGTGAGTGTGACTGACCAATCGTGTGCCACGTTATTGTCGAAACCGGCAATTTAACTTTGTGTGGGACCCAGAATCGGGGCTTCGCCACCAAACTCTCGAAGTGATCGCATCAACGCGAGAGAGAAAGACTTTGAGTAAAGTCAGCTAGCACCTGTCTACGAGCATCAGGCCCGAGACGTGGTAAAGGGACTTGTGAAGAGGTGTGCAGCCCACTCTTAAAACAGAGTGTCAAGGAGAGTAACCTCTATCCCTGCAGTCGCCGTGCAACTCTCGGCAGGGGGATAAGTTACTCTGGTCACAAGCCAGGCGCTGGTCTCATCGGTGGAAGCGTCAGGCCTATTGGTGACAGGGAAGGGAGTGCACACCCGTGCAAGGGGACGGTACGCGTGAGCGCTCGCTCCAACTCCTTTCAAGTCGTCGAGTGCGAGGTTCCAGACAGCGAAGACAACGGCCAGCCGGTCACCGTCTCTTCTACGTCGTGGTGCCAGAGAGAGCCACTCAAGACAACGAAGACAACGGCCAGCGGCCACCACCTCTTCTACGTCGTGGTGCCAGATAGAGCCACTCAAGACAACGGCCAGCGGCCACCGTCTCTTCTACGTCGTGGTGCCAGGGAGAGCCGCCCGAGACAAGGAGGACAAAGGCTAATCAATCGCCATCCCCTCTACGTTGCATCGGGAGAGCCCCCCGTATAACAAAGACAATCGTTCATACCATTTATATGAATGCATTAAAACTATCATGGCTGCGGAAAATTAAAAAAACCAACCACAGCTGGAAAAGAAATCTCATGTCAACACATAAAATAATAAATTATTTAGACAAACTAGGCCCTGCAGTATGCCCCTTTATAAATGCAAACAGCTTCTGGACAGATGTATTAAAAGCGTACAGGATTTTTGGAGAGAGTATAGTGTGCGAAAAACATGAAGAAATTTTGAAAGAACCTATCTTTTGTAATGACAGAATTAAGATTGAGAATAAGCCAATTCTATATAAGAGATGGGTGGAGAAAGATATATACTTAGTAAAACACTTAATGGATGAAAGAGGAAACTTTCTATCATACCAAGCTGTCAAGAATAAATATGATGTTAACATTAACTTCATCTCATTTACTGGTTGCATAAAGGCCATAAAGACATATATAAATTTAAATAGAATAAATAAAACAGATTTATCTTCTTTTACATATGATACAAATAAAACTCTTAGTATAATTCAATCAGTACAGAAAGGCGCAAGACTATATTATGATAAGATGATATCTAACACATGTAGGCCAAGTTGTTGTTTGAAATGGGATGAGAGGGTAAACATAAATGTTGACTGGAATGTTATATTTAAAACAATGGCTAATATAAAAGACATTAAATTAAAATGGCTGCAAATCAGAGTGTTACATAGAATTCTAGGGACAAAAGTAATTTTATTCCACATGGGACTAGAAGATGATGATGTCTGTAGCCTATGCAGAGATGAAAAAGAAAACATTCAGCATATATTTTGGAATTGTGAAAATGTTAAGGATTTTTGGAGAAACCTACAAAAGTGTATATCAGACAAATGTAAAAGTGCTCCAAGAATAACTGTCAGTGAACATCTTGTTCTGTTTGGACGAAGCAATGACTCCGAGACAGATGCTGTGCTTGACTTAATATTGCTACTCGCAAAAACATACATATATTCCTGCAGGTTCAAAAAAGCCACCCCCCAACTAGAACCCTTTATCCGAATATTGAAACAAAGATACAAAATTGAAAAATTTAATGCATGTTTAGAAATAAATGAAGAAAGGTTGGATCAACTCTGGCTACCCTATAAACAACTTGTCATATAAACATATTGATTTATATATACATACACATGACTGTATGATTAGTTAAAACTATGTATGAGCATGTTGGATGACCTGCTTGGCAGATGGATGACTTTTACCTTATGTTTATATGTTTGTCTCATATTGTAAAATATTATATCTTATATGTATCTATGAAAAAAAAAATGGTAATATGTAAGCCTAGGTGTATTGTTTAAATTTTAAGTTAAGAAAATGGAGTTACATTATTTGTGTATTATTATTTGTGTTATGTAATGTTGTCTTTTTTATGATTAGGCTATTTGAAAGACCCCATATTGACATTGCATGAAATGGGTAAATTGCGTTTGTCCCAGCCCTTTTATAAAGATTCTTAATAATTAAAAAAAAAAAAATTGTTTGGAGACCTAAAAGTGTTTAAAATTAGAAATGTGTTGTGAAACTGAGCCCATATTTCTAGTGTCGCTAATACCTAGTACAGTGAAATAAGGTTCAACATGCTTGTTATGCCATTTTTTTTGCCTGCTACTATATGTGGCCTGAGACTTTACATTTTGTTTGTAACGAGAATCTTATAGCTGCACTTACAGTTTTTTTTTTTTTTTTTTACATGAGCATATTGTTAGATGCTAATGGAGTTCATGTCTATTGTACAAAACTTGCAAATTTATTCGTTGTCATATTTTTAAAATGATTGTAAAGTTGAATAAGCAGATATACAAAGTTTGTTAAAAAAAAAAAAAAAAAAAAGGCTGGAAATATTCCTGAATAACCCAAACTTTTATTTTATCCATTGGTTAGTTATATTAGGTTGATTTCTTTGTTTTATAGAAAGGCATAATAAAATGTGTAAAAAAAAAAAAAAAAAAAAATCGTTCATACCAACGGACCATTCTATTCCACGCGGCAACAGCAAGGCTAAGTGGCGTATGAATGTGTGATGTATAGAGCGAGTGAATGTGTACGGGAACGAGTGAAGAGAATGATGTGTATGTAGTTAAAGATAGGGTTTCTATGACTCACTAGTTATTTGGATCCGCAATAGGAAGTTAGAATTAACGGGACGCCTTAGACTATCAGCCAGGATACAGAATTTACATTTCTTACATTGTTTATTATCAAAATATTAGTAAAACTCTCGACCGTCTTTATTATTAATAATTAAATTGTTTCACTAAATTGCGTTGTGTTTGTTTATTGGGTTGTGCGCTGGGGGCTCGAGTCAGTGTGATGTTTCTTGTTAATTAGCAATTTAGTGGAAGTGCATCGCGCACAAGTTATGTCGGCGTGGATGACGGAGTCGTCGAGAGTGTAGTTAAGGTTTTAACTACGAGTCTCCGTCTATCACACATACCTAATGCCCCTTAGGTTACGACACAGCACTTATGAATTATATAGGCTATTTTTGTGTTATACTCCTCCTTCAGTCACACTAGTAAACCAAATTTTAAGCAAATCCAGCTTGTATTGTGAAAGTTATTGTAAAGATTAGGTTTCCTTCTGTCAGCTTTATATTACAACGTGTATTGTAAGAGTGCTAATGAAACAACCTCAAGCAGCACCTATGAATTTTATAGGCTATTTTTGTGCTGTACTCCTTCAGTCACACTAGTAAACCAAATTTGAAACCAATCCAACGAGTAATATGAAAGTTATTGTAAAGAGTAGCTTTTCCTTCTGTCAGAAATATATATTACCACGTGTATTGTAAGAGTGCAAATAAAACAAGGTCAAGCAGCACCTATGAATTATATAGGCTATTTTTGTGTTGTACTCCTTCAGTCACACTAGTAAACCAAATTTGAAGCAAATCCAGTTTGTATTGTGAAAGTTACTGTAAAGATTAGGTTTTCCTTTTGTCAGCTATATATTACCACGTGTATTTTAAGAGTAAAAAGGTCATCCCATAACCTTTTCAGGTCGTAGGGGAGTGAGGTGTTAGAGACCCCACTTTTCTCGGGGCCAGCTTTTAGATGAGGGTCGTGCCAATCTCCTCTCCCTCGCTGCCTTACCTTCCCCAACCCTCTATGGAGTCAGGTACCCATTCCCGTCAGCTGGGTTGACTGGGGGAAGTTTGCTGTGCTTATCGGGAATTGATCCAGCGCGCTCTCGGTTCGGAAGCCAGCGCTCTAACCACTCGGCCATCCGCTTCCCCAAATAAAGAGTGCAAATAAAACAAGATCAAATAGCATCTATGAATTTCATAGTCTATTTTTTTGTATTGTACTCCATCAGTCACACTAGTAAACAAAATTTGAAGCCAATCCAATGAGTATTATGAAAGTTATTGTAAAGATTAGGTTTTCCTTCTGTCAGTTATATATTACCACGTGTATTGTAAGAGTGCAAATAAAACAAGATCAAGCAGCATCTATGAAATATATAGGCTATATTTGTGTTGTACTCCTTCAGTCACACTAGTAAACCAAATGTGAAGTCAATCCAGTGAGTAATATAAAAGTTATTGTAAAGATTAGGTTTTCCTTCTGTCAGCTATATATTACCACGTGTATTGCAAGAGTGCAAATAAAACAGTTCAAGCAGCACCTATGAATTTTATATGCTTTATTTGTGGTGCACTCCTTCAGTCACACTAGTAAACCAAATTAAAAGCTAATCCAATTTGTATTGTGGAAGTTATTGTAAAGAATAGCTTTTCCTTCAGTCAGCTAGATATTTGCACGTGTATTGTAAGAGTGCGAATAAAACAAGATCCAGCAGCACCTATGAATTATATAGGCTATTTTTGTGTTGTACTCTTTCAGTCACACAAGTAAACCAAATTTGATGCAAATCCAGTTTGTATTGTGAAAGTTATTGTAAAGATTAGGTTTTCCTTCTGTCAGCTGTATATTACCACGTGTATTGTAAGAGTGCAAATAAAACAAGATCAAGGAGCACCTATGAATTATATAGGCTATTTTTGTGTTGTACTCCTTCAGTCACACTAGTAAACCAAATTACAAGCAAATCCAATTTGTATTTTATAAGTTATTGTAAAGATTGGGTTTTCCTTCAGTCTGCAATATATTACCACGTGAATTGTAAGAGTGCAAATAAAACAAGATCAAGCAGCATCTAAAAATTGCATAGGCTATTTTTGTGTTGTACTCCTTCAGTCACACTAGTAAACCAAATATGAAGCTAATCCAATGAGAGTTATGAAAGTTATTGTAAAGATTAGGTTTTCCTTCTGTCAGCTATATATTACCACGTGTATTGTAAGAGTGCAAATAAAACAAGATCAATCAGCACCTATGAATTATATAGGCTAATTTTGTGCTGTACTCCTTTAGTCACACTAGTAAACCAAATTTGAGGAAAATCCATAAAGTAATATAAAAGTTATTGTAAAGATTAGGTTTTCTTTCTGTCAGATATAAATTACCACGTGTATTGTAAGAATGCAAATAAAACAAGATCAATCAGCACCTATGAATTATACATTCTATTTTTTTGCTCTACCCCTTCAGTCACACTAGTAAACCAAATATGAAGCCAATCCAATGAGTGTTATGAAAGTTATTGTAAAGATTAGCTTTTCCTTCTGTCAGCTATATATTACTACGTGTATTGTAAGAGTGCAAATAAAACAAGATCAATCAGCACCTATGAATTATACAGGCTTTTTTGTACTCTACTCCTTTAGTCACACTAGTACACCAAATTTGAAGCCAATCCAACGAGTAATATGAACGTTATTGTAAAGATTATCTTTACCTTCTGTCAGCTATATATTACCACGTGTATTGTAAGAGTGCAAATAAAACAAGGTCAAGCAGCATGTCACGAAATAACGTGGAATGTGGGACGCGAAGACAGTCCGTTAATCGAGGGGCGTATAGCGCCAGCTCTGGTTCCCGTAACCCAACTCTTTAGTACCTGCGGACGCCGGTCAGCCCAGGTGAGGGAGGGTGTAGCGCCTCTCTGATTTCGGCAAGTCCACTCATTTGCAATTGTTAATCGGACGAGGGTTGTGAATTCAGGTAGGGGATGGATTCCAGAGGCTGGGCAGGGGACTGTCATTGTCTCGCACTAGCGGTGATGCATGATTGGCTGTATTTAAGTGGACAAATGAATAATGAGCGTGGTTGTGAGTGTGACTGACCAATCGTGTGCCACGTTATTGTCGAAACCGGCAATTTAACTTTGTGTGGGACCCAGAATCGGGGCTTCGCCACCAAACTCTCGAAGTGATCGCATCAACGCGAGAGAGAAAGACTTTGAGTAAAGTCAGCTAGCACCTGTCTACGAGCATCAGGCCCGAGACGTGGTAAAGGGACTTGTGAAGAGGTGTGCAGCCCACTCTTAAAACAGAGTGTCAAGGAGAGTAACCTCTATCCCTGCAGTCGCCGTGCAACTCTCGGCAGGGGGATAAGTTACTCTGGTCACAAGCCAGGCGCTGGTCTCATCGGTGGAAGCGTCAGGCCTATTGGTGACAGGGAAGGGAGTGCACACCCGTGCAAGGGGACGGTACGCGTGAGCGCTCGCTCCAACTCCTTTCAAGTCGTCGAGTGCGAGGTTCCAGACAGCGAAGACAACGGCCAGCCGGTCACCGTCTCTTCTACGTCGTGGTGCCAGAGAGAGCCACTCAAGACAACGAAGACAACGGCCAGCGGCCACCACCTCTTCTACGTCGTGGTGCCAGATAGAGCCACTCAAGACAACGGCCAGCGGCCACCGTCTCTTCTACGTCGTGGTGCCAGGGAGAGCCGCCCGAGACAAGGAGGACAAAGGCTAATCAATCGCCATCCCCTCTACGTTGCATCGGGAGAGCCCCCCGTATAACAAAGACAATCGTTCATACCATTTATATGAATGCATTAAAACTATCATGGCTGCGGAAAATTAAAAAAACCAACCACAGCTGGAAAAGAAATCTCATGTCAACACATAAAATAATAAATTATTTAGACAAACTAGGCCCTGCAGTATGCCCCTTTATAAATGCAAACAGCTTCTGGACAGATGTATTAAAAGCGTACAGGATTTTTGGAGAGAGTATAGTGTGCGAAAAACATGAAGAAATTTTGAAAGAACCTATCTTTTGTAATGACAGAATTAAGATTGAGAATAAGCCAATTCTATATAAGAGATGGGTGGAGAAAGATATATACTTAGTAAAACACTTAATGGATGAAAGAGGAAACTTTCTATCATACCAAGCTGTCAAGAATAAATATGATGTTAACATTAACTTCATCTCATTTACTGGTTGCATAAAGGCCATAAAGACATATATAAATTTAAATAGAATAAATAAAACAGATTTATCTTCTTTTACATATGATACAAATAAAACTCTTAGTATAATTCAATCAGTACAGAAAGGCGCAAGACTATATTATGATAAGATGATATCTAACACATGTAGGCCAAGTTGTTGTTTGAAATGGGATGAGAGGGTAAACATAAATGTTGACTGGAATGTTATATTTAAAACAATGGCTAATATAAAAGACATTAAATTAAAATGGCTGCAAATCAGAGTGTTACATAGAATTCTAGGGACAAAAGTAATTTTATTCCACATGGGACTAGAAGATGATGATGTCTGTAGCCTATGCAGAGATGAAAAAGAAAACATTCAGCATATATTTTGGAATTGTGAAAATGTTAAGGATTTTGGAGAAACCTACAAAAGTGTATATCAGACAAATGTAAAAGTGCTCCAAGAATAACTGTCAGTGAACATCTTGTTCTGTTTGGACGAAGCAATGACTCCGAGACAGATGCTGTGCTTGACTTAATATTGCTACTCGCAAAAACATACATATATTCCTGCAGGTTCAAAAAAGCCACCCCCCAACTAGAACCCTTTATCCGAATATTGAAACAAAGATACAAAATTGAAAAATTTAATGCATGTTTAGAAATAAATGAAGAAAGGTTGGATCAACTCTGGCTACCCTATAAACAACTTGTCATATAAACATATTGATTTATATATACATACACATGACTGTATGATTAGTTAAAACTATGTATGAGCATGTTGGATGACCTGCTTGGCAGATGGATGACTTTCACCTTATGTTTATATGTTTGTCTCATATTGTAAAATATTATATCTTATATGTATCTATGAAAAAAATGGTAATATGTAAGCCTAGGTGTATTGTTTAAATTTTAAGTTAAGAAAATGGAGTTACATTATTTGTGTATTATTATTTGTGTTATGTAATGTTGTCTTTTTTATGATTAGGCTATTTGAAAGACCCCATATTGACATTGCATGAAATGGGTAAATTGCGTTTGTCCCAGCCCTTTTATAAAGATTCTTAATAATTAAAAAAAAAAAAAAAATTGTTTGGAGACCTAAAAGTGTTTAAAATTAGAAATGTGTTGTGAAACTGAGCCCATATTTCTAGTGTCGCTAATACCTAGTACAGTGAAATAAGGTTCAACATGCTTGTTATGCCATTTTTTTTGCCTGCTACTATATGTGGCCTGAGACTTTACATTTTGTTTGTAACGAGAATCTTATAGCTGCACTTACAGTTTTTTTTTTTTTTTTTTACATGAGCATATTGTTAGATGCTAATGGAGTTCATGTCTATTGTACAAAACTTGCAAATTTATTCGTTGTCATATTTTTAAAATGATTGTAAAGTTGAATAAGCAGATATACAAAGTTTGTTAAAAAAAAAAAAAAAAAAGGCTGGAAATATTCCTGAATAACCCAAACTTTTATTTTATCCATTGGTTAGTTATATTAGGTTGATTTCTTTGTTTTATAGAAAGGCATAATAAAATGTGTAAAAAAAAAAAAAAAAAAAAAATCGTTCATACCAACGGACCATTCTATTCCACGCGGCAACAGCAAGGCTAAGTGGCGTATGAATGTGTGATGTATAGAGCGAGTGAATGTGTACGGGAACGAGTGAAGAGAATGATGTGTATGTAGTTAAAGATAGGGTTTCTATGACTCACTAGTTATTTGGATCCGCAATAGGAAGTTAGAATTAACGGGACGCCTTAGACTATCAGCCAGGATACAGAATTTACATTTCTTACATTGTTTATTATCAAAATATTAGTAAAACTCTCGACCGTCTTTATTATTAATAATTAAATTGTTTCACTAAATTGCGTTGTGTTTGTTTATTGGGTTGTGCGCTGGGGGCTCGAGTCAGTGTGATGTTTCTTGTTAATTAGCAATTTAGTGGAAGTGCATCGCGCACAAGTTATGTCGGCGTGGATGACGGAGTCGTCGAGAGTGTAGTTAAGGTTTTAACTACGAGTCTCCGTCTATCACACATACCTAATGCCCCTTAGGTTACGACACAGCACTTATGAATTATATAGGCTATTTTTGTGTTATACTCCTCCTTCAGTCACACTAGTAAACCAAATTTTAAGCAAATCCAGCTTGTATTGTGAAAGTTATTGTAAAGATTAGGTTTCCTTCTGTCAGCTTTATATTACAACGTGTATTGTAAGAGTGCTAATGAAACAACCTCAAGCAGCACCTATGAATTTTATAGGCTATTTTTGTGCTGTACTCCTTCAGTCACACTAGTAAACCAAATTTGAAACCAATCCAACGAGTAATATGAAAGTTATTGTAAAGAGTAGCTTTTCCTTCTGTCAGAAATATATATTACCACGTGTATTGTAAGAGTGCAAATAAAACAAGGTCAAGCAGCACCTATGAATTATATAGGCTATTTTTGTGTTGTACTCCTTCAGTCACACTAGTAAACCAAATTTGAAGCAAATCCAGTTTGTATTGTGAAAGTTACTGTAAAGATTAGGTTTTCCTTTTGTCAGCTATATATTACCACGTGTATTTTAAGAGTAAAAAGGTCATCCCATAACCTTTTCAGGTCGTAGGGGAGTGAGGTGTTAGAGACCCCACTTTTCTCGGGGCCAGCTTTTAGATGAGGGTCGTGCCAATCTCCTCTCCCTCGCTGCCTTACCTTCCCCAACCCTCTATGGAGTCAGGTACCCATTCCCGTCAGCTGGGTTGACTGGGGGAAGTTTGCTGTGCTTATCGGGAATTGATCCAGCGCGCTCTCGGTTCGGAAGCCAGCGCTCTAACCACTCGGCCATCCGCTTCCCCAAATAAAGAGTGCAAATAAAACAAGATCAAATAGCATCTATGAATTTCATAGTCTATTTTTTTGTATTGTACTCCATCAGTCACACTAGTAAACAAAATTTGAAGCCAATCCAATGAGTATTATGAAAGTTATTGTAAAGATTAGGTTTTCCTTCTGTCAGTTATATATTACCACGTGTATTGTAAGAGTGCAAATAAAACAAGATCAAGCAGCATCTATGAAATATATAGGCTATATTTGTGTTGTACTCCTTCAGTCACACTAGTAAACCAAATGTGAAGTCAATCCAGTGAGTAATATAAAAGTTATTGTAAAGATTAGGTTTTCCTTCTGTCAGCTATATATTACCACGTGTATTGCAAGAGTGCAAATAAAACAGTTCAAGCAGCACCTATGAATTTTATATGCTTTATTTGTGGTGCACTCCTTCAGTCACACTAGTAAACCAAATTAAAAGCTAATCCAATTTGTATTGTGGAAGTTATTGTAAAGAATAGCTTTTCCTTCAGTCAGCTAGATATTTGCACGTGTATTGTAAGAGTGCGAATAAAACAAGATCCAGCAGCACCTATGAATTATATAGGCTATTTTTGTGTTGTACTCTTTCAGTCACACAAGTAAACCAAATTTGATGCAAATCCAGTTTGTATTGTGAAAGTTATTGTAAAGATTAGGTTTTCCTTCTGTCAGCTGTATATTACCACGTGTATTGTAAGAGTGCAAATAAAACAAGATCAAGGAGCACCTATGAATTATATAGGCTATTTTTGTGTTGTACTCCTTCAGTCACACTAGTAAACCAAATTACAAGCAAATCCAATTTGTATTTTATAAGTTATTGTAAAGATTGGGTTTTCCTTCAGTCTGCAATATATTACCACGTGAATTGTAAGAGTGCAAATAAAACAAGATCAAGCAGCATCTAAAAATTGCATAGGCTATTTTTGTGTTGTACTCCTTCAGTCACACTAGTAAACCAAATATGAAGCTAATCCAATGAGAGTTATGAAAGTTATTGTAAAGATTAGGTTTTCCTTCTGTCAGCTATATATTACCACGTGTATTGTAAGAGTGCAAATAAAACAAGATCAATCAGCACCTATGAATTATATAGGCTAATTTTGTGCTGTACTCCTTTAGTCACACTAGTAAACCAAATTTGAAGAAAATCCAACGAGTAGTATGAAAGTTATTGTAAAGAATAGCTTTTCCGTCTGTCAGCTATATATTACCACGTGTATTGTAAGAGTGCAAGTAAAACAAGATCAAGCAGCACCTATGAATTTCATAGGCTATTTTTGTGTTGTACTCCTTCAGTCATACTAGTAAACCAAATTTGAAGAAAATCCAATTTGTATTGTGAAAGTTATTGTAAAGATTAGGTTTTCCTTCTGTCAGCTATATATTACCACGTGTATTGTAAGAGTGCAAATAAAACAAGATCAAGCAGCATCTATAAATTATATAGGAAATTTTTGTGTTGTACTCCTTCAGTCACACTAGTAAACCAAATATGAAGCTAATCCAATGAGGGTTATGAAAGTTATTGTAAAGATTAGGTTTTCCTTCTGTCAGCTATATATTACCACGTGTATTGTAAGAGTGCAAATAAAACAAGATCAATCAGCACCTATGAATTATATAGGCTATTTTTGTGCTGTACTCCTTTAGTCACACTAGTAAACCAAATTTGAATAAAATCCAATTTGTATTGTGAAAGTTATTGTAAAGAATAGCTTTTCCGTCTGTCAGCTATATATTACCACGTGTATTGTAAGAGTGCAAGTAAAACAAGATCAAGCAGCACCTATGAATTATATATGCTATTTTTGTTCTGTACTTCTTCAGTCACACTAGTAAACCAAATTTGAAGCCAATCCAGTGAGTAATATAAAATTTTTTGTAAAGATTAGCTTTTCCTTCTGTCAGATATATATTACCACGTGTATTGCACGAGTGCAAATAAAACAAGATCAAGCAGCACCTATGAATTATATAGGCTATTTTTCTGTTGTACTCCTTCAGTCACACTAGTAAACCTAATTTGAAGAAAATCCAATTTGTATTGTGAAAGTTATTGTAAAGATTAGGTTTTCCTTCTGTCAGCTATATATTACCACGTGTATTGTAAGAGTGCAAATAAAACAACAACAAGCAGCATCTATGAATTATATAGGCTAATTTTGTGTTGTACTCCTTCAGTCACACTAGTAAACCAAATTTGAAGGAAATCCAATTCGTATTGTTAAAGTTATTGTAAAGATTAGCTTTTCCTTCTGTCACACACATACACACACACACTGACAGTATCAAACGCACGCACTCACCCTGTCAGTCGGACATTTGCGCATTATTTCCTTTTAACATAAACAAAACTCGATTTGTCCTTACGCCAACCCTGTCACATTTAATAACCCCATTCCCATATTTCCTGCACACACTCTCGCTTTCTTAAAAAAAATCGCAACCCCCTCATACATTCACTAACACACACTCATACCTTCTATCTAGACAATAATACAAATAGTAGCTACTTTCACTCACTATAATGTCAAACCGAGGCGGCCAGCCACTACCACTGTCACTACACACTGTCCTTCACAATTCGGTGATGAGTCGAAGAGGCAAGTGTTTCTCGGCATCAGGAGGTCTAGCCACCACTCCACTCCTCTCTTGTAGAGTCCCCACGTCGGCACTGGGGTCGACGGGTGTTTTCTCACTTCACGTGGGCACTGGGGTCGACGGGTGTTTTCTCACTTCACGTGGGCACTGGGGTCGACGGGTGTTTTCTCACTTCATGTCGGCAACGGGGTCGACGGGTGTTTTCTCACTTTACGTCGGCACTGGGGTCGACGGGTGTTTTCTCACTTCACGTCGGCACTGGGGTCGACGGGTGTTTACTCGACGGGATGTTTTCTCACTCGCAAGGTGTGTGGGCACCTCTCGTTTCCGCCTCGGTTCGAAAAAAGCAAGCCCCTATCTTGGCGGCCGCCTTCTATATATGCTACTCATTCATCCTTCTCGAACCTTCCATTCAACTACAGCTCACAACGACCATCCCGTGCATCCCGCTTTATCAACACGATCACTACACTTGCTCGCATTCTCTCGTGCTTTCATTCATGTCACCTATCCGTGACACCTTCTGTCAGATCTATATTACCACGTGTATTGTAAAAGTGCAAATAAAACAAGATCAAGCAGCACCTATGAATTATATAGGCTATTTTTGTGTTTTATTCCTTCAGTCACACTAGTAAACCAAATTTGAAGCCAATCCAATGAGCATTGTGAAAGTTATTGTAAAGATTAGGGTTTCCTTCTGTCAGCTATATATTATGTGAATTGTAAGAGTGCAAATAAAACAAGATCAAGCAGCACCTATGACTTATATAGGCTATATTTGTATTGTACTCCTTCAGTCACACTAGTAAACCAAATTTGAAGCAAATCCAACGAGTAATATAAAAGTTATTGTAAAGATTAGCTTTTCCTTCTGTCAGCTATATATTACCACGTGTACTGTAAGAGTGCAAATAAAACAAGGTCAAGCAGCATCTATGAATTAAATAGGCTATTTTTGTGTTGTACTCCTTCAGTCACACTAGTAAGCCAATTTTTACGCAAATCCAACGTGTAATATAAAAGTTATTGTAAAGATTAGGTTTTCCTTCTGTCAGCTATATATTACCACCTGTATTGTAAGAGTGCAAATAAAACAAGATCGAGAAGCTGTTAGGGAAAGGGGGTCGTCGCCCCTGATGGTTTTACTCAGCAGGGTTTGTCGCCCTTGCGTGTGTACACGTTGGGAGAACAATGTTTTTTTGTGCAGGAGTTAGTTTCCTTTTTGTAGTAAAAACCAGATGAATGTGAGTATGGTTCAGGGAACGACTGAGTAAAGTATTCACTGATGCCCTGCAAGCAGCTGAGCTGAGCTAATTGATTCCCCTACCTAACGTCCTATTGTAAGGACGTAGGAGACTTTATGCCGTGAAAGCGAGTGGGGACTTTACCTAATTCCTTGCCTGGCCAAGGTAGAGGATGTTTTTTGTTTATTAATCTTTGTAATAACCTTTTTCTTTAATGCTTGGTCTGGAGAGAATGACGAGCGTTTATGCGATTTGAAGGTTTTAAGAAATAAGTACTATTGTTGTGAAGGTAGAATATAATGTGACAATGCAGTGGTCTGAGTATTCATGAAAGCATAAGTATTTTCAGGAATTAGTGTAGGGAGTCAAGAAGACTGGGTGAAGAGTGTCGTCAGTGAGCCGAGTGCCCTACGACCCGCAGTAAATTATCGTCAGTGAGCTGTGTGCCCTACGATCTGGAATATAATATCGTCTGTGAGCTGTGTGCCATCCTATCTGGTATATAATATCGTCAGTGAGCTGTGTGCCCTACGATCTGGAATATAATATCGTCTGTGAGCTGTGTGCCATCCTATCTGGTATATAATATCGTCAGTGAGCTGTGTGCCCTACGATCTGGAATATAATATCGTCTGTGAGCTGTGTGCCATACTATCAGGAGTTTAGTGTCGTCTGTGAGCTGAGTGCCCTACGACTGGGAGTACTGCCTTCAAATAGCTGGGTGCCTGACCCCTGGGAGTACTATCCTCGGAGTGCGGATTATGCCAATCAACCGGAGCAAGGGAGATAATTCTATATGTGTGCTAGTGAGGGAGTGAATGCACAATAAACCACGAACAGTAAGTTTGGTCTTTTCATATTGGACATGAGACTTTCGTTGCAGGACGCGTTGTATATACGTCTCTTTCGGTTTGAGAACTGATGAATTGGAACTCTAGAGGAGAGTGGGTGCGGTAGCAGTAAGAGTTGTTCGTGATGATTCGATCTATTGAAGGGGAACAGTGTCTTGATTCATGCTCGTTTATTGATATATTGATTTATGTTTACTGATTTATAGATTGATTACTGATATATCTTGATACCTAATTAATTTAGTTAGAAACCCCGCCTGAATTACACAGCTCGAGAAACCCATGTGCAGAACTTTGTTTTGTGTTGATTGAAAGAACACGTGAAGCGCGCCGTGTAGTCTGTGTGTGGTGTAACCTGTCTACACGGGGAGGTGCGTTTCTTAACAGAAGCATCTATGAATTTCATAGGCTATTTTTGTGTTGTACTCCTTCAGTCATACTAGTAAACCAAATTTGACGAAAATCCAATTTGTATTGTGAAAGTTATTGTAAAGATTCGGTTTTCCTTCAGTCAGCTATATACGTGTATTGTAAGAGTGCAAATAAAACAAATAAAATTTGACGAAAATCCAATTTGCGTTGTGAAAGTTATTGTAAAGATTTGGTTTTCCTTCAGTCAGCTATATACGTGTATTGTAAGAGTGCAAATAAAACAAGACCAAACAGCACCTATGGATTATACAGGCTATTTTTGTGTATTACTCCTTCAGTCACACTAGTAAACCAAATTTGAAGCCAATCCAATGAGTATTATGAAAGTTATTGTAAAGATTATGTTTTCCTTCTGTCAGCTATATATTACCACGTTTATTGTAAGAGTGCAAATAAAACAAGATCAAGCAGCACCTATGGATTATATAGGCTATATTTGTGTTGTACTCCTTCAGTCACACTAGTAAACCAAATTTGAAGAAAATCCAATTTGTATTGTGAAAGTTATTATAAAGATTAGGTTTTCCTTCAGTCAGCTATATACTACCACGTGTATTGTAAGAGTGCAAATAAAACAAGATCAAGCAGCATCTATGAATTATATAGGCTATTTTTGTGTTGTACTAGTTCAGTCACACTAGTAAGCCAAATTTGAACCCAATCCAACGAGTTATATACAAGTTATTGTAAAGATTAGGTTTTCCTTCTGTCAGCTATATATTACCACGTGTATTGTAAGAGTGCAAATAAAACAAGATCAAGCAGCATCTATTAATTATATAGGCTATTTTTGTGTTGTCCTCCTTCAGTAACACTAGTAAACCAAATTTGAAGCAAATCCAATTTGTATTGTGAAAGTTATTGTAAAGATTAGGGTTTCCTTTTATCAGCTATATATTATACTGTGTATTGTAAGAGTGCAAATAAAACAAGATCAAGCACCATCTATGAATTTTATAGGCTATTTTTGTGTTGTACTTCTTTACTCACACTAGTAAACCAAATTTGAAGCCAACCCAGTGAGTATTATGAAAGTTATTGTAAAGATTAGGTTTTTCTACTGTCAGCTATATATTATACTGTGTATTGTAAGAGTGCAAATAAAACAAGATCAAGCAGCATCTATGGATTATATAGGCTATATTTGTGTTGTACTCCTTCAGTCACACTAGTAAACCAAATTTGAAGAAAATCCAATTTGTATTGTGAAAGTTATTATAAAGATTAGGTTTTCCTTCAGTCAGCTATACTACTACCACGTGTATTGTAAGAGTGCAAATAAAACAAGATCAAGCAGCATCTATGAATTATATAGGCTATTTTTGTGTTGTACTAGTTCAGTCACACTAGTAAGCCAAATTTGAACCCAATCCAACGAGTTATATGCAAGTTATTGTAAAGATTAGGTTTTCCTTCTGTCAGCTATATATTACCACGTGTATTGTAAGAGTGCAAATAAAACAAGATCAAGCAGCATCTATGAATTATATAGGCTATTTTTGTGTTGTTCTCCTTCAGTAACACTAGTAAACCAAATTTGAAGCAAATCCAATTTGTATTGTGAAAGTTATTGTAAAGATTAGGGTTTCCTTTTATCAGCTATATATTATACTGTGTATTGTAAGAGTGCAAATAAAACAAGATCAAGCACCATCTATGAATTTTATAGGCTATTTTTGTGTTGTACTTCTTTACTCACACTAGTAAACCAATTTTGAAGCCAACCCAGTGAGTATTATGAAAGTTATTGTAAAGATTAGGTTTTTCTACTGTCAGCTATATATTATACTGTGTATTGTAAGAGTGCAAATAAAACAAGATCAAGCAGCATCTATGGATTATATAGGCTATATTTGTGTTGTACTCCTTCAGTCACACTAGTAAACCGAATTTGAAGAAAATCCAATTTGTATTGTGAAAGTTATTATAAAGATTAGGTTTTCCTTCAGTCAGCTATATACTACCACGTGTATTGTAAGAGTGCAAATAAAACAAGATCAAGCAGCATCTATGAATTATATAGGCTATTTTTGTGTTGTACTAGTTCAGTCACACTAGTAAGCCAAATTTGAACCCAATCCAACGAGTTATATGCAAGTTATTGTAAAGATTAGGTTTTCCTTCTGTCAGCTATATATTACCACGTGTATTGTAAGAGTGCAAATAAAACAAGATCAAGCAGCATCTATGAATTATATAGGCTATTTTTGTGTTGTCCTCCTTCAGTAACACTAGTAAACCAAATTTGAAGCAAATCCAATTTGTATTGTGAAAGTTATTGTAAAGATTAGGGTTTTCTTTTATCAGCTATATATTATACTGTGTATTGTAAGAGTGCAAATAAAACAAGATCAAGCAGCATCTATGAATTTTATAGGCTATTTTTGTGTTGTACTTCTTTACTCACACTAGTAAACCAAATTTGAAGCCAACCCAGTGAGTATTATGAAAGTTATTGTAAAGATTAGGTTTTTCTACTGTCAGCTATATATTATACTGTGTATTGTAAAAGTGCAAATAAAACAAGATCAAGCAGCATCTATGGATTATATAGGCTATATTTGTGTTGTACTCCTTCAGTCACACTAGTAAACCAAATTTGAAGAAAATCCAATTTGTATTGTGAAAGTTATTGTAAAGATTAGGTTTTCCTTCAGTCAGCTATATACTACCACGTGTATTGTAAGAGTGCAAATAAAACAAGATCAAGCAGCATCTATGAATTATATAGGCTATTTTTGTGTTGTACTAGTTCAGTCACACTAGTAAGCCAAATTTGAACCCAATCCAACGAGTCAATTCTGTCAATTCTGTCTCCAAGTGTCATATAGGCAGTGTTGCGTGGTGGAGTGGTTGTTTCAGAGTGCGCCTTGTGGCCCACCACCTCCGACTTCAGCACTCATGGATCACTCTTTGTCTGGTCTCTACCCTTCGACCTGTCCGACATGGGTGACCCTGCTAGGAGCTGACGCTCCTGTCGGCATAGCTCTTAGGGTCATCGAGACACACAAGCCCCCCGACCGCGACAAGGTGGTGATCCATCGGGGGGATCCAACGAGTTATATGCAAGTTATTGTAAAGATTAGGTTTTCCTTCTGTCAGCTTTATATTACCACGTGTATTGTAAGAGTGCAAATAAAACAAGATCAAGCAGCATCTAGGAATTATATAGGCTATTTTTGTGTTGTACTCCTTCAGGCACACTAGTAAACCAAATTTGAAGGAAATCCAATTTGTATTGTGAAAGTTATTGTAAAGATTAGGTTTTCCTTCTGTCAGCTATATATTAACACGTGTATTGTATGAGTGCAAATAAAACAAGATCAAGCGGCATCTATGAGTTATATAGGCTATTTTTGTGTTGTACTTCTTCAGTCACACTAGTAAACCAAATTTGAAGCGAACCCAGTGAGTATTATGAAAGTTATTGTAAAGATTAGGTTTTCCTTCTGTCAGCTATATATTAACACGTGTATTGTATGAGTGCAAATAAAACAAGATCAAGCAGCATCTATGAGTTATATAGACTATTTTTGTGTTGTACTTCTTTAGTCACACTAGTAAACCAAATTTGAAGCGAACCCAGTGAGTATTATGAAAGTTATTGTAAAGATTAGGTTTTTTTTCTGTCAGCTATATATTAACACGTGTATTGTATGAGTGCAAATAAAACAAGATCAAGCACCATCTATGAATTTCATAGGCTATTTTTGTGTTGTACTCCTTCATTCACACTAGGAAAGCAAATTTGAAGCAAATCCAACTTGTATTGTGAAAGTTATTGTAAAGATTAGGTTTTCCTTCTGTCAGCTAAATATTACCACGTGTATTGGAAGAGTGCAAATAAAACAAGATCAAGCAGCATCTATAAATTATATAGGCTATTTTTCTTTTGTATTCCTTCAGTCACAATTGTAAACCAAATTTGAAGCCAATCTAATAGATTTTGTGAAAGTGATTGTAAAGATTAGGTTTTCCTTTTGTCAGCTTTATATTACAACGTGTACTGTTAGAGTGCAAATAAAACAAGAACAAGCAGCATCTATGAATTATATAGGCTATTTTTGTGTTGTACTCCTTCAGTCACTCTAGTAAACCAAATTTGAAGTTAATGAAATGGGTATTTTGAAAGTTATTGTAAAGATTAGGTTTTCCTTCAGTCAGCTACATATTAACGTGAATTGTAAGAGTGGAAATAAAACAAGATCAAACAGCATCTATGAATTATATATGCTATTTTTGTGTTGTACTTCTTTAGTCACACTAGTAAACCAAATTAGAAGCGAATCCAATGGGTATTTTGAAAGATATTGTAAAATTAAGGTTTTTGCTTATATTACAATGTGTATTGTAAGAGTGCAAATAAAACAAGATCAAGCAGCATCTGTGAATTATATAGGCTACTTTTGTGTTGTACTCCTTCAGTGACACTTGTAAACCATATTTGAAGCCAATCACATGGGTATTGTGAAAGTTATTGTAAAGATTATGTTTTCCTTCTGCCATTTATATATTAACATGTGAATTGTAAGATTGCAAATAAAACAAGATCAAGCAGCATCTATGAATTATATAGGCTATTTTTGTGTTGTACTCCTTTAGTCACACTAGTAAGCCAAATTTGAAGCAAATCCAATGGGTATTGTGAAAGTTATTGAAAAGAGTATGTTGCAAACTTGACACGGGAACTAAATGGCACGGAAGACAGGTGGAGTTTGAAAAAAGCCCGTGCTACCATGTCATGTACGAAAGAGTCTGATAAAGTGGGCTTACCTAGCACCCTAACCGTGTCCACTAATATTGAGACGGGTCTGCTTTGCACGGGCCTCACGTAAGGTTTAACAAACACGAGGTCCCACGTGTTTTCCACACTCCACGTGCTGTTCCTGCTAAGCAAGCCCAATGTCAAGTGTGGCGACTGCGGTCAGGGTGTAGAAGCAGCCCACTGCACCCGTCGTTATCACGCAGTACATGGGGTGATGGGGCACTCATTTTTCAAGATTCACGTGCTGTCCGTGCTAATTAGGCCCCATGTCAAGCTTGGCGGCCGAGGTTAGGATGTGGAAACAGCGCAATGCACCGGTATTTCCCGTGCAGTACGGGTTTTTCAAGCTCCACGTGCTGTCAGCTATATCAAGTTTGGCGATAGCGGTTTTTAACCCTTTTACTGCCAACTCCTTTACTTCATGTTATATATATTTTTTTTAATCTAAAGCAACTTCACCTTTTTTCCATCAAATATTTACTCTGTGGTGGCTGTTCTAATGTCTTGGCAGATCTCTATTGTTCAATAGCAACTGAAAATTGTTAAAAAGATAATGGTTGGGTATGGGGCTCCTTTCTGTCTATTGCACAATGCAGAAATATCAATAGTGCACACATACACACATATCAATGGTCAATTGGATATAATTTTTTCCATAAAAACAAAATAATAATACTAACTTTTTATACAGCACCCTATCCCACCAACCGCTGAACTATTCAAAACAGACCCAGAACTGGCAGCCAATATCCTGCAACCCCTATTTACCGCAGTATGGGAAGGGAAACAAGTCCCAAGTGACTGGACCAGAGGAGTGATCGTCAAAATCCCAAAGAAAGGACCCCTTAGCGACTGCAACAACTGGCGAGGAATAACTCTCCTGTCCGTCCCGAGCAAGATCATGAAAAAGATCATCATTCGACGAATCTCAGAGGCAACAGACGCACAACTTAGAGAAGAACAGGCTGGTTTTCGTAGAGGAAGAGGATGCACCGACCAAATATTTGCACTACGCTACATCATTGAACAGTGTACAGAGTGGCAGAGACAGCTCTACATTAACTTCGTGGATTTCCAGAAGGCATTTGACAGCATCCACAGAGAAAGCCTTTGGCGCATCCTGAGAGCGTACGGAATACCAATGGAAATTGTGCTGCTGATCAAAAGCTTCTATACGAACTTTTCATGCTGCGTTGGTAACAGTGATATCTGCTTTGAGGTCGGGACTGGAGTGAGACAAGGCTGCGTGATGTCTTCCCTACTCTTTAACCTTGTCATTGACTGGGTAATGCGCCACACAACGGAAGATGAACCAAAGGGCATAAGATGGACACTCTCCAAGAACTTAGAAGACCTAGACTTTGCCGACGACCTGGCCTTGCTGTCACACACCCATCGACATATGCAGGAGAAGACGACTCGCCTGAACACCTTTGCAAAGCAGGTCGGACTGCACATCAGCCGGACAAAGACAGAAGTGATGACTCTGAACACCACCAATACAACACCGATCAACATAGAGGGAGAAGACCTGCCGATGGTTGAAAACTTCACATACTTGGGCAGCGTGGTCAAGCAGGATGGAGGAGCAGACCGTGACATCCAAAGCAGACTGAGCAAAGCCAGAGGCATCTTCTGTAGCCTAAGCAACATCTGGAAGTCAACCCAGTACAGCATCCATACCAAGCTGAGACTCTACCAGAGCCTTGTCCTGTCCACTCTTCTGTACGGCTCGGAGTGCTGGCGAATGATTGACAGCGACCTCAACAAACTGTCAGTCTTCCACACCAAAAGCCTGAGAAGAATCCTGGGCATCTTCTGGCCAAGGACAATCTCCAACGAGGAGCTACTTGCCCAGTGTGGGCAAGAGAGTATGACCACCATCCTGATGAAGAAACGATGGCGCTGGATTGGCCATGTCATCAGAGGCAAGAGCAACTCCATCACAAAAACTGCCTTACACTGGACTCCAGAGGGAAAACGCACGCGAGGTCGGCCCAAGAACACCTGGCGGCGAACTGTAGAGGCAGAACTGAAGACCCTAAATCACAGCTGGGGCACTGTGGGGAGGCTGGCCCAGGACAGACAAAAGTGGAGGACCTTTGTCGCTGCCCTACGTGCCGAAAGGCATAACGGGCAGTAAGTAAGTAAGTATCCCATCAACAAAGGCAGGCTCAAGGCAATCACATACATGAAATCGCATAAGCACACACTTATCAGTAGGCATCAAATGTATCTTACAGTTTCACTCAGTTTTAATCAAATCATATATATCTAGCTTAGTCTCCCTCTAGCTCGCTTCATACACACACACACACACTCACAGGGTAGACCGGTAGAGGAAACTGAGTACCCAGAGAAAACCACTGATGGTCAGCCCTGTAAACAGGTGTCACTTTTAGAGAGAGGTACGTTGAAGCCCAGATACAAACACAACATGCAAGAACATAAGGCCATGTTTCGAGGCCTCTGATTGGTTAATCTTTGACCTTCTTGTCCCATATGCAAATGAGCTTCTAAGTATGATATAAATGAAATAATTTGTTTTGACCGAGTTTTCGCTCTCTAGTTAGAGAATGCATTCTGTAGTTACAGAGCGCATTCTGTACGTACAGAACTAATTCTCTACTTATAGAATGCATTCTAGCTGTAGTTACAGAGCGCATTCTGTACGTACAGAACTAATTCTCTACTTATAGAATGCATTCTAGCTGTAGTTACAGAACTCATTCTGTAGTTACAGAATGCATTCTCTAGCTAGAGAGAGAAAGTAGAGAAAATTCCCCTCTTGGCGCCCCATAGTAATCGCGGGACGCGAGGTTGCCTGACCAGGCAGTGAACCACGGGGACTGTCATGCACGAACGCGTACACGTACACGCGGTCATCACACGCGTACACACATGCGCACGTACATGCACGCGTACCGACATTCACACACAATCGTCGTACGCTTGCGCGCGCGCGCGCGCGCACACACACACACACACTTACACACGCTCTCAAACACAATCACACGACGCGTGGATACACCTAGTAAGCTATGGTCAGGTCTGGCTTTGGACCTCGGGAGTTGGTGGGGGGAACAATACCCCCCCCCCTAATGGTTCAAGGAGAGGTCGGAGCTGCGGGAGAGAAAGGTATGGGTTCCGGAAGGTTCGAGCGGTAGTTTTGAAGTTGTCGGGGCTCTTGTGATTTGGAAGTGAGAGTGGAGAGAAGGCAGGCCAGCCGCCGAGTGATCTAATAAAATCGACAGTATACAGCTAAATTCCATCTTGTGTGTTGTTGTGCAGCAGCTAGCCCACCCCTTACGTAGCCATCAGGTACAGACGTGTTGGTTACACTGAAACTAATCAAAACGTACCTGTTGTCAACGATGTGCCAAAATGGTCTGAGGAACTTGGCCATGCTCTCAATTGAGAACAGTGTTTCTCGGGAATTATATTTCAGGGAACTCATTGATGATTTTGCTTCAATGAAGGCCAGGAAAGCTCACTTCTAAATATTGTGTGTTGAAAACTGACGTGTTATGTTATGTTATGTCGTATATTTACATGCTGCTATGTTATTTGGTTACTAAATCTGAATGTCTTTCGCACGTATGTATAATGTATGTGTGTTACTTAAACGGCAGGTGCAAACCCGTCGTCGACTCAACCTCAACCACGACTGCAGACTCTATAGGGTTCCCTTCGTTGCAGCCTATATTGACGAATGTTACAAAAATTAATCGTTGGATTATGTTGTAATGTGTATGCAGCGTGCTGTCAATGATAAAAGACGAGATGTGCCTGAGGAAAAAAGTGTCTTTAGATCCTAAAACCGTGCGATCGTGGCGTCGAGGGCCCCCTACATGCCCTTTGCCTCGGGCCCCGTGGGGGCTAAGAACGGGCCTGCCTACACTCCCATCCCCACAATGACAATTACCTGCCTATGAAAGTAGGATGGGTCTGGAAAGGGAGATCTCTAGCTCTTTAATCCAACTCTACACGGATTATAAACTAACGTTTAAAAAGAAATATTAAGAGAGTGCTATTCGAATATTTCAGCCCAGGTTGACCCTTAGTCTTTCAATTGTTCAAGGTAAGGCGACATGCCTGTGAGTCAAGCCCAGTACTGGGATTTTTTGCTTCCTTTATATACCCTTCCTACCATGGATTTACCCTTTTTTTAAAGTTATCTTGTTAGAGAGCTATCTGGGCGCTGGGTAGACTTTTTTCTTTTCAACCGTGTTGTTTGACATTTTGTGTTGATCAGTCGTTCATGAAAATTAATCATTGTCCGAGGGTTTCCGTAAAAGTAACACTAGGACTACTATATCATCCGACAGTCGGGAGAGTGGGCTGTGAAAATCCGGGTAAACGAGTCTTCATAGTCAAGGATAATCTTTGAGACATGCCTACATGCAAGGTGAGAATCTAATCTGACCATATTTAGATAACTACATTTGACACATCATATCACATATCATATCACATCATACCCTCATTGATCGGAAGCCCTCTTGTGCCATAGAAGAAGACATCAACCTTCACTCGTCAGTCTGCCCAATCACATCAAGGTGGGCGACAGCAACATCACCTTCACGTCATCTGTTAGGAATCTGGGATTTATTGTCACTGATGACATGACACTCGATAGACATGTAGCATCTGTCTGTCGGTCTGCCTATTATGAGCTCCGTAAGATCAGTGCTATCCGTCACATTCTCTCTACACGCGCTACCAACACTCTTGTCTGTGCGTTTGTTCTTTCTCGACTTGACTACTGCAACTCCTTGCTGGCAGGCTGCCCTGACTACCTCATTCAGAGACTCCAGAGAGTACAGAACTCTGCTGCGCGTCTGGTGCTTAGAGCAAGGAAACGGGACCATGTCACTCCTCTCCTTCGTTTTCTACACTGGCTACCCATCCGTTCTCGCATTCAGTACAAACTGTCTGTGCTGTGTTTTAATTTCTTTGCTGGCTCCTGTCCTGGCTATTTCTCTGAACTTCTCATCCCTTACTCTCCGGCCAGACAACTCCGCTCTTCCTCTGACAACCGTATCCTGACTGTTCCTGTCACCAGAACAACAACATATGGTCACAGGACTTTTGGCTACTGTGCTGCAAAACAATGGAACTCTCTTCCTTTCCATATCCGCCACCTTCCTACAACTGAATCTTTCAAATCTGCACTGAAAACGCACCTCTTCCTTGAGCATTTCTCCTAACACAGTCCGCACAATGCTCGTCCTTCTTAACCCCGCCCCCTTCCCTCTTGCTACTTTACCCATCTTTCTCGCAGAATCACTATATTTTTCTGTTCCTGTTACTTGATGCCTTTTAATGTTTTCTGTTTCGTCAGTACTGTCGTTTTCTTTCGTCCCCTTTGTTCTGTGTCTACTTAGTCCACGTCTCTTCCTCGTTTTAAGCGCTAAGAGCATGCTCTCTATGAGTGTGAATACGCGCTATAAAAATCTTCACTATTATTATTATTATTATTATAAGAGGGATTACTTATGCAGGACTTGAATATCAATGTTTCAGAAGTCGTTTGTTGACAGTCGTAAATTTGTCTGCGAATAAAATTAGTAGAGATTTCCTAACAAAAACCTTAGACTTGCAAAAGAAAATCGTGCAGAAAACAGCAAAAAGATAGAAAGCAGAGCTGGCAAAACAGCCATGCACTGCCAAGAACTAGGGCTTTAGCAGCTACTACAGGATGTTGGAGAAGCGAGAGACATGGAAAGAGTGAACAGTAATTAAGTTAACACATCCATATAATACTAATGGTCGGATGATGAACTGTACCTAACCAAGCGGCATAGCTGGAATCCCCGAGAAAAAGTATCCTTGCGCATGCTTTTTTAGCCAGGTACACACGTGTGGACACGCCGTTTTCAGCATTAGATGCAATTTTTGGTAAAAAAAAAAAAAATTTGTGTTACCTGCCATCTGTTTCTCAATATGCTCGAGAGTTTTTAATTAGGCTTGCACAGCACTCTTTAGTGTGCCTGTCTGTACGAGATTGGGGGTAGAGTGGAACTGGTATTTCTACCCCGAGCCAGTACCACGACAAGGCATCAGCCCTGTAAACCGATCCTACATGCAGAGAAAGAACAGCGATTACTAGACGAGAGCTGACCCAGGACAACCAACCCTCACTGTATTGGTAACAGGCACTAACCGTTGCGCCACCGGACCGCCCGATATGTATGAGAGGGAGGCATAACTTGTTTTGTAAAGTGTGTAGAGCCTTTATATAATATCCTATTATTATTATTATTATTTTTGTTATTACATGTATCTTAATTGTCGTCGTCACAGTTAAGTGAACTCAGCATGCAGTATGGTTATACGGCAAAATCATCGGTGACAGTCTGTGCAGACCTCATTGATCTGAAACACGCTGTATGCCTATTTAATGCATTAGTACATGAGTTTCAGCCGCAAACTAATTATTCCTTGACGCAGTGTGCTATTTTTATCAGGTCTCTGCGGAAAATTGTAACGAGTGTAGTTCGATTCTGGGAGTTTCCTGCATGGCACATATCACCTTCTCTACAGTGTTGATCGCATATACCCTGGCATGAGGGCCTTAGATTCAGTAACAAGTGTTACCCCTTTTGTGGGATTTGCTATCTCGGTGTAAATGAAGACTGCGCACTAGAAATAGGCCCAGCAACGTATGTGTAGCGCTGAACTTCACACAGCAGTCGACGCAGCTGTAAAGAATGGAGGGCGCGGTGACACGTCGAGCCCTGCATAGTTGCCCCTAATCTCAGACACCGCAGTCGTCTAGTCACCTAAAATACTTCAGTGTGCGCTACTGATATGCTAACTGCATACGCTACGGATACTTCAGTGTATCAAATGGATACGTCAGTGTTAACTACATAATACCATACGTCTATAGTAGTATGGGGTATGGCACGCACAGACACAGGGATAGAAAGGTAGGTGACATACATATCGAGAGTAATGTCCCTTCGCTTAACCGGCTGGAGGGGACTAGCTCTCAGTATTTTTGTTGTTGTCTTCTATGACCTGTGGTGAGTTTTGTCCCTATTATTTGACACGTGCTTCTTTGTCTTTCTGTTTCAATGATTTTCTTGTCTGCGGGGATTTAGTTCCAACAACGGCCTTCTGCATTCCAATCGAAAGCCAGCTGACGGTTTATTACGCCATTCATCGCATGATTTTGTTTGGATCTACAGTTTGATCTATACCTACAGACTGCATTTGCTGCGTCCCCAGCTTATCTACGATTATCTATGGACAAGAACTATTTGTATTAACTAAGCAGTTACAACATGAGATTATTCTCTCACATTACTGTAGTTTCGTCTATCGCCATGAACTGTAGACAGTCATACATGCTGTCGGCTCTGGTTCTCGCCGAGACCTGCTGCCTGCCTTTTACATAACAGGACTGCCAGAACTAGCGGTCACACAGATCCTGTGGATTATACTACATGCTCTGAAATACTTGCATAGTGAAGGTAACATACACAGGGGCGTGTCTCACTGCCATCCACAACTCTCTCCACAATCCTTACGACTGGCGCCAGTGAACAGACTATGACTACCCCAACATGCTGTTGATTGCCTCCTGTGGCTCAATCCAGAAATTCTTGAACAGAATCTGGCTTTTCTGGTGATTTTAAAACTAATCTGATGATCGTACTACAAGAATTCGGCTGTTCTAAAACTAGCACATGCAATAGCACATCCATGTCATTGAGCTTTCCGTACTAAATGAACTGCAAAATCATGAAATAAATGTGTGAGCTCACCGACAATCCTTCTCACACAGAACGATGCGAATAATGGAGGAAGAAACATCCTGCATAAGCCTCTGCATTGATTCCAAGGTTACCTTGTCGGCCATGGCGGCGATTGACGTTTGGAGCGCAATCCGGCTTTACCTTTACAGCAGATCTCGACACATTAGAGAGCTGTTTTCTGAGCAAAAGACCTGCTTGTTTTGTAGTTTATGGAATTTGACATCTTCTGATGCCAATATTAATCAGTGTGTATTTCGTGTCCATAAAAATCGCTATCTATTTTTTCACAGTTGATTTTAGAGCACTATGCTTTAGTCCCCATGTTTTTGGTATCAATTTAAAGGTTATTTTTTCCTCTGGTAATACTAACATGTTCAACAACAAGCATGTGCATGGGTGAGAAAAGTTATCTGTACATGTGAAACGATGTAGAGAAACCTATGTATGTTTCTATTCATGTTGACGTGTCCGTGTGTCTATTTGTCCACGTGTGTGTTGAAATTACCCTTATGATTTTAATTTTTTGCTGGTTGCTTCAAGGGCACTTTTCTCTCTTTTCTTGTTGACAGATTTTTCTTTGTAAAGCGCGGTGAGCCTGGTTTTTTCTGGGGAACTGCGCTATAAAAGCTCACATTATTATTATTATTATTTATACCTTGTGACCGAAAGAGAGTGGGAGGGGGTTGGGGAAAACCACTGGCCGATTGGAGACCCGGCCGAAGGAGAGCAGAAGGGGGTCGCCTAGTAACAAGGACAGGGCTTCTGGAAAAGTCGGTGTGAGGGGAATAAGAGGGTGAGAGATGGAGGAGAGAAGAGAGTCGAACGGAGAGAAGAGAGGTGGTCGCATCGCCCCACCAAGTTGTTAGAGCTTTCGCCTAGTCAGACCTATCCTCTGACACAATAGTAAACCGGACTCAACCCACGACGGTGTTGTGTTATCATTGTGGTGAGACTGAGAGAGCAAACCTCATCCCACCCTGTTACACGTCAATGTACGTTATAGAAACGACAGGTACATGTCCCTTTACCCCAGACACGTGAAGCTACACGTACAGCTACGTCCATACGTCTTCTTGTAAGTCACGTTTTCTTGAGCTCACTTAGCAGTTTGATCGAGATATATAGTTGCTGTACTTAAAGTAGGACGCTTAGACTGGCCTACAAAATATTCATGCTTTCTTTTTCTTTCCTTTGTGCTACACTGACTTTAGTCTGTCTAATTAGTTTTCGTTATTTATTTATTATAAAAATCTTCACTATTATTATTATTATTATTACTTATTTATAATGCTCAAATACACTGGTCAACACTGAATTATTACTGACTTTAAAAGGTCCTAATCTGTATTATCTTGGTGTGCTGAACACGAATATGACCATGAAAATGTTTATTGGCTGCAATATGTCTCTAAAGATTCACTTCCTTCATTCCCATCTGGATTTCTTTCCTGACAACTGTGATATGGTTAATAATGAACATGGCGAATGTTTTCATCAAGATATCGCAACAATGGAAAAAAGATACCAGGGAGAATTGTCCACTACCATGCCGGCTGACTACTGTTGGACACTCCCCAGGGGTGCTCCTGAACAGCTGTACAAGAGACAGGCAAAGTCTATGACTTGATTATTTTATGGTATTAACCATAGGTCAATTACTATTAGCATGCATTTCGTGGTGTACACAATAATTATTGCAGACTACAAAAAACTGGAGTCAATTTTGCATTTTGATTATCATATTCGTGTTGAGCACATAAAAATTGATAAAATATGACTAATTTTTTTTTTTTTTTTTTTAGTGTTCAACTGATATATATATTTTTTTAATAATATCAATACATCACAATATCAATACATCACATTACATCACATTTTCATTCCCAAGACACATCCATTAAGTATAGGAGGGGGGAAAAGAGTAGAGAGGAAAGAGGTAGAGAGAGAGGGAAAGAAAGAACTAGAGAGAACCTCCCAGCTTCCACTAACTGTGCTTTTGTTTGTTTGTTTTGTTTTGTTTTTGTTTGTTTTTTACCCCCTTTTCCTTCCTTTTCTTTTTTCACATCCACAAGTGACATTCTTGTTTGCACTTCCTGCGAGTCAATTAAGAATGCATACACAACTTTCATGTGTACCCTTCATGTACCTTACCTAGTCCTGTTTAGAGATGGTCAACATGACCAGATCAATTGCTTTGCAAGGACCAAAAATTGAATAAAGATAACAAAAATATTAGCATCAGTATCCAAAATGGAGCATTTCCTAAGCTATTACAGATTGCTTCTAATATTTACATAACAAATTCCCACATGGAGGTATGCAAGTCTATCATGCACTTATGTCAAAACAAATTCCTGTGTACACACAAAATTACTTAGCATGAATAGATGCCTGCCATGTATAAAGGTAAATTTTGAATCATTCCCTCGTCAATGCACAGCATCTCTAGAATGTCCCATACAAAAGTATTTGTACAACTGACAGCCCAACTACCATATCTATTTATGTTAAATGATAAGCCATCTGGATTGCAAAAAGGTGACAAAAAGATACTGACAGTACTCCAAGGCAAATCCCATCTGATTATTTATGCTGTGATAAGTGCTTTACAGCCTAGAGAGAGCTGGTGCTCAAGGTAACTCCTTGTTATTTTTTTTTTTTGTGCACTAGACTACACTTAGTGACAATTTATTAAAGAATCACAAGAGACATGTAACATGATTTCTAACACATAAACACCCTTGCCACCAAGGAATTAACTGTGTAATACTAACCACTATGAGAACAGGCAATGCCAAACTCAGTTTTAGTGAAACCAGAACAGCGAAGAAATATCTTACTGACAACATTTATCACACTCCTAAACATACTCAATGTCAAATCTATGATCATGCACATGTTCATAGGATGAGATTATGTGAGTGCTATAAAAGTATGTTTAACCAACAAGTTATATACAAGGCTTTTACACAGTTTTTCTAAAGAGCAATCCAACACCATTTGTGTCCAAAAACCTGATCTTAACAGAGTTTGAACACAAATTCCTTAAAAACATTAACCAGTTTACACATTCTAAAACATAATATTTTCCATGTAACAAGTATAACTGAATCAACAATACAGACCCTAATTACAGATAGTGTTGTCGTTTAGAGAGTCACATGGCTAAATGGGAGCCACTGACTCCAAAAGGATATTTGCGTGTTATTAATAAATGCTGCATATTGCTCTACAATATATCGTGACTTTAAAAAAGGCCTAAACTTATCCACTGTTGGTATTGCCTTCAGGTATCTGCATTTATAAATAAAAAATTTTGCTAGGAGAATAATAAAGTTCAAAGCTTTGTCAACCCCCCCAGTTTTACCAATGCCAAACAACACCATTTCTTTACATAGCTGGATTTCTTCTAAATAATTCTGGTTATTTAACATATTCCACAGTTGGTCCCAAAAGGTTTTGCTTAGTGGACAATGCCAGAATGTATGTTCAATGGTTTCTCTGTCTTCTTTACAAAAACAACAAGAAGGAGATGTAATGAGCTTACATTTAAAAAGAAACGAGTTTGTGGGTAAGATCCGGTGTAAAAGTCGTAGCTGAAACCATCTCAATTGGGTATCCATAGTGGTATAGAAGGGCTTTTGAAATATATCAGCCCAGTCACAGTCCTTAAATTCAGCCTCCCATTTTCTAAGTGCAGTTGGATACGTTTTATTGCCTAGGATAATTTTTGAAACCTCCTTATTTCCTTTTCTAATAATAGCCCATCCCCTATTAACATGTTCATTCTTAGAGACTAACTGACAATTACATTTGGTTTGATATTGTTTTATAGATTGTATCAAACCCATGTAGGTTAAGGAGTCTGTGCTAATTAAGGCAGGGTACTTAACACAGAATTCATCAAGATTCAGAAATGTACCATTGACATTAGTGAGGTCCCCTATTTTTATGACTTTTGCATCCATCCATTTCTTAATATATATAACTTTTCTGTCTCTAATAATATTACCATTAAAGTGGATGGGTTCCCCTAGAAATTCCTCACTGCATGTTGGAATACATTTGCTAATAAACTTTTTATAATGCCTCATCACATCTTGCCAGAATGGATTTTGAATTTTTTTCATTGCCAAATAGGCATATTCACTACCATAAGAATCAAGTTTCACTATCTCAGGAGAAATAGTTGACATCAAGCTCGTAAGACTCCCATTTTTAAGTTTCAGCCGTCTTAGCCAGCTAATTTTGAGTGTGGCTATGAAAGAGTTAAGATCTAACATTTTTAGTCCTCCTTCCCGGTATGGTTTACAACTTACCGCTCTTTTGATTTTTGCAGGTTTTCCATTCCAAACAAAGGAAAATAATTTCTTATCAATTCTTTGTATCACTTCCAGGGGGGGATCAGGTAAGGTAGTTAACAGGTGAACTATTTTAGCTACTACTAGGGATTTCACTACTGTTATTTTTCCCAGGGGTGTTAAATACCTCTTTTCCCAACATTGTAGGGTTCTTTCCATTTCCTGTATTTTGTCCGTAAAATTTAAAGTAACAATTTCCTCCATGTTTACAGAGAATTTAATACCCAGAATTTTAAAGATTCCCGGGTCCCACTGGAAATTCCTGTCTCTCATATATTTAATATGGCTATTTTTCATACTACCTATCCAAGTCTTGAGTCTTGTCATTGTTAACTTTTAATCCTGAGATGTCGGCAAATTTATCTAGCGTGTTAACCGCTTCATTAAAAGATTTTTCACTACCATCTAAAAAACACGTAGTATCATCTGCGAACAAAGCCAATAGCACTTCTTCCTCCTTTAACTTTATTCCCTTTATACTATTATTTTTCCTTATCATTAGTGACAGTACCTCTGCACAGATTAAGTATAAATAAGGTGAAATTGGATCCCCTTGCCTGCAGCCTCTTTTTAAGCCAAACCAACCTGAGTATTGCCCGTTAAAATATATACAGGAGGATGTATTATTATACAGTGTGACAAACCATTTTATGATAGACTCTGGGAAGCCAAACAACTTGAGAGATCTTTCAATAAATGACCAGGACACAGAATCGAACGCTTTCTCAAAGTCTACAGTTAGCAGTAGTCCAGGGATCTTGTTAACTTGTGTAAAGTAAAGTACATCATAGATCATCCGAATATTGTCTCCCATATATCTACCTTTCATAAATCCTCTCTGACATTCGTCAATAACCAAAGGTAGCACATGTTGTAATCGTTTAGCAATACATGCTGATGCAATCTTGTAGGCTACATTCAACAGAGAAATTGGCCTCCAATTTTGAATAAACTGCTTTGGTTTCTGATCTTTGGGTAAACAAGTAATTATGCCTTGCCTTTGCGAGACTGATAACTGACCTTTTTCAAAGCCTTCATTATATGACCTTACAAGAAAGGTTCCAATGTCCACAAAGAAAAATTTAAAGAATTCAACAGTAAAACCATCTGGGCCAGGGCTTTTGTTGTTTTTCATATTCTTTAGTGCTGAACCCGCCTCCTGCAATGTAATAGGGCCCTCCAAAGATTCTGAGTTCTCAATGGTTAACATTGGGGCATCGTATAGCAGGCTACATAGTTTCACATTGTCTACTGGTCGGAATTTATACAGTTCTTCATAAAAGTGTTGGACCGCCCTTAGGATTTCATCCTGATCTATAATAATATTACCATTTCCCTTATCCAAGTATCCCATGGATTTATTCACAAAGTTTCTATTCTCCAAATTGCAAAAATACTTGGTAGTTTTTTCTCCTTCTAGGACCCATTTTACTCTGGATCTCACAGCCACACCTTCCATCCTTTTGTTTCTTAGTTCTTGCAACTTATTTCTTAAGTTTTCAATTTCAGTTAAATTAGATTCCGAGGCTTGGTTTTCCAAACTTGCTATATTACTTAACAGTTGTTGTTCTGTTCTCATTTCTTCTTCCTGAATGATGCATATGAGATAGTTTTGCCCCTAATCTCCATTAACAGGGTCTCAAGGAAAAGCTGGTCAGAAATAATAAACTTGATTTCTTCCAGTGGTATTTCTCCAATTTTCTCAAAGTTGTACACTGGAAGGGCATACTGTCTTTTTACCTCTAATATTACATTTTTAATTAACTCTATAAAATTCTTGTCTTTTAACAAAGAGTTATTAAATTTCCAAAAAGGTTTATGTCGTATGAGCTGTTGTTTTGTCAATGTTAGTAAAACTAAAGAGTGGTCTGTTCTATATCCTGGATTAATGGAGCATCCAGCTACTATGTTGTATAGTTCGGTGGAAATTAAGAAATAATCTAGACGACCTTGTTTCCAAGTATTAAATTTGCGCCAAGTATAGGCCCGTTTATCTGGATATAATTCCCTCCATATATCTACAAGATCTAATTTTACCATGGCATCTGTAATTGTCTTGCGAGTACGGGCCGGCTGTTGTTGCTGGTATAGTTCCTAACATCTAGTTGTCTATTTAGTGGGCAGTTCCAATCTCCAGCAGCTATGACATAATCATTTCCTATTGTCTCAATCTGGGCAAAAACATGATCAAAGAATTCAGGTTTGTCTCCACTACTAGGTCCATATAAGTTTGCTAGTGTCAGGTGTTTATTTAAAAATTCAATATCCAGGATAAGAAAACACCCATTTGGATCTCTTATAACATTATGTAGTTTGTATTCAAAGTTATTATTAAGCAATACTGCCACACCATTTTGATTGGAACTATTCCCCGCCAACCACACGTCAAAACCCCAGGCTGCTCGAACAAATTTTTCCATTTTTTTCGGTAAGATGAGTTTCTTGTAAAAAATAAATACTATAGTTCTGCTGTCTAAGAAAGTCAAATACATCTCTTCTTTTACGCATGTCATTTAGGCCATTAACATTCAATGTAGCTATGTTCAATCCAGAGCAAATCTTAATACTAGTCATGTTTAAAAGCCAAAATCAATCCTAGCATATGTGGACAGTAGTACGCACAGTACAGAAAGGGGGAAAAAAAGCAAAGACATAAATGCAGGTAAAAACAAAAAGGGAGACTGGGAAAGAAGAAAAAAAAGACATAAATGGGGGTAAAAAACAAAAAGGGAAACTGGCATATTTTGCCATGGGCGATATTCAGCGACGAGCCAATGTTGATGACGGAGGCCTTTACATTTTTAATTATTTAAAAAAACAACTTTTTCTAACATAGCCAATATTTCTATATTTGCTTTGAGGGGACCTAAGCATAGGAAAACATGTCATTCTGTATTATAAAAGGGCTTCGCTATGCATTCCATTAAAAAAAATAAAAAAAAATAAAAATATAATATAATAAAATAAAAAAACGCACACAAAAACAAGCCTATATATATATATAAAGAGCTTTCACGTGCCTCACTTGCTACCCTACTGTTACTAACTTACTAAGAACAAGAAACAGCTTAATCTGAGTTATGTAGTGCACACACACACACAAAGAACACACTTACCCGCTAATAGTAGTAGTGATATGAGGGTAGATTGGTATAAATAGTCCGCGAATTTTGCCACTGAGGAAAGTGGGCACAGAAACACAGTGGCACAGAAACACAGCGAAGTCACACTATTAAATTGTCCACTAGGTGATGTTCGTCAACTGTCAACTGACATCTTTTGCCAACTGCTGAGTGTCTTGATTTAGTACTTGTAGCGAGTCCTTTGTTGCATTTAGCTGTGGGACGTCTTGCACTTGCGATGGATGGAACGTGCAGGCCGCAGGATCCAGTGGTGGTGTTGTTACTGACGGTGTAGAGTGGGAGGTTGGCTCAAAGATGGAGATAGAAGACGCACAGTGAGTTTTTTTCCCGTGTGTTGGCTGTTGTTGTTGAGGTTTCTTCCAGTTCTGTTGTTGTGATGTTCTTACTGGACGCTGTTGCCTTTTCTTCTCCCTTTCTTCCCGATGCTTCTGAGCTATTTTGTCGTGGCTCATTCCTATCATCATCTGGTCGATGTGACCGACGTTGCCGCCTCTGATCTCCCGCACAGAAAGATCAAGCAGCTTCACGAACAGCTTACCGCCAGCCGCCGACCATGCATCGAGGACACCTTCGTGCTGCTTTAAGCGATTGAGTCTCTGCACGTTTAGGTTAGTGAGGTCCTCGGTGATAGCCATGCCTGACCCCTTGAGACCGCTTCTTGCTTTTAGCACTCTGTCTCTGTCTTTCCGAGAGATGAACCTCACTATCACCGGTCTTGGCCTCGGTCTGTCTGTGAGTAACCTGCCTACTCGGTGTAATGCTGAGATTTTATTGGTGTCAATGCCCGACAGACCAAGTCTTGACTGGATGACATAGAGTACCTTCCTCTCGCACTCTTCTGCTGTTTCGTTTCTATGGTCTTCTGGTATTCCGAGAATCCTTATGGATTCTCTCCGAGAGTATTGTTGTAAAAGATTGTTTTCTTCTTTCTGCTCACCTGAGAGTCGTGTTATTCTGTCAATCTCCTCTCTTAATTCTTCTGTTTGCTTTTGAAGAGAATCCACCTTTGTCTTTAACATTTCATTTTCTTTTTTGAGGTCGAAGAGAGCGCTCGCCAACATCTCTACTTTATCGTCAATTTTTTTAATTAGTGCATGATGGCAGTCCTCCATTTGCTGCTTCATTGTTTCTGTTGTCTTCTGTAGATTTTCCAGTTTCTCAACTATCTGATTATTAGACACTCCAGGAACTGAGAAGGCGTGCGTTAAGAGAGTCTGTGATCTGTCACATGACTGTGACGGTCTACTTTTTGTTGACATACTTTCCGATCTTTCTGCCAGGCTTGCTTTTCTTGTATCTGTCTCTCCAAGTTCATGAGGAGTATTAAATAAACTTTCCTCCGTACTAGAATTTTGTTTTTTCTTGTTTTTTTCGGTGCCATTGTTCATTTCCAAATGATGAAAGGAAACATCACCAACACACACAGTCTATTCGCGCGGTCGTCCAACACAGTTTCTTCGTGACTACCGATCAGCAGTTGCACAGCTCTGACTACTTCGCCTTCCTTTGTTGCAGACATGTTCCGAATCTCTTAATAAATCCCATTATGGTTAGACCAAATGATGAGATTTTAAGTCCATTCCATTCTGAAAGATAGTAAGTCTCCGTAAATTATATTTACCTTGGACATTTAAAGGCTAAACATTCACTTTGGGCCTATAACACACATTTTTTTACCAGACGAAGTCACACACGCGTCCTTCTTCCGGCATGACCCGACTAATTTTATTTCAGTAACATGACTTTTGTAAAACTTTGTTGACCAGTGATATTTATAAGGCATCGGATGATGATGATGATGATGATGATGATGATGATGATGATGATGATGATGATTGGTTGTATAATACAGTGTGCCCGGTACTATATTGACAGTCATCACGATGGCAACACATCGCAAACCATCAAAAGCGTCCAGAGAACAGCGACGCCTAGTGGTGGAGATTCTCCGATTGTATCCCGACCTCCAACGCAGCCTCTACCGCCTTCCTCCTGTTCATTTCAACCGTGTCCCTTTCACCGAAGGACAAGTGGAAGGACTTCGTGCCTTGATAGCAAGCCCCACTCCACAGGTCTCGGCAACTCTCGGCGGCATTCACCAGTCCCCTCAGCCGGCCCAAGCTGCTCCTCCAATCCACGGGCTGCTGATTGCGCCGTGCGCCCCTCGAAATGTTCAGGGCAGTGATGTGCGCGAGGACACAGCCCAGTGTCTCGTCCTCGACCGTCTGGAGCAGCTGGGCAAAATGAAGAATGAAGTCATGTTTCTCGTATCGCACCTAAACTTTTCTCACTACTTGAACATACCCAGTTCTAGCAGCTGGCGTTCCTTGGGTTTTCCCATGCCAGCAAACTTAGACAGAGAAAACAGGTTCGGTGATTTTGACCTCATTCTGATCCATAGGCAATATGGCATCGTCGTCGGAGAGATCAAGTCCCTGGGATCTAGCTCTGATCAACAGAATAAGTCCCATGAAGAGTTTTGTGATGATGTGGTAAAAAAACTACCGGCAACTGTTAAACAGATGGAGAAGTGCTTGACGCTAGCTAAGTTTCTTGTCAGCGACCTTACCCCACATCCACTTCCCGTACGCATGACCCTGGCTGTACCCTTTGTCAAGAGGTCTCAGCTACATGATGCCTTAAGTAGGCTGCCAGAAAACCAGGTAAGAGACTTTTATGCTTGATACTAATGGAGAACATGTATTGCAGTAGTTAGTCTTTAATATAGTAAAAGTCTTTATGACAGCCAGTTAGTCTTTAAGATGGATAGTTGCAGTCTTTGAGATAGCCAGTTACAGCTTTTAAAATAGCTAATTGCAATCTTTAAAACGGCTGTTTACAGTCTCTAAGACAGCCAGTTATAGTCTTTCAATCCTTGATATTCCAGAATCACAGATAAAATAACTCCATTTCCTTCAAAAACACTAATTTGTTGTCTGTAAACACAAATGCATGATTATTGCTTATTTTGTGAAAATAATAATATCTGGATTTACTTATCACGATCGCTCGTCAGAGCTGATGTAGGTAGGCTGTATAATGGAAGTTAATGTAAGCACTGTATAAGACAAAAATATACTAGAGTTCCATAAGATTATTTGAACGTCGTGGAAGCAAGGGACAAGTTGTGTGAATCACACGATAATTTTCAAGGGATTAAATCTACAGTTCCATCTGTTCACTGCATCTTGACATGTACCCTACATCTCCGCTTGTCTTACTGATGTTGAGTGTTTTACTGTTGTGTTTTACTAACAATCCTGTCACTTATCCTACTGAGTCTTGTATGTCTCTGCTGTAGTTTGCTGACATTGAGTAGCCTGGTCAATTCTGATACTAATTAACATACCCAATTCTGATATTAAGTAGCCTCCCCAATCCTGATACTAAGTAGCATACTCAATCCTGATACTACTAACTAGCCCACTCAATCCTGATACTAAGTAACCTACTCACTCATACTAAGTAGCCTACTCAATCCTGATACCAATTAGCATATTCAATCTTGTTACTAAGTAGCCTGCTCAATCCTAATACCAATTAGCATATTCAATAAGGATGTTAATTAGCCTACTCAATTCTGATACTAATTAGGCTACTTAATTCTAATAAATTAGCATGTCCTTCTCAGTTTTATATGTTTCTGCTCTAGCTTACTGACACTGTGTAGCCTACTTAGAATTAGAATTTATAGTATTTCTCTTCCTTCAACTCTTCCTTGCCCTTGGTGGTTCTTCTTTTCTTTTTCTCTAAATGTCTCCATTCCTCTCATTCTCGCACTACCGTTTTTCTCAGTTTTTACACGCAAAAATTAAGTTAATGCGATATTCCATTCCCTTTCTTAATCCTTCCTTTTGATTTGATTTATGTTAGTTTTCTCATATCCTCCATTTTATTTGTACTTCTTTCTCATTATTGTCAGAAGCTGTATTAGCACCGCCATCTTCTTTGTGGTATATTTTTCCAGCACCAAATGAAACTGTGAACACTGAAATCTTAAGCTTAACACTTTTCTCACAAACATGAGCTGCAAATGTATATGTGAAGGTGTGATAAGTGAATAATTGCAAGAATTTTCTGCCTTACTGAGACATGACCAAAACCATCTGTAATTCAGACACATCATATGCAAGTCGGTAGGCACACACACACACATCCACAGTTAGATCCAAATGCTGTGTAATGACAGAAAATATGTGAACCATGTCAGTATGTTAAGAGACTGCTCAGATTGAAAGAAGAAAGAGCCATAGCCAACCATTCTCTTAACCTTCCCAGAGAAAAACTATTCTGAAGCACAGCAAGGCTATAAAACAGAAACTAAAAGAAGACTTTAAACAGTGTAGGTGTACAGGTGTGTTAAATGTCGTTTTGTGGGAAAGTATGTTTTAATTGTTTATATGTTGTGTGTGTATGTTTAAATACACACGCTATATATTTTTAAATATAGGATTTGTGAGCAAAAGAGGAATTTCTATGCTAGACTCTGGCTTGCATAGACAATAAAGAAGAATTGAATTGAATATTTGAATGATTGTCTTCAACTGTGTCAGCGGCAGGCGCTGTGTGATGTGTTTGTGGCGCGGGACTCTAACGAGGCTGTCAAACTCTGCCTTTGCGCCGACGAGTTTAGCGACAGCTCCCCCGAGCTTTTGCTCCAGTGGTGGGAGAAGATGAAAGCTCACCTGGACTGCTTTCGTCAGAAAATGACTCGTTATTTGTACGAAAACATTGTGGCTAGGTCAGTACATTTCCTCCCAGATGTTCCTTACTTAAGACTGTACTTTCACAGATGTATAGATAAATGGGTGTGGAATCATGGTGTGAAAACAAAATGCCAACATCAGATTCTTAAAGATATTAAATCCTTGAAATTCCTTACTTCTTTAATCTACCGCTTAACAATTTTTAAAAGAGGCCTTTCTAAGGGAAAAAAGATAATCCTGAGATTCTTAACAAGAAACACGCTTTGTAACAACGGAAATAAAAAGTAATATACCAACGGTAAGAGATTCTGTACTTTTCTGAGCTGGCATACATGTGGATTTCCAGGATATAACCGTTGTCTAGACTGTAGCCTTTATGTTTTACAGGCAAAACTGTATTGATTTCTTTGCTGCACTGTACATTAATCAATTTTCCTTGCTGCAAAAAAGTTGTCACCTGACCGGGTCTTTTTAGTTTCCAAAGCATGTTTCATATTCTTTTTCACTGCTAACAAACATAATATAAAGCACACATCAAGAAAACATCATTTACAGTTTATTATTTCTGTAGACTGAGATATGTGAGTGACGTCATGGTGTGTGTCCAGATACGTGACTTACATCGTGGTGCTAACGTAACTCTTACGTCATGTTTTGCATCTAGACACGTGTGACCTACGCCATGCTGTGTCCAGTAATGTAGATAACCTACGCCATTATTTGTGTCCTGATATGTAGATGACCTACGCCATGTTTTGTGTCCTGATATGTAGATGACCTACGCCATGTTTTGTGTCCAGGCAGCTAAGTGACCTACGTCACGTTGTGTGTCTAGGTACTGTGGGCTGGCCACCACAATCGCCGTTCACTGCATCTTTTCCCCCCGACTCGTGCTGCGGACGGAAGGGGAAGCCGTGTCGGAGGCGGGCTCGCGCCAGAGCTTGCTGGTACTCACGCCCGAGCAGGTGAGCATCCTTCACTCGCGTCCTACGCCCCTTACCGTTCTCACCGGCCCTCCGGGCACAGGCAAATCCCTACTCCTGGTGCTGAAAGGGCTGCAATGGTGCCGTCAAGGCAACGACGTGCACGTGGTCAGCACGCGTCCGGGCAGCCTGGCGGCTTCCCATATGATCATGCGTCAGATCGAGAGTACCCTTGGAGAGGGCAGAGGAGCTGGCAAACCACAACTACACACATTTGACTTTTACAACACCGAAGACGACGTTGAAAACGCGGTAACGACACTGAAGTCGAAAACCCAGAACTCCGCACTGTATGTTATTATGGACGAGATGGGAATATCTCCTGACAGGTAACGCCCGTGTCTTGTGCGTGACTTGTTAGACTTGTAAAAGATCTAGCACCGACAACGAATTCACCTCACCTTCCTAACGAGATTTTTGAAGGCACTATAGTGCTGGATAGCTATTTTCCGGTGTCTGTCAGTTCCCATTATATGAGGCTTACACTTTTTCTTTTTCTGCATTTAGACAAAATTCATTTTTAAGGACGTGCACCGTTACCATGTTGTCACGTGCTAATCAAGTGTGCGTGTGTGCACGTGTTCTGGCACGAATTCTTGCAAAAGTTCTTCAAAAGCACACTTTTATTTGACTAACAAAACTTTCTCCTTCAAACATTGATGACGTAGTACTGAGACAACGATGTGATTTTGATTTTCAGCTACGACAGATTTATCACCGGACTTCTAGGTGAGGTACCAGGACTTCACTTGTGGGCTGCATCGATGTCTCACGAAAATCTGCCACGAAGTCTGTGTCTGCAGCAAGAAAGCCTTCAGTTACCTCTAAGGTCACGTTTTATATATTTTACCTTACAGTTGCGTTTAGAGTGTTTGTTGGTATTTTTCTAGCGTGTTTATAAGTATTGTGTAATGTAACTGTGGCAAGGCCAAGGAGTATTTTGATTATCTTTTTTCCGGTACTAGGCAAGAACTGACAATGGATGTTGGGTGCAGCCGCAACACATTGCCAACTTCTTGTCAAAAAGTAGGTTAGGGTTTAGAGTGTTGGCATTCTTGATAATTCTGCTGACACGGACAGTTCTTTGACTTGAGTAAATTCATTTCCTCTGACATCATTTCAAACCTTCTCTTTTCATTTTCTAGTTGCTGTGACGTTTCTCCATGATGTTTTTATCACTGTCTTCAGAACCAACCGCCAGTAACAACATACTGACATTTGCATATCAACGTTTCGTTCTGCTTTGGTCTTTGTGTACAGATGCCCACGTCCTGTTCAGCAAGAGGTGGAGAAAGGATTTGAATTTCTGACGGATGTGCGTCGTTATGCCAGCTTCACAGTCCCGCTCTTTTGTGGCCTGGGGGTAAGGCGACTGCGTCACCAGGGGCCAGGCCACGTGGAACAATGGCCGTGGCAGTGTCGCCAGTGTGGCCGAAACATCGCTGAAGTCCTCAACAATCTTGGAGTGGGAAAAACCCAAGGTTAGAGAAGCTTGCAGGCCCTTCACACACTCCACAAGCTAATACTTTGTTTTAGAAGTACTTTGTCATGACGGCATTCTGCTCATGTGCAGGGAACAATTTTTGGCGGTCAAAGCGAAAGCTTGGGACGCGGCAGCTAACCACCAGAGCTGTCTTCACTTACACATATACGAACTTAAAAGTGACAGGTGGTAAAGATCCCTGTTGTGTTGTCAATTGTCGCAACGGTCAATAAAAATGGCAAGAGAAAAGTTAATAATATCTGCTTTCCAGGCAGTAAATGCTTAAGTTTTCAAAAGTAGAAAATTGTGCTTGAAGGCGATACGACAAGAGAACATCGTGTCGACAGCAAATTTCACAAAACGCGGTTGACAATTCGCAACAGAATTTCAGATAAATGGTCCATGTTCAATCAGCTAGATCCTTAAAGAATATCCTGAGTATGAGAGCTGATGGAAACATTCACCCGTCGCCGCGACGAGCACAACAACCTCCTACAGTGTCAGCTCAAACATCGTTGCCAGATTTGGAGAAAAGTAGCGTGGATGATGCCTGTTGCAGTATCAGTTGGATATATATTTTGCACAGTGCAAATTTTCACACTTTTAAGGATCTCTCCACAAACTATTATTTGGAATGCCCGACGCTGCCGCACGCAGTTAACCGTTCTGCTTTTCTCCAAGCCTGTGCAGGCTGTGATGTCTAAAGCATATGCTGTAGGGCTTTGTAGGCGGTTGTTTTGTTCGTTACGATGACAAATCAGGGAAGCAAATATTACTAACTTTCCTCTCACCCAGCGATATAGTATATGGCCAAACTGGCCGTTGTTCTATATATGTACATGCAAGGGCAAGCTGCTTAGATATTTGATGTACATCATTAGAATAGATAGCCACAGGTTACCTTATAAGCCATACAAAATGCTGCTACTTCTCCAAAACAGCGTAAGAGATGTTTGGAATTAAATGTTAAGTGGTTCATCCGAGCGTACAAAGAAATATTAGCTTTTCACAGAACTGGCGCAATCCCCATATCAAGCAGAAACAAAATTAATGTACACAGAATTTTCAAATTTGGTATTTCGCTTAAACCTTATTTTGACTGTATTCCTAATAAACACTTCCGAGACATTCTGATTCGATTCAGGATCGGTGTATCGGACTTTTAAACGCATTAATAAAAATATTCTGTTTTAGATATTACAATTTTTATTTGTGTGCACATCACTCAATGATATGAGGCTAGAACTTTTACTTGTAAAATATAGAAATACTTACCACAATATACTTAAAATCTTTTTAGTGATAACCATTGTTTGCAAAAAAAATATTGCCCGATTCATATAGTCAGTCAGTCAGTCACCTGGCGTCATGATAGACATGATAGACGCGGCAGCTGACAGGACTCGCCACTCTTGCCTATTTTGGGCGATAGTCAGCAGGTCCTGTACAGGACGACCAGTCCAGTCTTTGACGTTCATAAGCCAGTTCTTTCTCTGGCCACCGCGGCGTCGGCCACCCTCCAAGGTGCCTTGAAGGATAGTCTTCGACAAGGTGTCGTGCCGGGTTACACGGCCGAAGAAGACCAGCTTACGTAGCTTGACTGTTGATAGTAGAGGTTCCTGGTGTCCTACGAGTGTGGAAATCTTGTTTCTTACAAAGTCGTTGGTTTTGTGTTCTCTGTATGAGATCCGGAGCAGCCTCCTCAGCACTTGTTCTCGAATGCCTGGATTCTCCTTTCCGTTTCGGTGAGCAGAGTCCACGTGTCGCATCCGTAGAGCAGGATCGGTACTACCAGGGATTTGTACAGTCTGTACTTGGTGGTACCTTATCTTGTGGCTATGCCAGATCCTATCTAGCCTAGCCATTGCTGCTGTTGCTGTTGCGATCCTGATGCGGATGTCTAGCGTAGAGCTGCCGTCCTTGGAGAGGGTGGCTCCCAAGTACTTGAAGCTGCTTACCTCTTCGAGCTGTACCCAATTGATATTGATCTCTGCCTTGCCGTTGCCATTGATCATAACTTTGCTCTTTTCAGTGCTGGTCTCCGTTCCATATGCGTTTAGCTGTCTGTCAGTCTGTTGGTGAGGTCTTGCAGTTCCTTCTTAGTACCTGCTAGTAAATCTATGTCATCTGCGAAGCGTAGGTTGCAGATTGGTCTTCCAACGATTGAAATGGAAGTATGATGGTCATTGAGAGCTTCGAGCATGATGTTCTCCAAGAATATATTGAATAGCACGGGTGATAGGGGACATCCTTGACGTACCCCTACAGTGGTGCGAAAGTAAGCTCCTATATTTAATTGTTCAGCAGTACTATACTCGTTGAGCTGTTATACAGCGCTTCAACAACTTGGACGAGCCCTTCTTCAATGTTGAATTTCCGGATCACATGCCATAGAACCTCGTGTCACACTCTGTCAAATGCCTTTTTAAAGTCAATGAAGTTGTGGTAAAGGTCCCGCTGATGCTGAAGATGCTTTTCTATAAGAAGACGACAGTTGAAGATCTGCTTAACTGTGCTTTACGTGGTCTGAAGCCAGCCTGTTCTTCCAGGGCCGCCGAGAGCCAGCACGGTCCCCAGGACAGACGACTTTCCGGGCCCCTTGTAATTGTAATAGTAAATTACTCTCCAAGTATATAATAATATCTTTACAATTCGATTATCAATATCTACATTTCATTCAGTAGCGAAATATAGACTGCAAACATTAGGACAAGTGCACTATTATCTACACTTCTTTTTATCAACTTACATAACAAAAGAGGCAAACAAGCAGCACCAGTCGAAAGTCCCTTCCTATATTTAATTCATTTATTCTGTAGCAAAACCGGACACACACACACACACACACACACACACACACACAAAACAATAACAACACACACACAAAACAATAACAACACACACGCATGCTGTTACACATAAATATCAGAACTGAACTGTCACCTTCAGACTCTTTAAAGCAGAGATTTTGAATTCATCCAACTTTTTACGAAGCAAACTTGGTCGACTTCAACCCCCAACAGTCACTAGTCGTTAAAATGCTTGCTCAGTTTTAGAAGACAAAGCAAATGTTTTAAAGACTAATTAGCCAGTAACTGTTAATAATTTTAATATTTAAGTAGATCAAAAGAGGGTTTTGTGACAATGACATAAAATAGACATGTTTAGCATATTTTAGCTAAATTGTAATAGTTCATAGAAACAGGGTTATGCAATACCAGTATTGTCATTTTACCTCCTGACTACAAGAAATTTATGAGCTTTTCTCACAAACCTCATTATTGTCAGTCAGTTTGAGACGCTTGCTAGTCACTCTCATCGACACTGATGTTCCTGCCTTGTCAAATGCTATTTGTCAATAAACAGAAAATCATAATACTGTACTCACCAAACAAACAAAGTGCAGCGTATCTCGGCTTTTCGAGTCTAGAAGACAGCGTGGGACAGACAGGAGAGCGCGGTATGAACAGATGTTAAACTAAGTGTGTATAGCTTTCTCTAAGGTCCAACTGTCCAAGCTTTCTTTGGTCCAATGACTCCGATTGAAAGGGATGGGAAAATTAAGTGTCCTGGTCAAACACACGGTGACTTTACTGCTGACTCGTCTATCTCATAACAATGTCAGTCTACACCTCCAATTGCCCCAAACCCCGACCATTTAATTCCCAGGAAAGTCCATCCCGTCGAGTATTCTATCACACCCCCCTTTCCCTTTTGTCCTGTGGACAGCAACAATGCCTTCTAACCCACGGCCGATGGCCGGCATGGGTGGAACTTGTTGTCATCTTATTCACTGGCCTCTAAACTAAAACAAGGCCAACATAATTTGCTTCTACCTTGATTGTGGGTGTCAAGACAAGGAGCAATTTAATGAAAACGTAGACAAACTAACAATTATGTCACTCATAACACATCTGTAAACTTTTCTTTTCCTCCCTTCTTCATCGTGAAACAAGTATAAGTTACACAAAGTTCCTTAAAAACGAAATTCAAATATAAGCACGTGATTATCCGAAAAACAAATGTCACAGCCACCACAAAACTCAATATACAGCAGCATATATGACAGCCTCCTTGAAGACAACTAGCGCACGATAAGAAAGATTCCGAGGTGGCTTTGGGGAACTGATGGTGGGTAGATATTATCTCCTTTTACCAGTAGCTTCGTTCGCAAAGAGCAAAAGAAGGTCGGAGAAGGAAAGGTAATGACCAGCCGGCCGATGTGTTATTGCAAGGTGATGCTGCTACATTGCGGTAGGTCGTGCGACCGTTCCTCTTTAGTTACGGTAGTCTGAGTCCTCCCCTGTCCGGTGACATAACTTTCCTCCCTACCTCCACCCGGGCCATCCAGCCACCGCGCGGACACCGTCTCTACACTTAAATTATCTTTCTCATGCTAACCTCCTCTTTTGTCATCCTCCTCCAGCTCCAAACTTCCCGTGACACCACCGTGATCAATTTATAAGCCTAACTATTTGCGGGACCGCAGTTTTTAAAATGTTTTTGTAATAATGTGTTCTAGCTTGCTGGCTGCGATAGTATTACAGGATAATATAGTCTCATTGTATCAAGGATGTACTGTGTAGACGAATGTATTTGTATGTTTGGTGAGGGAGAAACCCCAGTGTTGTTTAGTGAGGTTAAAACCGTTGTCAATAGACCGACCCTCTGAACCCGCTATTGATAAAGAGCATTGGTTACTACATTTTCAAGGAATCATGAAAGGTGATTCCTCGTCTTACCCAACCTATGGAGACATTCCTCGTGTTAACACAGACGATGTGACTGGTGTAGAAGCACTTGATAAGCCAATATCGGCGCAAGAGATTCAAGGTGCAGTAATGCACCTGAAATCAGGTAAAGCAGCAGGCCCAGATGTCATATTAGCGGAGATGCTCAAGGGTGCTTTAGAGGTTATATCATTATTCCTTGTCTTACTTTTCAACAGAATATTTGACACAGCCCAGTCCCCTGAGGCATGGAGAGGAGCTATTGTCATACCACTGCATAAAAGTGGTGATTTTGATAATCCGGACAATTGCAGGGGTATATCACTTCTTAGCATCTTAGGTAAAGTATTTTCATATATTTTAAACAAAAAACACAGATTGGGCTGAAGACAACAAGAAGATTGTAGAAGAGCAAAGTGACTTCCGATCAGGACGCTCTACCATTGATAATATTTTTGTGCTTTATTCAGTTATACAGAAGTATCTGTTGAAAAATTCTGGAAAGATGTACGTTTGTTTTGTTGACTTTAAGAAAGCTGTTGATACTATCAATCGAAATGCTCTGTGGAACGTTCTCCGAACTACAGGAGTCAGTTGTAAAATGTTGAGGATGTTACAAAGCATGTACAAAAATGTTAAGTCTTGCATAAGATGTAGAGATACTCTTACGGACTGGATTGACTGTCCGGTAGAAGTCAGACAAGGATGTACTCTTTCACCCATATTGTTCTTCTTCTTCATTAATGAACTTGCGGTAGAAATATGTAATAATGGTGTACATGGTATACAGCTTACCCCGGATGTGGTACAAATGTTAATATTATTATTTGCTGATGACATTGCATTAATGTCATATTCAAGTAGCGGTCTTCAAAAGCAAATTAATTTACTAAAACAATTTGCAGATAACTTTGATATGTTAGATAACCTGCAGAAAACAAAAGTTATGGTATTCAGGAAGGGTGGCTTTCAGGGTGTTAAGGAATCTTGGCACTACAGTAAACAGAAACTAGAGGTCGTCAATTCTTATAAATATTTGGGGTTTTACTTTACCACGAAACTTTCCCTTACTAGTGCAGTAACTGACTTAGCAACTAAAGCAAAGATAAGGACTTGCCAGCTCTTGCGTAGCCTGTGGAAACTAGGTGACAGTACTCCTAGAGAGTTTTTTTTTAAAATATATGATATGCAGATTGCCCCTATTTAATTGTATGGATCGGAAATGTGGGGCTATCAGGTCTTTGAGACGCTAGAAAAAGTTCACTTATTTGCTTGCAAAAGATTTCTAGGTGTGGGGCTGAATACGCCAGATAAAATAATTTATGGTGATATGGGTAGATTCCCAATGTGTGTACTATCTAAAGTAAGGTGTATCAAATATATTGGGTTAGGCTTGTTAATATGTCAGATGATAGATTTTACGTAACAGCTATAATATGCTGTTGCATATGCAAGAATTAGGAAAATGCAACTGCGCACATCACGTAAAAGAATTGTTGTGTGTAAATGGCTTTGGACTTGTGTGGTTACAGCAGGGTGTAGGCAGTGTTAATATATTTATACGCATATTCCGACAAAGACTGAAAGACTGTTTTGCCCAGAACTGGCACTCTGATCTGGAGAACAGTTCACGCTTAGAAGTGTATGCATCGTATAAAAGCTACCTCGAGCCCGAACGATACATTGACCTCTACCAACTGAAATGTTTTAGAGTACCTTATATATCTACTTTAGATTTGGAATATCTGATATAACAACACATAAGTTACTACATGTATACAGAAGTGATGTGGCCCCAAGAGACGTGGCGTGTCCCCTGTGTAGAGTAGAAATAGAGGACGAAGCTCATGTGCTTTTTTCTGTAAAGCATATTCCCAAATCAGAAAACAAGTCCCAGCACTGCAAGGTGTGGACCCTACAGACCAAGACAGTGTAACGAGTCATGGGAGACAACTCTGATGGAGCCATTCGGCAGATTTCACGTTTTCTATTTAGAGTTTTTAACTGCGTGATACTTTTATTAAGCAAGAAGTGTATGTACAGAAATAATACTGATTGTCACACGAGAATGATGTTTTGTGAGTATTTAGACCATTGTATTTATATATGGAGATAACCTGTTGTATTTTTTTAATATTAAAGGTCCACAGACACGGTTTACAAACTACCTTAAATACTGAAATACCGTTATGACTTTTAAAGTATACACTCTCCTGTAATCATTTGTATTAAAATTGTTCAAACTTTCAACTAAATATGCTTGTATAATGGTAAAATGCAAGCCGTTTCGCACGGAAGCGTTCGTCTGCTGCCTGGCCTCTCGGAGAATCTCGCGCGCGTGCGCACTGATTGATGACGTACACCAAGGAAAACAATCTTTCTCGCGTGTGATCACAATCACTGTCAATCAAAGCCTTAATCAAAGCCTTCTGGAAAAAAAAATGCCACGCGAATGTGCTGCTAGTGATTGTCGGGAGTTTTCTGCCAAAGGCTCTCCTTACAGTTTTCACCAGTTCCCGAAAAATAAAGAGCTTAGCCTGCAGTGGGCACTCAACATCAATAGAAAAGTTCATGGGACGAGAAAGCTGTAGATGCCTTGCGAGCACGATGTCGTCTGCTCGAAACACTTCACAGACGAGTGCTTCACGATGCAGTATCGGCTTTGCAAGGAGAATGGGATTCCTGCTCTCCCACGGCTAGAATCGCACGCTGTCCCAACCCTGATTAGCCATACTGAAGAAAAAGAAAGGAAGCAGCGTCTGATCGTAGATCTGCTGTGGCTGTCAAGAAGCAAAATTGAGAGGTATGTCAAACGTTGATAATATTTGTACCCAGTATACTTGTATTACGCATATTTTTTTTTTTTTTTTTTGCTTTCTATTGATAAGAAATACCAATGGTGAACTGAGAGGGAATATGTTTTAATGGAAGCAATTCTGCTAAACATTTCTGAATGTATTTTCCATTTGTATATGCAATAATATTATTGTGGCATTCATTAATAAATATTGATGCTTATAAAATATTTTGTTTTTAAGTACCTACAGCAAGTCTTGGGGGAGATGGAACCAACTGAGAGCACTGCTGAAATAATAGAAGCAGCAGATGAGGACAAGGAAAATGTATTTCCAGCTAATTTTTCAATGGCAATACCGGCAGTGCAGCTTTCCCCCTTTCCTTCGAGTTCTATTACCGCCAAGGATGTCTCTGTGCAGATCAAACCTGTAAGTTGGTTGTGTATGTTTAATTATGTCTACTCAGGTGTACCCAATATTATAAAATATGATAAAGCTCGGTGCAAGTATTTATATTTCCAGATCTATCCTTGTTATTAAAAGGCAAAGTCCTCATATTTCAGCATCAAGTATCAAGAGGGCAACAGACTGCTGTGCACACCACAACTGCTTGCAAAGCAACAAATTGTCCCTCTCCTTACTACAGAGAGCAAGGGACACAAACTGAATGTCAGGAAGGCTGGTGGTGCTCATGTACCTGTCATCCTGACTTGACTTCACAAGGCAATCAGACTGATCACCAAGGGTAACTATAATGCATATTTGAAACCACTTGCTGTTAATATTATCACATTTTATGAGGATTTGATAGCAATTATCATCAAAATCATATTTTCCTGTGTGATAAAAGAGAAAGATAACTTCTATGCAAAAATATAAATATTTGTGTATGTGTTGATTTTAATCTTGAAGAGTGTGTTTTCCCCTCTGTACTTATAAATGTAAAATACTTATCTTTTTACAACAAGCCAATAATCAACTGGGAAACTGATGAAGAGAATGAAGATACCAGTGATTGCAACTGGGAACCACCACTAAGGTAGCAAAATAGTGTCAAGTGTATAAAAAGCATGCTATATCTTTGTGATATTGAATGAAAGCCAGTATGAATACTTGTGTGGGATAAGGTAGTGCTGTAGCAATTTGCAGCAGCAAAGCTGTGTTAAATATCTGTGGGATCTATGGGATATGCTCACTAGCTTGAAGTTGCCTGTGTTTCATATTTTGTGTGCATCTATCCCTGCCACATCTTGCTTTATTTTCCTGTATGTCTTGAAAAAGCATGAATGTCAAATTACAGGTGGGGACCACCATAACGCTTCCTTAGGGATCAGGGCCAGGAATTTGATAATAAGAAGGTATGAACAATCTTTCTGTTTTTTTTATTACACAATATAGTTTAGAATTTTTCCACATTCTTGAATAGTTTTTCCAATACACAGAAAATACAAATATAGCTCATTATATATGTATATAAGCCAACATTTGGAGTTAAAGTAGCAGAGTCATTAAACAGTATATGCCTCAGCAAAACAAGCCATCCATGGGAGATGTACACAAGATCTTTTTATGTCCCAGATCCCCTTGCAGACACCTATTCAAATAAGCCACAAAACAAAAATTTACATACCCACATGTAATAAACGAGCAAAATTCTTGCTTTTAAACAAATGTCGCATATTTTAAGCCCTCACCCCCTTTGCAAGTGTTTAATGAGCTACATTTTTTTGTCTGTTCCAGGCATGTTCCATTGTTACCAGAGTTCTTTTATTCATGCCACCCACTCCCCATTTTGTATTGCACAGAGTTGTCTAGTGTACAGTTTTATATAGCAATCTGTGTGATATTGTGTGTGGTGATGTGACCGACACTGGATTTTAAAGCAGTATGCCAACTACAAGATAGTATCAGCATAGTTGGCAACATAAGACATTTTTTACCATTTTTCAAGTATCACAGAATAATAGCTGTTATATATATTGTATACTTTTGACATGTAACCATGTGTTTTGCATGATACTTTTGTTGTTTTCTGCTTTGATATATTCTTTTTAAAACTGCATATCTCATTTTAGTGTCACCTACTAGTGTTTAACGAGTTACATATTTTGGTTGTCTTTTCCAGGCATGTGCCATTGTTACCAGAGTTCTTTTATTCATGACACCCATCACCCTCCCCATGTGATATTGCACAGTTTTGTCTAGTGTACAGTTTTATACTGCAACATTATGACTTGCACTATTTGGTAAAAGGTAAAGTCACTGTCCTGTTTGACAATTTCCTTATGTGATGTGAGCATATTTTTATTAACATGGTAGTTCATTATTTCAGATGGTTCTTCTGATTGTTTGCATAGGACTGCCCTGTGTAAATGGATTTATCGGGCAATTCAAGCTCAATGTGATGTATTAGTTTATTTAATAAAGAAACAAAAATGTAATGCTGTTTTATGTATTGTTTTCAAATGTAGCACAGAGTGCAATAATTTACTAATGAGTCTTGAATGTTTGTTCCCTATTAGTATACAATTCTAATCAGTTGAGTCAAAACCTAACGTAGTAAAAGTGCTCCAAAACTGACAGTAAACAACCCAAACAATCTACTTGGTATAATTCATGGATTGCAAAATTTGCACACTAGGTCCCATGTAACATTAAATTACAATAAAGTAGAATTTCTGATGGCACGAAAAGTTGGTCGTCAATTTTTTTTACAATTAAATAGAAATTCAGGTAAACAGTTAAACCCTTGTGTATTGTATAGAAATGGGTTGCCAAAACTTGATGTTACTTTACTTAATAAGGGCACAGTCAAATAACTTGTGATGATGCATCACATGAGGGAGGACCTTGGGAGTATTCGGGATTAATCCATGTGCATTTTTTTTTTTTGTCTGGCAATTGATGCTGCGTGTGGGATGTAAACAATCAGAAAAGTACAAAACAAAGTAACAATTAAACGTAACAGCATTTTATTCTTCATTATGAAATATGCTCCATTATTGCTAGAAAAAGATACATCAGTTGGTATCGCTTGCATTTTACATATTCTGACCTTTTTCTACCAACCTAGTCACAATGAGTGTTCTTAAACACAAATTGGTCTGATCAAACCAAAATAGCAAAATCAACAACAACAAATGACCTTTTTCTTCTCCACTTTGCTATGTTGCAAATCTTATGAACTTATTTCTTGGAGATTTGATCCTGTCTTTTGAGATCTGAAAAATGAAATCATGGTGATCACACTGTACAATTATCCAACTACAGTATGGATTCACAGAACATGAAAGCACGAGATCACTAAATATTTCTTCTTGATATATGCTGAAGCATTACTTACTGACTGTTGCATAAATGTTTATATTGCCATCAACATAAGAAGAAAAGTAAGGAAATAGTAGTACAATTACAATTTATTATTGCAACACTTTCATTTCTCATTTAAAGTGGTTGATTATAATGCCTTCAAATATAAATGTGAGATGCTTATGTTCAGTCAGCATATTTAAACCCAGTGTACTGTTTTGAAGGATCTGGAAATTTCTTCCTGACTGCAGCCACCACACAGGCAGGAAGAATTTAAAAGTTACGACTATAATACAATTTTCTAGGGCCTAACACATCACACGTGCATAACACGTGCTGTTGTATATAGTAGAATTAGAATGAAAACAAAATCTAAAAAATCTGCTTTGAGACTAGGGAACAGAATTTTGAATAGTTTTCAAGAGCATTAGTTTCAAGAAGGAAAGTTGCGGATACAGATGTACACATCAAAAATATCTTTTTGTTTACCTTTCCGTTTCTGTTACTGATGGAGTATCGTCGGTCGTCTCTGTTTCTTCATCGCTAGATTCCGTTCACGTTATTCCTAGATTGTAATTGGACGCTAAGGGCTCGTCTTCGTATGGCTGAGCAATATTGTTGTAAGAGATAACAGAAGGCGTGGTGCACAAGGCCGATAGCAGTCGTCCTGGGATGACGTCGCGAGAAGTAGTTCCGGTCAAGAGGTCGCGCGATCTCTCGTTTTAGCATGGCCGCCTCTCCACGCGTAGAAAAGTACCGATTCAACTTTGTTTTAGCGCATTAAACACACTTCTAGTGACAATTATGTACTAATTCGTCTTCGTAAGGCAAGTAAACAGTTCAAAGTTTATCATGACATTGATTATTGTGTATAGTTCGCTGTTAATACCGAGTACAAGACGATTTTGCATTTGAAGCGAGGTGTCCATGGACCTTTAATGACCATAACCCCTTGACAGTAACCCAATGGTTTGTCAATAAAATGATCAAATGTCAAATGTCTCTCTCTCTCTCTCTTACACACACACACACACACACACATAGGGGTGGAATACCCAGAAAAAACCACCAAAGATCAATATTCTGTTATTTTCTTATACAGTGTTCGAACTTATACCTGTAAAGACGCATGCGTCATGGGGTTTTCTTTTTTTTTTTTCTCACTCTGCCAATGACCAATATGTTTCTTCTTTTTTTCAGATAACGTTAGCAACATGTCGCCAGCAACTTCCTCAAGGTCAGCTATTGAGCCCCTAGATTATAGGGACGTCCTTATCCTCACACGCGCCAACCTGTACGATGATGAATCTTTGACGGCATGCCCTATTGGCGTGGTAGCAGGCCTTCGGGAACTGGCCATCCCCGTGAAGGTGGTTCGTCAGTGGCAACCTGATGACGCTGCATGGATGGAAGATGTCAGACTTACAGCTCTGGCTCTGGAAAACAAGGTCACGGTCACCAACTATGGCTTTGTACGAGGACTGGAGAGAAAGGTCGTGGTGTGCATGCCTGGTTGCATTCCGCAGCACGATAACACAACAGGAACAGAGCGGCTGGATGCTCAGAACCGACTTTGGGCTATGTCCAGGTGCACGGCGCAGCTGATCCTTGTGGACTTGCCTGGTGACATCAACGATATGTGCTACCTTCGTCTATGAGCTGACACCATCTCACGATAGAAACAAGCTTTTCGATATACCACAAGTATTACATTATTCTACCAAAGAAAGAAAGTTTTTAGATCTCCTGATAGGCCAAGTAGGGTGTGTGTGACAGAGAAACACTAACAAAAAATTTCTTTCGAAGTATTTCCTTCCTATAAAAAAAACTATAGAACTGAGTCTGGTGATCATGAGCAATGAAAAATAAAGCAAATAAAAAATGTAATGTTTCCACTCTCTCCCATCTTGAAAAAACAGGAGGTTAGAAGCATGCTAACAACACTGTTTGTCAAGTGACTAAGCAAATGGTTCTCACTTGAGTGAAAGCAGAAATGTATACTACTTCATCAATGTGCTATCAATAAAAATTAAGTTGGTTGATCTGAGGCTAAGTGGCCAGAATCTATATATGCATTTTACTTAGTTTTTTTACCCATATAAAAATCCTCCAGCTCTTCCCTTCCAATTCCACCATAAACAGAACTAGAGGGGTCTCAAGAAAATTTCTCATGACAGACATTTCTTTTTTCTTAGCAGAGTGGCCTCCCTTGAATCAGCCAGCATCTCACAATATCTGCCCAATTCGGTTCAGTGAGACATCTTTGCATTGTGTCTTATGTTTTTCTGCAACTTAAAATTGTAATAACATAAGAGGGTTAAATACTGCAAACATTTAATAAATAACATTTAAAGTTTTGGTCTTCAGCACGGCAGCTCCACGCCAGATATCCGCATCAGGATCGCAACAGTAACAGCAGCAATGGCTAGGCTAGATAGGATCTGGCATAGCCACAAGATAAGGTTCACTACCAAGTACAGGGTATACAAATCCCTGGTAGTACCGATCCTGCTCTACGGATGCGACACGTGGACTCTGCTCACCGAAACGGAAAGGAGAATCCAGGCATTCGAGAACAAGTGCCTGAGGAGGCTGCTCCGGATCTCATACAGAGAACACAAAACCAACGACTTTGTAAGAAACAAGATTTCCACACTCGTAGGACACCAGGAACCTCTACTATCAACAGTCAAGCTACGTAAGCTGGTCTTCTTTGGCCATGTAACCCGGCACGACACCTTGTCGAAGACTATCCTTTAAGGCACCTTGGAGGATGACCGACGCCGCAGAGGTCAGAGAAAGAACTGGCTTATGAACGTCAAAGACTGGACTGGTCGTCCTGTACAGGACCTGCTGAGTATCGCCCAAATAGGCGGGTCCTGTCAGCTGCCGCGTCTATCCATGTGCTCCCCCCAACGCCAGGCAAGGGACGACTGATTGGTTTAAAGTTTAAATGTTAAAGTGGCACATATTCTTTTCTAAAATTGCAAATGTCATCAGGCAATTAATCATTTACACCAAACCACTCTTTTTCACATCTGGACCTTTGCACTTGGTGCCTTCACCTCCCTCCTCTACTCTGTTTAACAACACTTTTGAGATGCTGCAGCGCTTTATCACAAATCTGAAGTCTTGGAGGATTATGTGCAAATTGAGTCTGCAGTCTTTTCCGAAACGTGGTTGCTGAGGTGATGGTTGACATTGATGCTGGCAGAGCATTCCACAGCTTAGGTGCAGCGTTTTTTGAAGACCCTGGCTCCAGTGCGCTTCTTGTTTGTGTCTTTCACTGCAGGGAGACAGAATTGTGACTGGGAGCCAGAGCCCAGGCCACGTGACGGCTGGTAAGGAGGAACTACCTCTTGCAAATAGTCAGGAGCAGTTTTGAACATGCAGGACTGAGCAATCCAAACCACTTTGTGATCAAATACACTTTTTCACTGGGAGCCAGTGAAGGTTCTGTAGGATAGGGGTGATGTGCTCAGTGGACGACTTTGCACATGTGACAATCCTGGCGGCTGTGTTTTGAACTCTTTGGAGTCGATCTAACTGCGTAGCAGGTATACCCCACAATGCACTATTATAGTAGTGAGTAGTCTAATCTCGATATGATGGTAACCAGAGCAAGTGAGTTGGCAGCAGCCTGAGTCGGCATGGGCCATAATCTACCTAAAGTCCTCAAAAAGTAGTAGCATTTTGACACAACAGAACTTACATGGTTACACATGGAGAGCTCTGCATCAATAAAGAGCCCTAGGTCCCGTACACAGTCAGCAAAGGCTATGGAGGCATCACCAACCTGCACACCCCTAATGCCAATCTGATTCTGTCTGGCCCTTGGGCCGCACAGATACGCTTCTGTCTTGTCATCGTTGAGTTTAAGACGATTCCTGATCATCCAGGCCTTCACCCCAACACAACAAGATTCAAGTCCTAGAAGCTCAATCCTAGCTACTGCTGGGTCGGGGGGAAAACTGTTCAGAACCTGTGTTTTGTCAGCAAAGAACTGACATCCCATCTGAAAATATTCAATTACTAGTCCAAGCTGTAAAGTGTATACAGAAAATAATAAAGGACCCAGAATGGATCCCTGCGGTACGCCACACGCCAGAGGAACTGCCTCAGAGCCCGCAGAGCCGACAATCACTCTGAGATCTATCGGCAAGATAGGAGTAAATCCACTGCAGCGCAGCGCCCTGGATACCAGCCTCTGACGACAGTCTCTGGAGCAGCAGGCGGTGGTTGATGGTGTCAAACGCACTACTAAGGTCAAGTAATACTAAAAGCACTAGGTTGCCAGAGTTGACACTACAAAGAATGTCATTGGTCAGATCAGCAGCTGACTTGTCATCTACCTCAGGAAGAACAGTACTAGTTCCGTTTTTACCCAGCAAGTTGTTCACAATGTCAAAAGTCTTTCTGGGATTTCCACTATAGCAGCCTCTAGCTGCTCCTGTACAAATAAAGATTTAGCCTTTTTTGACAGCACAAACATATTTATTTTTGGCTAACTTATACAGCTGTCTGTCAATCTCAAGTTTGATCTTTCTCCACTTTTTCTCTGCCAACTGTCTCTGTTTCTTGGCTTCACTCACCCCTTCACAAAACCACGCACAATCTGGTCTATCTACAACAATTTTACTAACTGCAGGCGCATGTTTATCAAGCAGCTCTAATAAAGTTTGATTATATAATTCTGCTAACTTATCAACATCTATAGGAGGATCAAATAACAACTTAGACTGAAGTAGGTCTTCTCTGAAAACCAAGTCAATCTTCTTCAAATTTTTACACAAAAGTGATGTCTTTTTAAGCCTTGGTCAAGAAAGATCAGTCACTAAGGACTGAACAAAATGGTCCGAAATCAGAAAATCCTCTACAACAGCTAACTCGACCAGAGACTCTGATGGCACACAAGTGATAACCCAGTCAAGAATGTGTTCAAGTCTATGAGTTGGTTTATCAATCAGCTGACAAAGACCACGGCTATCTAAAGCCTCAATCAACCGCTTCACATCATTATCCTGAGGTCTATCAAAATGAAAATTTACATCCCCCAAAACTTCTCCTTTGTAAGTAAACTGTCCAGCAGCATAGCAAACTCCTCGTGAAACAGAGAATCTGAAAGCTGATTGTTTTTAGATGGATGAGGTCTATATAAACAAGTAACCTCTAATGTCTGCTTGGCTACAAGCAAGTCATGGTTTTATTATTATTATTATTTTATTTATTTGTGGCTCCTCTCTTACCTTACGAATATGCTCACTATGTAAAATTGAAATAAATAATATGAACTAGCCACCCTTGATTCCTTGGCAGACAACACTTTCTTCTCTCAAAAGTCAGCAATCATGATAGGCTGGACTGAAGATTTTGCTACTTTTATTGGTTCAAAAATCTGCTCAGTTCCATGTTTCAAAAAGGTGCTAATGATATTCCTGTTCTGGAAAAATCTTGAAGCAACATTTCCCACTGCACACTACATATGTGCTTGTATGTGAATGAGGTTAGGAGTATTTACTTTAAAACATACTGATCAACATACCTTCTCTCCTAGTATATTTTGTAGCCTTGTTAAGTATAGAGAGCCTGGCCACATGCTGTGATTCTGTACTAAACAAACATCCATTGCTATGCTGATGGTGATGAAAAATGTTAGAATCCTGCAGAATAATGTTATATATTTGTGCTTTTATTATTCTTTATTTTAGCTTTTGGGTGGACAGGTTTTTTTTGCAGTTGTCTCCCCTCCATAACTTTTCTGGGAACAAAATTATTGAGTTAGTGTCTTATGAGAAAGGGGAAAAAAATTTACAGCAACTACTCTTTATCAAGAGTTTTAAAAAATAAAAATAGTAAAAGAGTAGGCACACATATTTTTATTTTATTCAAGATTTTCTTCTTTCATCTATTTTAAATCTTTCTGGGTTTAAATTATACTGGATGCTTTTAGAGATCAAACCGATTTTACCAGATACTGCGTCTTATCCATGTGCTCCCCTCAACGACAGGTGCCGGCCAAGAGACGACTGACTGATAGACTTTGGCAATATCAATCTACTGTGTAAATTTCCGCATCATGCATGCATTCATTTGTGAAATATCTGAATGCAAACTTTGCATTTTCTTCCAAATAAGCATGTGCTACTCTTCATCTAAAAGAATTCAGTAATCATTAGGCATTAAGCTAAATTTGTAACACATTTCATGAGTAAATACACAATATCAATAAATCCTTCTATCAAGCTCTGAAATGTTTAACAGTTTTAAGAAGTTAATAGGCTGAACGTTTTGCAATTAACTTATTTTCACTGAACAAGCTTTTGCTGACCTTCAAATTAAACAGGGAAAATTATCATTTTTTAACACTTTTAATATTACACTGTATTGGTAAAACTTACTTTTTTATACAATGTAAATAAAAATGGATCGATATAAGATTTGAAGGCATTAGTAATGTGCATAATAAAATTATTTTTAATTATGTAAAGTATGGGGTATATCTGTATATATTTATGTACTTTGAAAGTCTAGTCTGTGCTCTGCTGAAAATTTCAATTTGAAAGCAATAATTTTATTTGGTTTTCTTATTATACTTGTGTGCATCCAAAATACTAATGACAATAATAGCACTTTCTACACCACATGCACACACACACACACACACAAAGAACATACAGTGGAAGATAAGAAGCCCACTGAACCAGGGCCTTCAAAAACGCTGCACCTAAGCTGTGGAATGCTCTGCCATCATCACTGTCAACTATCACCTCAGCAACCACATATCGGAAAAGACTGCATGAAGACTCATATTTGTTTACTTAAGATGGTTTTCAACAACCAAGCACCACTTCTGTCTTTATTATTTTTTACTTTCCTGTTGTTTTATTTTTCTTTCTTCTCTTCTGTTTTTGCTGTGCAATGAGAATTCTTCTGAATGGATACCTGTGCATTATAAATGGACATAATCATCATCCTCATTCAGTACCTGCACCAACAACCGCCCCATGACTATATAAGACACAATGTGAAAAGGCAACACAAATATTAATTCAAGTGCCATACTTGCATTCTGTAAAGCGAAAGTGATGTCAGGCTTCTGGTTTTATTGAAAAACTGTTATTTCACACTTTCGGGAAAGTTTTAGTTTATAAAGATGGTATATATTATTGCATGACCAAAATGTATGCATTGTTTCCCAAAAGGGAAGCAAAACCAATTTTATTTATAAAAAGATGTTTATTTTGTTATTTCGAGGGCGAAGCCTAAAATTTAGTGCTTAAAAAAAGTCCTGCAAACTATATATAAGCTGGTAAACGTGACTAGAAATTTCTAGAATGTTTAGAATTTCTATTATTTCTAGAATAAAAAATTCTAAAAAGAATCATAGGAATTGACAAGATCCAAGAGGACCTCCATGAAGTAGCAAACTGGTTAAAATATAATGGCTTTAAATTATCAGCCCCCAAAACCCAGGCGATAATATTTAAAAAACCAAACCAAAAGATGGAATATCCCAAACTAAAACTAAACCAAACAACCATTACCTATAGCTCCCAGGTACAATTCTTAGGAGTAATTTTCTCGGATAAAACAAACTGGTCCCCCTATGTAGATAAAATAACGAAAGCTGCCAAAAAGGGAATTAACCTAATGAGAGTAGTAAGTGGTAACAACTGGGGCACCCACCCAAAATCCCTTCTTAACCTATACCAAGCCCATGTAATGTCAAAGCTGCTTTATGCAGCCCCACTCCTAGTTCACCTGAGGTCAAACCACATAGCTAAACTCCAGTCAGTCCAGGCCCGAGCATTAAAAGTAGTGTTGGGTGTACCTTCGCACACTCCAAACCTGTCGATATTGGCAGAGACGGGACAAAAACCAATAGACCTGATTATCAAGGAGAGGACAGCCACCTACTACTATAAGACGCAGTGTCTCCCTACCGACCACCCAGTCCGACAGATCCACATACAACCCCACAGACACAGAACAGGCCGCCCCACCCCACAACCCACTATTCAACAACACACCCAACATATAGAAAACACAAAAGGAGCAGAAACGGCAATTACAGCACCCTACCCACACACCAACATGCAAACTCCACCTTGGACACTTCCGCGACCACAAATAGACACTGACCTCACCAAATACAACAAAGGCAGCCACCAATACCAAATCACCTCAGAGATCAAACTCAAACTGAGCACCACCTACAAGGACTTTACACAAATATATACGGATGGCTCCCATGACCCTGAAGCGCAAGCAACCGGGCTGGGAATCTATTCTCCTGACAACATGACCCTTTCAATCAAACTCCCAACCCACACGTCAATCTTCACAGCCGAGATGACTGCTATACAGACAGCTCTTGAGACGACACGACTCAAACTGAGAGACACTGAACAACGACAATTCCTTATACTATCGGACTCCCTGTCAGCACTCCAGGCGCTTAAAAACCAATCATCCAACAGAATAGACATTGTATATGAGATACTGTCCCTCATAAATAAAATTAACAAGGAAAACGGAGACGTCAGGTTCCTTTGGGTCCCCTCCCATATTGGGATTAAAGGAAACGAGAAAGCTGACAAACTAGCAAAACTGGCTGTAAAGCAGAGTAGCAGTCCTAAAGTCACCACCCTAAACATCTCTATTTCACCAACTGAGAGAAGAATAGCCATAAAACCAGCAATACAAACAAGATGGCAGGAGAAATATAAAACTGAAGGGAAAGGAACTAGGAGACTGGTAGATGACCAACCCAGTAATACGCTACTTTTTTTTAATTCAAGTAGGCCCCGCCAGTCTAAGATAACTAGAATGAGGCTAAGTGGAGAATATTTAATTACATACAAAGACCCTATAACATGCATATGTGGGGACAGGCTTAGCACCCCACATGTGCTTTTGGAGTGTCATGAAAACAAAGAAGAAAGAGAAGAATTAAGACAGGTCTTAAATAAACATAGGCTGGCACTGAACATTAACAACTGTCTTAACCCACCAAAAGAGCAGTGGCATACTATACTGTCATTAGTAGTAACAATGGTAACAAGCCACCCTCATGCTAAGCTCATATAAACAGATAAAAGGGTATGACTAAATAGCTCCTCCCCCTGGGAAACTCTGATAACTGAAACAAAAACCCATAGGTTAGGATATAACTGAACAAATGAGCTTGCTAGCATAACATTATTCTTCAAATCAGTATAAAAACAACTTGAAACAATGGTCTCTCATAACCAGAGCTTTAAAAAAAAAAAAAGGCCAAGCATAAATCTCAATAAGTCCTCAAACTAAGTCTAGGATATAGAAATAGGGCAACCTAAGAGATCCGGCAACCTGGAGAGTACGCCACCTCTGCGGACTTGGCAGGCCTACAGGACATAAGAGAACGGCACTACAGATGGCAGAGGACACCAACACCAGTAAACAACACCTGCGGCGAAAGAGAACGACAACCCTTCTCCCGGTCCCTTCCTTCCTTACCACCACCACCTCCAGCTTCCCCCTCTGCTCCCCCCTTGCCCCCCCCCTCCACAGTGCGAAATCGCCTTTCGGTGGAAGCACTTTCCCTTTCAAAGACAACAACAACAACAACAACAACAACTAGAAATTTCTGTAACATATGTATTACGGTCTATAGCCTATAGTCAAACGAAAGATACTGGTCGAATAGACTCTTCGCCGTGGTCGAACTGGTAAATGGTCGAATCGAACAGCCTCCGATGTACGTCTTCAACCGAAAACGATAATTATCGTCTCTGAAGGTCCGTGCTATGATGAAGACTTCACATACACGGACTATGTAAATCCGTGAAAGATGTCATCTGCTTGTGTTTGTGAGATTTCCTTTTCAACGTCTCCTAATAAAAACTGCTGAAAAAATAATCTTATTCTCTGAACTTAATACTAAATTGGATTTTTGCTGAGTTGCTCTTCGACACGAACGGACATATGTCGAAGTTGCATTTGTGTGCTGTGCGCACGCACACCGGAAACAGCCGGCTGTTGTGACTGCAATTGATGATCACTGACGATGTTGAATCTGCATGTCCTCATTATTCATATTTTCTGACAGTTGTAAGCTTGTGAGGTAAATCGGACCTCAACCTATGTTCAAATGTGATCGTCCAATAACCAGTGAGTACATAGAATGACTTTTTAAACCCTGGTTTCTATTTGAACTTGCACAGTGCACAGCTTTTAGTCAAGGATATGATTTGTTGAATGTGTTTGTTCTCGTTTCTGCTCAATCATTCTAGGTTATTTCTTATTAATAAAGACAGCTTATTAGCTTATTTGAAATAATTTTATTTAATTAGGTTATTATGGTTAAAACAATCAGATATAGCTGGAGACATGACAGTGCAAGTACAATCATAAACAGAATAAACCCACAATATACTCAGCTTGATTGAAACCACTGAAAGAGCACTGTTAGCAATCTTGCCGTGACTGGAAAAACGAGCAAATTCATGTACATGTAATGGTGGATTCACAAAAAGGAAACAAATAACAGGCTGTCTCACACTCTTTTTAAGTGGATTTGCATGTATTGTACTAAGTATAAGTACATATCTTAGGCCTCCATCTCAGTTCTTAGTCTGTAGTCATCCTGGACCAGCAAGTGTAGTGTAGGATGATGAAAGTCAAAATTATTTATTGGGGGATTAAAATGATGAGCTGAAAATCAGGTCAGTAAAGAACATAGTAAGTTTTTATCCCATGCTTTAATCCTTTTGACACTAATGCAATTAAAGATGACAATATTATAACTTAAACTCCAAATGGTAGATATTACCACTAGTTTGAATTCATCTTTACTACCTAAACTATTGCTGAATAGCCATTAAAGAAGTGCAACCTAATGTTTGCAAAAGAAAAAAAAAGACCACGTCTAAGTTGACTCAGACTCACTTAAACCAGCAAAACCTGCTGAAACCATTTCCATTCAGCATATTATATAGGTCTGACTCTAATCATAGTTATGAAATGGCATTTCTTCATTTTTATTGTAGTGATAATGCTGGAATCGTGCATTTCTTGTTCTTGGTGTTAGTGCTACTTTTAGTCTTATTAACCAGTAAATTGAACACATACTCCTTCTCTGTGATGCAGCTTTAGAATATCTTAAAGAGTTGTCTGTTGTAATATCAACCACTGTGCAATCATCAGTACTGATTTAAGTTTGCCTGTTAATAATTATCCTAATTTACTACAAACAAACCCAAACATTTTAAACGATTCTGAGTTATTACAAATAGATATATAGCTTGTCCAAGCTTCTCCTTATTAGTTCTTCAGGTGGCAGGAAAGGGAGATAATTTCTTAAGTGGCAAAAACATCAAAGAGTTGCTGTACTAGGTAAATAAGGAAATACTAACTGCTGACTGGTTCAGACAAAAGGGTTAGGGTTACTCGAAGCACGTACATAAAGGGAGTGCTTCAAGAAGTGTTCATTACCATACACTGGTCTGAAAATGTGTCCAATATGCTTGCTAGACTATCATAAATGATTCATGCTTAATTACCAGAAACAAATTGGAACTATAGACATTGTACTTAATAAATTAACTCCTACAAAATGCATACATTATCTTAAATGATCACAACTGGCCATGCCATATAGGCCTCTGTACCTAAGTTACAATAACCAGATTGCAACTGCATTATCACCCTACGAGTTGCCAAAAATAGGTTCAAAGCAGTTAGTCTTCCTTAACTTTGTTGTCCAAAACAAGACCAAACCAGAAACAGGTCACATCCGGAAAGATATAGGAGAACTCTGTAGCAAGTAATCTGTTAACAGCTGATGATTTTAGAGTTGTCAAGTTCTTATCATTTTGAACAGCTTGACAACCATTCTGATGCTTTTGATTGCTATCTTTTGAATAAGTTAAGCACCCCTCCTGAGACTAGTTATGTGATAGTGACAGGGAACATGCTAAGACACTTGAGACATACTCCAAACCATAAGAAAGACAGTTGTTTCATTAAGTGATATGATGATTTGCAATACCCAGCCGGTATTGTGGCATGACTGTAATTTTTCATGGTCAAAAGCAGTCTTTGCTTGCTAAAAGAAATGCATCATGTTAAGCTTTTGCCTTTGTCACTCAGCTATGTTTATATCTTCTTACAGGATAGTTGAATCTATATTATTTGTAACTTAGTTCTGTAGTGTTTGCACCTTCCACATGGGTAATAAAATGGTGGTAATTTTTATCTTAAGCCTTTTTGAAGCCTGGATGTAATGTTAAACTATGGAGGGAACATACTACTATAGCAATATACTATCATGCACACATGGATGTATACATGTATATATACACACATATATTTATATTAAATGTATTTGTGTATACATTTCTAGGCACAAGGCTTGAAGGCTTCACACCATCCTTATCTCTGACTGACAGGCATTCCTTCTAATTAAGTCTGTACCGCTGTGTGATTGTTGGGAACAGCACTAATGAAACCTTAGTTTTATATCCGTTAGCCATTAGCCAGATATCATCAGTAGGAGTGGTTCTGGTGTGTGTCATCTAATAGCTTATGCTGTTGCTGTCTTGCATTTCTTACAGCAGGACTAGCTGGCCCACTCACTTTTGCTCTGACATTCTGTCATACACTCAGGCATGCAGAAACTGATCTTCTCATGAAATTGTGTCATGTCAAGCGTTAGCAGTCTTGTGCACCCAGAGAGGATATATGATCTTCACTGGCAAATGATAACACTGTTTTCCATCTACTAAAGGAGAATGCCTGATTGATTATCACAGTCAGTATAAATCTTCACTATTGTGCATATACACATATACTTATACAGCTTGAAGTTGGCATTACACACACACACTCACAAATAGGCTTTGTGTTGCATAAAGAGTGAAAGGGACAGAATGACCAGATAAGATTCCTTATCACATCTTTATAGGCCAGCTTAATTAGAGAGAGATTTTTATTTCACATTTGTGATCAAATAATTTTCTTTTGGTGTAAAGTTTTTGATGGAGTTTTTCACTGAAATGGCTTTTCACATTTTTCACTGAAATGGCTTATTAAAACTACATCTTTAACTAAAGATGAACAGATTGGATATATTTTTTAGTCTGTCAAAAGTAAGCAAAGTGATGTTAGTATTAGAGCTAATTTCTTGAGATTCGTGTTCATCGTTGTGTATTTATGAGTGTGCTCGAGTCAGTGATCTGATTGCTGCATAGCTGAGCATCCTGTATTATCTGAGCATACTTCTTTAATCTGAAAATTCAAGTACTACTTCTTATGATACTGTTTATTTATAGATTTCCTTTTTCTATCTCTAAAGGCAGAATCAAAGCACTTGATATAAATATGCAAACATTCATGAAGATGCACAAGTATATACCATAGTTACTATCATGCTCACAGACACATCCAGTAATGCAAAGGAATTTTGAAATGATAAAAAATTTTCCAATGTTACTTTAAGTAATGCTACTATTGTACTATCCAGAAAAAACTGATTTTGCCATCTTATTTTGATGGAGATAAAGAATAATACATAAGGCTATCAGTGTTTTCATCTGAACTAGCAGATTTACCATTGTCTTTGGGCACAAAATGAGTAAATGTTACCTTCCTTATCAGGAGATGCTCATATTATGAGACTGAGGTATAGTTGACCTAATGACCTTGCCAACAGCAGAATTTTTGTTCAGATTTCCATTAGTTCTAGTCAAGGCGAAGGTCACTGCAATTTACTCTAATTGCAAGCTCTCTTGATGTCTGTTTACAAGGATGTTGCCATATTCCTCCTAAAAGTCAACAGTTAGACATACATTGTAGTCATGCCACAAGTCACCAGCAAAGTAATTTGGAAATCATATAATTTAATCTGGACAGTGGTATTTAGCTATATTGATCATTTTATATGCTTGTACAGCTCACATTGTTATGTTTTTAATTGCTAGTCTGTTGTGTACCTAAATTTTGCATGTGTTTTAGTATTTATAAATGGATATGATTGTCCTAAGAGTAAGACTAGAGATTTTGAAAGACAAAAGCAACATATAAGTAGCTGCAAAATAGGGCTAAGAAGAGAAATGGTCATCTTGTAGACAAACATTTAATACTATTTTGCCTGTTCATTTATAGTTAAGTACCTTTTTCTGGTCAGATGTTGAACTGAAATTGCATTCCTTTCCATGTCTTTCTGCAGGTTAAGCCAGATTATGTATAGGCCTAAGTGTTATAACCAGAATATATTTAGAAGTAAAAAGCTAAACATTTGAATAGTGTTTAATGGAAGGATTACACACTGTTGTTGCTTTAGGGAGTTGTAAGGAAAGACAATCTGCCATTGTGCTTATTTCCTTGCACATCAGGGCACAGCGTCAACCTGTCCTGAAGCTTTACAGCCTTGCTGTCAGGGTTTAATACTGTTCATCATAGAAACACTTAAGGGCTGCACAAAAATGCCATGTAAGTCTCAAAATAGTGTCATGCATTTGTGTTCATTTTTCTTTGAACTGGCATCCATAAACACAAAAATCAGGGTGGTGTGGTATATATATATATATATGTGCATGTCTGTGTATGGTATTTTTTCTTCTCTAGAAGAATTTCCATGTTTTTAGTGTTGCTGTCTATTATTGTTGAATTAGAGCTCAGCCTGGTTAGTTGCTTTTTTATGTTTTTTGCTGGTTCTGAAATTTACTTTGCCTAGATATATTCACGGACATGCATGATGCTCAGAAAAATGGGTAGCCTTAAAACAAGAAAAATTAAAAGACAAAGATTTTTACACATTTTTCATTCTTGCTGTACCAAGATTGTAGAAGTGCAGTATTGCTCTGAAGGAAATGTGGACAGCATAAAAGTCATCCTTTTATTTTCCTGGTCCACTTGTCTTTTAACATAACATTTCACTATTGATAATCTGGGAATGCTGCAATGTTTTTCTTTCTTTTCTGACAGTATTTTTTCCAGTGAAACATACATTATTATCCTGCATGCAAAAAATAATAATTCACATTTTTCTTTTGTCTACTTTTCATCATCTTATCTATTCTTGATTTTGTCATCTGTTCAGGTTTGGGTTTAAAACACATGTAAATCTCTTCCTTGTGCCATCTCCTCTTTCTCCTGGTTAGAGGCTTAATTAGAGATGCAAAAAGAATGTGCTGTGCTTACATATATTACTGTATCTTATAAATAGAGTATGGTGATGTTTGTATGCATTTGTGGCAGGCAGGCAATGGTTAATAATTATGCAAAAATACAGTATTAGTCTGGCCGCCACAAAATTTGGCATGAATGTTCATTTCAGTTATGACTTGCTCATGGGTTATGTTTGGATGGGATATGTTGCCCAAAACATGTTTATTTTTAATGGTAATGTTCTTTATAGTAAGATGTAACCAGTTTCTCCAGACGAAACAATACTAGGCATAAGAAATTGTAACACACATAAATATACCCAAACATTACATATATATATATATAGATGTATACTACATTGCACAAATCTAAACATTATAATTTGAGAAGGTATAGATGACAAAGGGGTAGAGGAGAGAAAGAGCAGACAATTGCTGGCAGATGGTGCCAGAGAAGATTTTATCTCTCCCTTTCTTTACTCAAAACCTTGTGCCCCTTCTAGCCAGCATGAGCCAACAACCTCAGTTTAGGGAAGGGACATCAGGAGTACAAATGTTACACTAAAATTGATGCTGCACATGAATAATCATGCTTTAAGGAAGTGATACATCGAAAGTTGATGTCACAGTGGAAAAGTTAGCACCAATGTATATATATATAAAGTACAAATTTTGTTAATATATGGTAAATCTGTGTAGGTTTGTGTTCTGTGTGTTGCAGCACAAGCTGTGAATGGTGTTAGCAGGATAAAACTGCATTGATCAAGTCCCTCCTTGTTTCTAATGCTGTCACATCTGGTGGCTAATATAACTTTTTTATTGCTGACATCACATCTTGATAAGTTGAAGGAAAGTTTTCACTATGATTCATCATGCTGACTTGTGTTAAAGGATCACAGTATAGTGCCAGAAAACTCAACATGCAGAAAATCTGCTCACGCTTATCTGTGAAGTCATTTTGAAAGTGATGTTGTGAACAAAAAAATACATTGTCTAGAAAGACGCACTATATTGTTGAATCTACCAGTCTGGTTTTCCTGATATTCTTATCACTATCCATTAGTCCTTGTCTTCAGCGCCAGCAGGCTTTCATTGTTTCTGTTTCTCGTCAAAGTGCAGTCTGGCTGTCAGTGTCAGCAATGTCGCATGATATCGCACCATGGAACCCATTGCAGTTTGTCATGATCTGCATGTTTACAACATTCAGCGCTTTCTTCTTACCACCAGAAAGTAAGTCTTTCTTAATATTTTCTTTTTTTGAATAGCATGTCAGTTTAATGTTCAGTTCATAGCCAGAATTTTTCTCACCTATCATCAAGCTAGGTTGAATGTATGAGTTCTGTTCCAAGTAAAATTATTTATGATTGTTTTTTCTTAAAAATTACCTTTAGGTCTTTGCTATAACAGACTGAAATATAATAATATCCAGTGATACAGTATTTTTTCTATGTGAAAATTTAGAAGTCCTAAAATGTGATTCTTAATGAAAGTTATTGAACCATCCAATAAATCAACAGTCAAATGAGGGCCCAAAGCTCATGTTGGTAAGGGCCATTCACTTGTTACAAAATAACCCTCTCCTGTACTAAAAATGACTGCATTTGTCAAATGATTGTGCTTTCATTTATGCATCATTGATCCTTTCTTCCTATAAAGACATTTTTTGCCAGCACTTAACAGAATAAAGCAATGGCTCTTTTAATTGTTATCAGCTAGCAGTTTGCAGAGAATGTTCATTGGTTTTTTTTTTCTTGATCAAAATGTTCTTTTTTCACTTAGTGTGTGTGTGTGTGTGTGACTGAGAGAAGGAGACTCAAAGTGTGCATAGAAGCATGTGTATGTGTCCTCAAAGGCATGTAAGGGTACTAATTATCTATGTTGGACATAGCATTGTATACTACTAGAAGAGGGAGGGTAAAATTCTGGCTTCAAATTTGTAGATTCTAATAATGTTTTTGTCTGCATGCATGTGTGTGTGGGTGGACGTGTGTGTGTGTGTGTGTGGGTGGGTGTGTCAGGTGGCCTGTCTTTGGTGGCAGTTTTTGTCTCTTTGCTAATCCTTTGCATCCCAGCTCTGTTTGTCCAACTCAAGATTGGAGGATACCTACAAAAAGGAATTGTGGGGGCCTTTTCCATGTTTTTCCCGATATGGAAAGGTATGTGTCAAAATGCCCTGTTTGTATGATTATTTAAACCTCTGTCCTCTCTGTTATGTATGTACACTAGCACACTCACATGTTTTTAATAAATTAGCAAAATGGAGAATAAAACACTTAAAAAAAATACTGGAATAAAGCTTTAGTTAGTCATTGTTGATTATCCTCATACAATTGCACCATCTTCCAGGTGTAGGCATAGCTGCATTGCTGGACCTTCTCCTGCGCATATCATCCTTGGCTCCAGTAGTGGCTCAGATTGGCACCTATGCATTCATTGCCATTTCTGACCACCCTTTTGTCTGGGGCTACTGCAGTGGCCTAAAGATACCAACAGCTGCTGAGTGCATAGATGACAACCAGCAAAGGTCTGTCAAAATTTCTGCCAGGGAAAATATTTTGACTGGATGTCAGTCGGCCATCCAGGGTTTCCTGTCCGTCCATAAAATGCAAGGGGGTTTTCAGATGCCTAGTGACAGTTGCTGGAAGTTTTTAGAGCCTCATTTAAAACTGCTGGAGGTTAAACTCCTTCTCTTACCCCCAGCTTGATAAAAATATTGGAGGTCTTATAGATCAGGAAGAAAAGTGTTCAGCAATGTACATTTATTAATATTATCATACCCTTTAATCTATGCATATAAAAATATGGACATTTGATAACAAGTAATGATAACACATCACTTTTCCTGTCTGGCTTATTACAAATTTGCATATACTGTAAGACTTTTATGTTCTCAGACCTTCAAAATAAAATATTTTACGTTTTCTTACGCCCTCATCTTCACCTCTGCAATGCAGATTTTCTTTATGCAGTTAGGAGCTTTCTTGTAAATGTCTATATGCAATGGGAAACCCTGGCCATGATTTTTTCTGTTGTATTCTGTTTCTGTTTATATATGTTTATGTTATTTATTCATTCAAGTGTTTGCAAATCTTAATAATAGTAATAAAGTACACTTATAGAGCATCAGTATCCCAGCCCAGTGGGCAAGCTCATAGTGCTTTACAAATAATGATAATTTGTTTTTAAAAAAGCTGTAATGAAGCCTGCCAATGCTTCTGTCCACACCTCTGTTGCAGTCATAGATCAGGTACATGTAGATCATTGTTTTGCTGCTGATAGGGTTATCTGCCCAGTGCCTCTTTGAACAACCATAATGAGTTCATGAACCATAGGAAGGAAAGCAATGCAAGTCTACTAATTGACACAAGTTCAGTTTGTCATCCACGTCTAATTGCTTATAAATCATTTTGGTCTGGTATATGCATTGTCAAAACATGATATTAGGGAAGACAACTTAGTTTCTTGAAAGAGTACCAAATCAGTTTAACCGATCACAACATTCCAGAATGGCAATTGCTGTGTGTAGCATCTTTTCACAGATCAAGATATTTAGGAGTACAGTTCGCAAAATAGTCTTGTTCATATATCAGATTATCTTAGATTGCTAGGATCTACACGATAACAAAGCAGATGGGGTAGACATGTCCACATCGACTATTTGAGGTCCTCACCAGTGACTTGCACAAAGAAATCTGGCTAAAGTCTTTGCCTTATTTATTTACAGAGAAATTGTGGAAATGTGTGCAGAAATGATTAATAACGTCATTTTGGAATTTTTTAATTTTTAAAATGCTGTGTTTTTATTTATTAATAATGCTATTGCTGTTATTTTTATCTTTCTCTACAGCATGCCAGTCTTTCGAGAGAGTGCATATAGAGTAGAGCAGCTCTTTTATGAGTGAGTTCATAATACTTGTATTCATATCTACTGTTATTCATAAGTGAGTTAAATATATTTTGTCATAAGACCAATATAACAATATGTCATTAAAAATAAAGACATGCTGAAGGTGGAGAAGAAAATGTCATAAAAAATCATTCACAGATGCTTTTTAAATATGCACAATGAGTCTGAGATATGTCTCTTGAAAATTGGCAGAGATGATCTGAGTTGTGTTTTAATATTGTAAAGGGGTGTGTGTGTATGTATGTGTATAAATGTGCATGCATGTGTGCTTGTGTGGACAAAATATTTATTTTTAAATAATATTTCAAGAGCTCTGTGTGTATATTAGTAGTTCATTCTATATAAAGTCTGTGATCACTTTAGCAGTTTCTGCTTAACCTCTGCTGGACCCACATATTTTAAATCATTACTGTAAATTTCAGTCTACTGAGCGCACCTGTATATAAGCTACACCCACTAAAGTTTTAAAAACTCTCTGCTTTTTTCACAAATAAGCCTCACTGGTTTATAAGCCGCAAATTTATACAACTTGAAAGCTGCATCTTAATCATTTAGTATCGTATTCAACATGATGAGAGTGTGTGCTTCAGCAACTGATCTGAATGCTTCAGTTTATGTCTCTATAATTTAAAAATGTGAACAGTTAGTTAGCACTGCTCATCAAAAAATTATTTGGAATCTGAAAAATTCGCAAACAAGTCGCTTCGCTGTTTAAACCGCAAGGCTTAAAGCTGGGGAAAAATGATGCGGCTTAAAGTCTGAAATTTATGGTAATTTTTTTTTCTCCCAACATGTTGATATCCAAGTTTTGCTAATCTAAGTTTCCTGCACTTTGTAAAGTTTTGATATTAACTATGGAGCTACATGTATATAGTAATCTTCTGTATGTTGTAGATAAGAAAAATTTTGTTTTACCTATTATGTTTTACACCAATAAAGCATAATTTTCTTATTTTCTTTTACTAGATATGAGTTTCTGCAGAAGTCTTCAGGTCCAAGTCAAATAAATGGCTTTCCCCAGTGGCGTTTTACAGAAATTGCTCGTAAAGCAGAAGTATCATTAATGCCGGTGACACTGGCCATCGTTTGGGTCATGGTCTTTCTCTTGGTTGGCTTTGGTGGACGTGTCTGTGGATGGGTGAGCATTCATTAAATCTTCTTTAAGCAGTACCTTATGATGAAATTTGACTTTTGAATGCCTTAGATTTGTATCTATTATCCACCAGATGTGCAGAATTGTTCAAGTAGTGGTGGCTGCATTGTACTTTCTGCTTGTGCCTTTAAGTTTTGTTTTCACTTGAGCTGGTAGAGTTTTCTGACATGTCAAAGTGTATTTTATTTTAATATTACCTTTTTTATTTACATGAATTTTCGCATTTGTTACAGATTCTGTTTTTACTTGGGCCTGCAGCATTGTCCTGTCTCCTGGCAGTGACAGGTTATGGCTATGCTCATTTGAATATGGATGATACTCTGGCATTTCTCCAGAAGCACTATCGTGTCAGTTTTGATGACAGTAATCAAGTCCTTGAGGTGAGCATCACAAAGTTGTATTACACAGAACACGTTTGGATAAACAGAGGGTGGACTGAACTTAATGTTGTTCATGTCATTTGTATTTTCTAAACGGGAACCAAGCTGTGACAGCAAGGATGCGTTTCAATATTGTAGATGAAGATGCCTGAAAATGAGGATACTAAATAGTCAAGACGGGCTGAAAATATTTTACTAAAGGAATCATTGCTCTGCTAGTAAGAATAAACCATGAGACCTATAATTGCCAGTAATGAAAATGGGAGTGAAGGTAGCATTCTGTCATCTTCCTTTGGAATTTTTATTTAAAGAGGAAGATTTCTAATTGCTCATATTTTTTTAGGATCACAAGATCTTAGTTTTTGCTGTGTAAAAGATACTGCTATGGACCTTTTCATAATTAGGTCCATGAAAGATATGTGCAGAAACTTTTTGTATTAGGAACTGACTTTTATATGGTTCTTGTCGTCAACATGGCTGAAGCACAAACAGGTCACACCTCTGTGAATTGAGGAAGTTTATAGTCTGAATATTTTGTTCAGAGAGGAAGAGCCATCTATTTCCAAAATGTTTCCAAACTGTGGGAAGAACGAACGTGAGCCAGGGTACTGTACAATAAAAATGCAAGCTTAATAGCATCACACATGCACAAGAGTGGGCCCATAATTACAGTAGAGCTAATCAAATTAAATACATAAAATAAAATTCAAGAGCACTAAACAGATGTCAAAAGTGCAATAAAATAGACATTTCGCACGTTAAAGATCAAGCAATTATCACAGGCAGCATAAAGGAGCATGAAATAATGTGTCATCTACAAATGTTTTTCACTTTCATTGATATTGTATTCATCATAGACGAGCTAGCATGATACTTTTTTTTTTAAGTTGTAACATAATGTGGGGAGTGTATCATGAGAGGAAGGCGAGCATTCCTTCTTCACATGAGGTCACTTTTGATTTTCAGTATGCTTTTTACTTAGTACGTGTTAACATCGTTTTATTTCAATAAGTTGACCGTTGATAATAATGTGCGTTTCAGTAACTTTATCCCGGTACTCAAAAATGACTTTTAAAAAATTATGATTTATGTGAACAATTTTATCATCCTCTTTAATATCTCTTTCCAATCATTTTAATAAAGCATAGATATATTGCATTTTAGAACAGATCAAAGAATATTTAAAGGAATTTGATTTTGTGTCAGGTTCTAATGAATTTTTCTTTGCCTACACTTGGGGCAAAAATAGCACATTATGTGCAATTCATACTGCACATGAAAATGATTCAAAACACTTTAAATAAATTAAAATCTTTATTTTCTGACACACAAGCGAAAATACGCAAACATTTTTCAAATAATATAAAGATAACTGTGACACAAATTGTACAAATGACAGAAAAGTTGCATTGTTAAACTAAAAAAAATCTACTGCCTTGATGGGCAGCAAGATTTGAAATGGCTAGTAACAATCTTCCTGAGTACTTCAGCACAAATTTACTGAAGTCGCGTTCAATTCATTCTTGTCAGGACTTTGAAGGGTCTGATGACTACCAGTCGATTCAACCATGTACCGATTCAACCACGCTGCAATAATTTCGACCACCAAGTATGAAAGTTACTACTCAGTGTAATGCCATAACTAAACAACCGCATTTTTTCTACACAAATTAGTCATGCACTATACTTATTTATGTTGACTTGGATCCATTTTCTCATTCTCTAACACTCACATGCACTCAGAGTAAGATATACATGCATCAACTTAGGAGGAAATTCACTTATTTCGTAGGCTTGTTCTACACTTGAAGTGATACATGGAAATCTCCCACAAAGCAAACAAAGTGTAGGATAAACGTTTGCCAGAGCAGAGCCGGACAGCCGGACTTAACGCAATGAAAGTAGTCTGCATGTTTACCCTATGTGCTGTTGTTTAGGCTGTGGTTGAATTGGGTCATGCCATGGTCAAATCGATTGATGGTCAAATCGACCAGCCCCCATTCTGACATGCTAAACTTTAAGAATGCAATCTAAACTAGTTTTAATCATCTGAATATTCTACAGTAAAATGATCAGTAAAATGATGCACATTGACATTTTGTACAGTAAAATTCTCAGAAAGTAAAAGGCAATGTTTATACAGACAAATAATCATGCTGAGCTGAAAATAGAGGCGCCCATTGTGAATTTTGTGTCCACATTAGGCATGACATATTCATTTTCTTTGTTTAGAACATTTACAAGAAACAAGGCTGGGCATTTGAAACTGAAGTTGAGTGTAGTATGCTAACACAAACATTGTTCAGATACTGCTCACACAACAATGAGCCCACATCAAAATCAGAAGAGTTCAAAACCATAAATTGGAGTGAAGATCAGATCCATGCATAATTCTGCAGAATTATCAATAGTCAGTGTGGGCTGCTTGCACCATGTTCTCTCCAAAAAAATATCTGGAGCTTGTGTTAAAAATAAGTATAATTTGTCAGCCAGCAAAAGTTGGAGATTTCCTGCACATATAATGTATGAGGCTATCCATTGTCTACATGTAACACACACGTTGCACATTCTCTTTTTAGAACTGGACAAAAGGCTTCCAGCTTGTGATGTACAGCATCCCAGCATGGTCAGCCATTGCAGCTACCATGGGAAAGATGTGCGGCCGTGGTCGCAAAATCAGAAACATGTAAGGTCTTCCTTAGCATCATGACATTCTATTTACTGGAATGGAATCAGTTTTGTTATGAGATAGTGAAAAAAACTACTAGCAGTATTTAAGGTTTTTTGTAAATAATGAAAATGTTACTAGCGGCAGACTTGTTTTCAAGAATAATGTCACATTTGCCTCATCTGTTTTTGCACATTAACTTAGTGATGGTTTTGCCTTCTGTGTAAAGCATCAGTTTTGTTTATGTGTTACATGTTAAAAACTTATATTTAGTGAGGCTGAATAGTCTTTATGAATTTTTACCAAATGTCTGCAAAGCACAGAAATCACTGTGTTTGTCTTTATTTTTAAAAAGGTTTTTTTATGTATATTCATCATTGATACTTGCTGAACAGATGTTTTCTTCTCAAACAGTAGTGATGCCTCTTACAGCATTTTATCTCCTCCTCCCTCTCCCTTGTCAGTTATGTGGTCTTCCTTAACTATTTGATATCCATTCTGTAAACAAGAAACATTGTCATATTGAAATTGTATGCTGCTTGTGTTACAGAGGCTGGCTTCTGCTCGTGATGGTCTATGCTCTACTCAGTCAGCTGCCACCCATAGCTATGGCCCCTTACATTTCTAACATGCTGAAAAAAAATGCATATGTTTCATGTAAGTGCTATTTTAATGCCAACTGGTTGACATTCATTTTCACATCTGTGGGAATACAGTACAAAAACCAGATATTTATTATTATTATTATAAGACTATCTGGTAGCGAGCTTTCCTCTCTTAAATCCGAATTGTTCGTTGTTTTGTAATTGATATAAAAATGTGCACATGCACATAAAAGTTCATGTTATTGTATAGTATAAAGTGATATTTCACACATCTTTGACCCTATTTTAGAGGACTGTGTTATGTTTCAGATTCTGTAGGTCCTGGTCTTGTATTGTGGCAGATGCCAGCAGCATTCACGGCCTTGAATATACCATCAGCCTATGCTTTTATCTTCTTCCTGTCAGCCTTTCTTTTCTCCCTTATGTTTCTGGTAAGTGCACCATCCCATTTTGCATATAAGGTTATCTATATATTAATGTTTTGCATTTTAGCATGTATAAAGACCTTAAAATTGACATAACATATGAGATTCCACTGAAGATCAGACTAAATATTGCAGTGATAATCGATTGTGTGTAGACCTGTATTCAAATTTTCATTTTGGAATTATGATTTGATATACTTAATTTCCTTTGGATTTACAAGAAAATCCCATTCAGGAATGGTTTATCTTAACTTTGAACTTTAATTTATCTTCCTTTCATGTTTATATTTATTGACTTTTTTCTAAAATACTTCAGATTCATGCAAACCAGGGTATCAGAATAAAGGGTCAAGCCTGGTTTCAGTGTTAATGCTATGTTTTAAATGCATACAAATTACAAATTATTATGCATTATTTGTTATGTTTTACGCACAGTGTGTGGGCTGTCTCACTATCGTGGACAATGTTGTGGAGGCCCTGGCTGGGTGGATTGAGCGCAAGGCCTGCAGCAAAGTGGCTGTTCATCTTCTAATTACATTTATTGTCATGTGTGTGGCCAAGGCACTGGGAATCATTCACACAACACGGGTTGGTTCACTTTGCCCTTTCAATGCTTCTTCAAGTTTTCCTAACTGATGACGTGACAGTAAGGGTTACTCTGTTACCTGTTAAAACATCAGCTATGGGGTTCCCTTTCTCATTAAGAACAAAATCAAAAAGAAAGGAAGGTTTAGCCATCCTGATCAGCCACCTTCCTTAAAAGGTCCTTCTGTCTGCTTGACTAGTTCTGATTGGTAGCTGGGACAGGATGAGAATTAGGGAAGTTGTCATGCACTTACTGTTAGTTTGGCACACATTCTTGCCAAGGTAAAAAAACCCTATTTAAGGCCAAGACAAAGCAGACTGTTGCATGGCCTTACACACAGCTACATATGCTACATATCATCTTTTATACCAAGTTTCCATTTTATTCTTTCTTCCACACTTTGGTTTCTAACTTTTAAGCAGGTTTTCATCTGATTACTTATACATTCAACTTTTATTTTGACAGTTTATGCTCATCCTATTGGGGAGCATGTGACTGGTATGTGCTTTTGTTTCAAAGATTTACATAGTGAGGATTAGTATAGTGCTGTACATTATGCTGTGCATCATTTTTATCTAACTGCTGGGGTGTTGCTTATTCAACAGTGCCTAATGCTGTCCTTTTCTGTTGCTAAAAGCGTTTTGCACACTTTTGTCTTGTAAAAAAAAAATCATAATTAACAGGCAAATATGCAAATATCATGGTTTTTGTTTAATTGTCTACAGATGTAGGTTTGAACAGTCAAACAACAGGTACCATACACGGTTGTTTTGCTAAGTGCCATCACTGGGCAGTGTAAAGTAAAACTGGTTGTGAAAATGGCAGACTGAGTTTTCTTTGAGGTCTGAATGGTGAGGACACCATGCACCCTAGAAACCTTAATAAGTCTTTGTCAGCGTTGATTTAATTATAGCAGTGGTTTTACAGTGGTTTCTCGGTTAGGGTAGGGAATTGGTGAGGTCAGATGCAACACAGTTTTCTGTATTATGGTCTTCTGGCATTTTTATGCAGCTGTAGGAAATACATTGTCAAAAGTGTAAAATTACTTTATGTTACTTTGCATGCTTTGCAAGTACTGAGCACATGCAGTGACAGTTCATTGCTGGATCTTCAGTGCCTCTCCAGTTTTTATCTGCCTAGACTTTGCACTTTGATCTTTTACTAGAAAGAAGATGCAGCTAAGGTTACAACACAGCAGCTTAGCCATGGCAGCTGCTTATGCCTTTCCTTGTGCCCTGCCACTGTGCCTTATATCCTTATACTGGCAAACACTAGCTCTGCATCATAGCACTTAGTCAAGCCCTTTGATCTCCATGCCTTTGTTTACCTATCTTCTGGAATGTTTGCTTAACTTCAGTGAAAAATGTCCTTGATGTCACTGCATTTAAAAGTGATACGAACTGAGTGCTACACTTTGATCTTTGAAACAAACCATAAATCACTTTACATAGAGACAAGAAAGGAACCAGGGACTATGCAGTTGCTAATTAATTCAACTTTTGTGGTTGCTCCAAACTGGTTAGCAAGGGCTAACACACCTTCATAGTTTTTATTCTAAGGAGAGTTATGAGCAGGTCAGTCTTGACTCTTCTGCCCTGGACCTTGCACACTTATTAGGGTCATGCTTGAGTCCAGTTAATTCAGGATGGAGGCTTGTGTTTCTATATTTCGCCTTTGTTTAGTGGTAAGCCTCTATTAAACAACTGAGCAGTCCTTTGGTCGCCTAGATAGTTTTCCACACTTAGCCTCAGCAACTCTTTTAGGCATCAGCCCTCATGTTTTCTCTATTTTCATATGGTCCTGTCAATGGGTAAGGTTGAAATAAAATTTTAAAGTAAATTCCTTTTCTGTGATACTTATTCATTTACAATACATGGATTCCACCCCTTTTCTCTGCTGCTTCTGCTTCTAGTCCATAGACTAGAACTGGTCATCAGTAGAGATGGAATGCAGGATGAGAACTCGAAGGGAGTTAAGTGGCCAGGAAGACAGGACCTCACATGGAGTTTGTTCTTAAAGAAAGAAGAACTTTACAGCTTACATTTTAATGTGCAGTAGATTTAAGCGCTAAGAGCATGCTCTCTATGAGTGTGAATATGCGCTATAAAAATCTTCATTTATTATTATTATTCCTATGGTCATGTAATCTGGTAAATATCAAAGAAAGAGAAGTTGCTTTAAAAATATTTACTGCCTGACTAAAAAAAAAATTATCTGATAAGTTGTGATGAGTAAATATTCAATAAAATAAGTCATATTTTAGTATCAGCATTTTAATGGTTTTATAGTTTGTGTGGCTTTTATGAGAAAATGAGGCCTACTCACCACATCATTGGCGACTCACCCAATACATATACAAGTCAGCATTTCAGTGGCAGTCCATCTAGAATGATTTTCAAACAGGACAGGAATAAACATTTTCTTGTCAGTATTTTTCTTTCTACTCTTCTCCAAAAAGTATATTACATGCATCCACCACTAGTTTTGTCAGTTACACATCAAAGAAAAAACTTTTCTTTTTAGCTATTTGTGTGACTTGTATTCACTTACAGGCTGCAGCCTTTGAATTCTAACACGTTTTCTGGATAAGTTAAGTATTATTGAATTCTTAGGTTAGCCTTTAAAGGCTAGTTCTGCTACAATCAAGTATATCCAAATGCATGCTTCTCTGTGTGTGTGAGAGAGAGAGAGAGAAGAAGCTGCTTATTATTACTTCATACCATTTGTATGTGTCAACAGGCTGGCTATTACTACTCCATGCTGTTTGACAGCTCTATGTACCAGCTCCGCTTCATCATCATCATGCTTATGGCCCTTGGTTTTCTTGTAGTGTATGGTAAGTTCTCACTTGATATTGAGATGCTCCAGATATAGAGCTTTTTTCTGTTTTACCATTTCATATATGATTTGTGTTAACTCATAAATCCCTGAGCAATGACATTCACATTTATCACTTAACATGAAATTCAACTGTTTTCAAAAAAACTATTTATAAAAGTCAATAATACAAAAATAAATTAAAATTTAATAACTGAAAATATAAAAGTGTGAGACTGTTCCAAGTTCCAAGAGTGTCCAGCACACTTATATTTTAAGTTATGCATTAAAGAAAATCCCAAGACCTAAAGAAAAAAAATTATTGTACCCCTATTATGACATTACAAATAAAAGTGTGCATTAAAAAAAAATATTTACTTTTTTATTTTAAAGTTTGTAGTCTTTCTCTTTTTTGAGGATTTTTTTTTTTTTTTTGCTGTCAATCTTTATCACAGCATTCTTCCAAATGCAAGCGCTTCTCGGCTTCAGTCTCTGATGATAATTTCTCCTGATGCTTTTGCCTCTTCAGTTGTAGGCCTCCTTTTCTTTGTGTTGTGGTTTCACCTATCTGTGTTTCTCTCTCTCTCTCTCTCGCCAGAGGGTCCAGTGTCGCTTCCACCTATCTGTGTTTCTCTCTCTCTCGCCAGAGGGTCCAGTGTCGCTTCAATGTGACGGTTGCTAATCCACCTCTTTTTTCAGTCATTTTCATCTGCCATTTACTTTTATCATATTTTTTTATTTGTAAAAAAATGCAGTTCCCCTCATAAATGTTTCAGCTAGAACTATGTACTGTTACCTTCCATTTTGCAGTGATGGGACAGTTTTAAGAAAATACTACAAAATTAAACCGTCTCTACATGTAGTACAAAAGTTGTTGATGGCATGTATGCAACATTGTCAGTGTGAAGCAAAATTGTCTTACCTTAAATTATTTTTAAAGACTTTTCAGAACTGATAAACAAGGTGAAAAATATGAATTATCTAATTCTTCTGAAAACATGAGCTTTGCAGCTTTTGGTGTTGGCTTGCTATTAGCATGTCTCCTTATATTGTACATTTTACTTTAGTGCATGCATGAATGCATTAACTGAATGATTTGGGTGTGCTTACCTCTTTGCTTTGTGTTTGTTTCTTAAGATTTTTGTCTGTTGCAGTGAAGCAAAATTTTGCACTGCTGGAACGAGTCCTCGTGGCCTTTTGGTTTGGCTCATCAGCTCTCACGTGTGCAGTAAGACTTTTTTTATTTTCTCTTGTTTTGTTTTCACATTTTCTCTCTAGATGACACCATGTAGGGTTCTTGTCTCTCATTTTACACTTTGATAATGTGAATTTTATTATCAGGTTCCTCAGCATTTTCTGTTCAAGTCTTTTTTAACTGTTTCCAGTTACTGTCATATATTTTGCACATGGTAGTCAGTCCAACACGATGCTTTGTTTTGAAATCAAATATTTAATCTTATCCAGTTTATAGTCTGGCCAAACTCAAACTATGACAAATGACCAGATAACTTTGTGTTGTTGTTTGAAATCACTTTTTCTATTGGCTATGCTTAATAAAACCTATTGTCAAGCCAAGTATATAAACATCACATATAATACATGTAAACACCAAAAGTCACACGTTTAGCCACCAGGAACCAACATGTTGAAGCAGTATATTTTTCTGTTCTCACTCTCTCATACCTGAATACTAATAGCAGCATACAGTTTAAGAATACAAGTACCTTGGCACTCTTACTGACAACAAGTTAATCTTTTAATGCAAATTTGAAAGTCATCCACAAAAATTGCCAGCCTAGGGTCTATTGTTTTCAGCGTCAATTGCCACTTCAAGATATGTGTATGTGGGAAAGATGTGTACTTAGATGCTTTTGTCCTGAGATATGGGGTCCTACAAGGGTCTGTCTTGGGTCCAATACTTTTTGTGTTGTATATGCACATCCCTTCACCTAACTGGCTTGAGGGGACGGCTCTCTGTCGTTTTGTATCGTCCATGAATTCACGTCGTATTTTGAGGTTTCCAGTTGACCTGTCACTTTTGCCATGCTGTTTTCTCTGTTCTTTGTTGTTATTCAATGCCTAAGCCACGTCGTATCTTCCCACTTCGACATCATCCACTAACGGTCTCCTATTCTTCGCTTTGCCAGCTTGCCGTAAGTTTTTGACTTTGCGGGATTACTTGTGCCTCCTTCACTGAAACTGTTAACTGTTTCGCCACTGCAGACCAATCAGTTTTCCATCTTGTGATGTGCGGGCCTGTGCATCATGGCTGCAAGTTTAGCAGAATAGATGTTGGATGTCCACGCCTCAACGATGTCGCAGATGATGGATGTGTTTCTTCATGATTTGCGGTTTTATGTCGTCCTGCGCCGTGTTTGCTTTAAGGGTGCTGTCACATTCGCTTCTTTAGTGCCTGGATACTCAACTGTGTTGCCCTAATACTTCCAATGAAGTATTCAGACAAATCTTTCTTCACCTCCCCTTGACAGTGGGAGACCAGAAATGTTGCTCTGCGTAACGCCATTACTTTCAGTTTGTGTACAACATTTTGAGTTTGCCTTTGGTGATGTTGTGCTGTGGAGTCTGCTAAACTACATGGATACTTCTGACTGATTGCTGATGTCAAAGGGCATTGGGCGTGCTGCCAGCAGGGAAGTGCGCTATACAAGTGTTTCTATATTATTATTATTATATGTCCCCTCTCTCTCTGATATTTTATGCTATGCCATGTAACATGTGAGTTTAGGTGTCATTCTCGATCAGAATTTGACTTTTCATCATCATATTTCTCATGTCTGCTTACTTTCAAATTCGTAGGATCAGTACCATCCGTCATTATCTCACCACTGATGCAACTAAAACTCTACTCTGTGCCTTTATGCTCTCAAGGATTGACTATCATAATTCTCGTTTGGGTGGCATTCCCAAGTATCTTCTTGACAGACTGCAAAGGATCCAGAATAATGCTATTCACCTCATCTGCAGACAATCTTGATGTGAACATGTATCACCCCTCCTTCACTCACTTCACTGGCTGGCAGTTGCAGATTATGTAGTAAATAAAATTTCCACTTTTATTCTGCTGTTTCTGGCCCTGGTCCTTAGTACCTCTCCAACCTCACTCCCATCTATACAGCTGCACGACTTCTTTGCTCATCTTGACACCAAGCTTCTTCGGGTGCCACTAAGACAAAGACGTATGGTCAAAGGTCTTTCTTCTACCCAGCCTCATCAGTTTGGAGCAGAGTACCCATCAGACTTCATCACTCTTACCACCTTTAAGTCAAAACTTAAGACTCATTTTTTTTTTCAGAACAGAGTGTTCACTGCAACCCTGTCCTGACCATGTGCGTGTGTCTGTATTTACCTTGTGCATTAGTAAGTGTGTCTGTTGTAGAAGTGAGCATGTGTGTTACGTGAGCATATGGGTGCATGATTATTAGTGATTCCATTTATGTGGCTAGGTCTGTATCGCTTCTGTAAAGTGCTTTGAGCAAATCATTGGAAAAATGCTATAAAAATGTTTTTTATTATTATATTATCTACTTACCAGAATCTGTTTATAACTTGGACCAAATAGATAGTGTTTAAAAACATTTTTCTGTGAACACTACTCCTTAACAGGTGTGCTACTCTCATAAACATAGTCTACTACTAACCTTTTTCTCTTTCTCTGTCTCCACCCTCCCCCTTTTGTTTATTTCTTGATTTGTCAGGTCTTTCTGATAGCCATTTCTTGATTACTTTTTTGATTCTGTCTTTTGTACTTCATTTGCTGCACATTGACCTAGTTTGGTTCCTATATGCGTGGGATTCACTGGTCAAGTCAGCTGTTGTAGAGGATTTTTTTTATTTCGGACCATTTTGTGCAGTCCTTGGTGACTGATCTCTCTTGACCAAGGCGTAAAAAGACATCTGTTTTGTGTAGAAATTTGAAGAAGATTGACCTGAACGCTTTCAGAGAAGACCTGTTTCAGTCAAAGTTGTTATTAGATCCTCAACAGATGTTGATGAGTTAGCAGAGTTATATAATCAGACTTTATTAGAGCTGCTTGATAAGCATCCACCTGCAGTTAGCAAAATTGTTGTAGACAGACCAGATTGTGCATGGTTTTGTGAGGGGGTGAGTGAAGCCAAGAAACAAAGACCATTCGCAGAGAAAAAGTGGAGGAAGACCAAACTTGAGATTGACAGACAGCTGTATAAGTTAGCCAGAAATAAATATGTGTGTGCTGTATAAAAAGGTTAACTCGTTATTTGTACAGGAGCAGCTAGAGGCTGCAAATGGAAATCCCAGAAAGACTTTTGACATTGTGAACACCTTGTTGGGTAAGAACAGAACTAGTCCGGTTCTTCCTGAGGTGGATGTCAAGTCAGCTGCTGATCAGCTGTCTTCCTTCTTTGTAAATAAGATAAAGGAAATTAGTGCTGGAGTTGAGAGTGCAGCTTGTGAGTTGCCATAGTGTGAGGAAGACTATTCTGTGCCATTTGCTGGTGTTCCGCTGACTTCTTTCACCTCTATTGATGAAAGTTACTTGAGGAAACTTGTAGCAAGATCAACTAAAACTTCATGTGCTATGGATCCTGTACCAACTATATTTATTATTCAACTTTTGGACATTCTATTTCCTGTCATTTTGGACATTATTAATGCCAGTTTGAGAGCAGGTTGTGTTCCACGGTGTTTTAAACAGGCCGTTGTGAAGCCCTTGTTGAAAAAGGCACTGTATAAATGCGCATGTATTATTATGTTATAATAACATGCGCAAAGAATTGCCTTAAATCATGGTAGCCGTTGTCCTTGCCCTACATACATACAATGCACCCAAGCATTTCTGCCTCCACTCAGAGCCCCTATTCCAATTCAGAAAGCCAAAGGTGAACACAGATTTAATAAAAGCATCGTAAAATGAACTTGAAACCATCTTATTTACACTGAGTGACCCATGTTTCTGAAGATGGTAGACTGTCGGCTGACATTTTTTATGTATAGCCTTGGAGTTTACATCAAACATTAGCTTTTTGTCAGCAGTTCTAAGGTATTTGTATTCCAGCACTCTTTCAATCTTTGTTTAATCAATTATTAGCTCAGGGATAAGTGAAGGGTTCCTCTAAAACTGATAACCATTTCATTAGTTTTTTTGAATATTTATTCTCAAATAACCACTTTTGCACAGCTGCGAAGCCTTTGGATCTTAGGGAAGTCCATATATCCATGACACTCCTAAACTAGGCTCAAGTAGGTAGTTGTTTATGCATGCATATATGCATATTTGCATATGTGTGTATCGCCCCATACACACAGGTGTGTGGGGGAGGGGTTTGAGTGTTACCATTTTGCATTGATACTTAATGTTGAATTTTTATCTTAATTCTCATTTTGTGATTTTTCCATTTTGAATGTCATGTACTTTTATATGACCTGGATGGTTTGACAGTTGAAAATGTAACTAATTTCTCCAGTATTGATTTCACTCATCCTGAACAGCCTTTTTTGGTGTGCATTATAAATGCATATTTCACTCACTGTTCTGCATTGTTTTGTTATTCCTCGTAAAATTTTGTCATTATAATAACTGTTGTCGCAAATACTAAAACATTTCTTTTTTCTGCTGTCAAGCATATCTCTATGAGGCATTTTTAGCATGTGGTATCCATAATACAAAATTAATGTCTTCAGACTTAAGAGGCATAATATAATTAGGATCATGCTGTCTCTGTTGTATAGTACTTAAGTGGAAACAAATTTTGCAGAGTTTATGGTTCTACATCTTCATAAATGATTATGATCGCCCCTTCATGCACACAAGTGACAAGTACACAACATTTTCAGCTGAGTGGGATGTCTTACGATGGGTTATTGCAGCATTCCCATTCATTGGTATTCCCATCGGAGTACTTCATGCCTGCTTTGTGGCATGTGGAGAAGGATCACCAGTGAGTCATAGCTATTTAACTTAGATTATGTTTAAAATTCGCTGGTTGTTTGATAGCACATGGAAATGGTTTCAATGTTTGGCAGCAGATAGAACTACTGTTAGATTCTGGTATTTGTTAAAATAGCTGTCTCATCTGAGTAGCTGCCAGAACTATTACAGTTTGATAGGTATCATGGTCAGAGTCCTTTTGTAGTTCTAAGGAAGATTATCACTGTCTGGTAGTCTCATGACATGTGCAACAAGTTTGGCATAATTGGTTTATCATGCCTTTTGGCCTGAAACTGCTCAGTCGGAATAGTCATCGAAAGAAGCATAAGTTAAAGGCAATACAAGAACAAAAAAGTAAATATTATGCAGAAGTATACTCTTGTAACCTTGCACACTTTTGATTTACAGGTGTGTGTCAAGCTGTGGTGTGGCATCACAGAACGAGTAAGGGAGCATAACTTTGACCAGCTGCCTCCTCCACCACCACCAGAACCAACAGCTCCCCCATACATGTACACCTATATGGACAGTGCATATCCCCTTGATGATGTCACCTACAAGATGGAGTATGATCCTCCAGAAACTGAGCCATTGCGTCCACACAACAGCTCTACACGTATCTGAAACTAGAAAACTGTCAAGCCAGCCTTTGACAGCAGTTGAGATGATCCTGTTTTCAGACAAATCGGAAGCTAGTTGGAGAAATATGTGAATAAGTTTCATCATTGTAAATTTTCAGTTCATTTTCAAGACATTGTACAAATTGTACAAAAGCTCTGTGCAAGGTGTCAGGTGCAGAGGGGCAGACTTTTTATGCCAGATCACCATATGACTGCAGCAATGTTGATGTTCCCAGAAAACTGTGTAACACTGGCAGCAAGTCATTAGTGTTTCAGTGCACTCATCCACCCATTGGACATGCTATCCTTCGCCAAGAGTAAGGACTGAAGACCTCACTCAGATAAATGTATCTGTGTATTTCGCTAACAGGATTTTGTAGACATGAGCTGGACAAGTATCCTGTTTGTTGTGCTATTGCCAATAGGCAGACATAAGAAACTTGTGAGTGCCGTTTTAGCCCTTTAAATTGCTGTACTAAGGTCTACAAAGGCTTGCAAAAACTAATTTTTGATGATTTTTGTGTTTCAGCAGTACTAAAAATACTGCATAGTCATAGGTGTGTTTTATACAGTTATGGGGGAAAGGATGTCTATAGCATAACTGTAATATCACAGGTCATCCATATAAGTCTGCAAAAAAGATAAATATAATGTTTGAGGTCTGCACATTTTTTGCACCTGTTGGATTTGGGTGTATGCAAAATGCAAGGATTCAGAGATCTGAAATTAGTTTGTACACATGAACATGATGCTGAAATCATGTCTGTTATATAATGGCTGAAGGGCTGAATTGAGGAATGTTCTGAGTAGAAGTAGTAACGGTCATTCTGTTTTGGAGTTATTAAAATGAATACCTTTGGGAAGATTTCAGATGATGGATCATTTAAAAGCAATAAAGCTCTGGCGCATTATTTATCAGTTAGCTAGGGTCATCATCATCATTGTCATTAACAACTACAAATTGTAGTTGCAAACTAATGAATTAGCTTATACTTAGAAGCAGGTATTGTGGATATTTTTCTGTATTTGTATACATGCATGTGTTGTATGCACACATTCACCACTATTTAGTGTATGTGTGTGTTTGTGTATAAGAAAGAAAGATTGATTTAGGGTATGGCTTTGTGGTGGAGATAAACTGAAGCAGTAATGGTTCTTCATTCCAAAGATTGGTTGTATTCTGAGTACTGCTTTCTACTTTGTTCAGCTGTAAAATATGTGAGAAGGAAACGCTTCAGGTGTCTAGAACCAGTTGCCTTAGCAGTTCCCATTGTGAAACGTAAAATGCTGTCTTGACATTGGTATCATTCTTAACCAATATCTTTTGTTGTAAATTTTCTCCTGTTTTCCAGTTATGGAATTTCCACACTTTTGAGTTATGAGTTTACTCTGTTTTTCCAGTTCAACACTTTCCACCTTTTTGTCCAACTGCAAGCATGCATCACACATTATACATACTCCATAAAAGTACAGGCTTGAGCTGAGCCCATATTTTTCACTCACAAGCTTAATGCATGTCATCCTGTGTAACACAGTTACTTGTTTACAACTTACATTCTTGCCCTTTGTTATGTGATTAGAACATAAGCTTACGACAGGGTTTCCAGTAACTTCCTAAAGACAAAAGTTGTTTAGATTTTCCTTTTTGGACTTAATTTCTGTGCCGCTTTTATCACCAAGTTTGCATTTTGATGATTTGCCCGTTGGCATGCAATGGTGTTGGTGAAATCCAATTTTCATAGAGTTCTCATGCTGATATGGTCCAGTTTGAAAGATGTGGCCAGAGAAAGATCATTTGCTCAATACTTTTTTTCTTTTGGTTTTACCATCATTGACTTTCACATTATGTGCAATAAATGTGTCATATATAGAATGTTTTTCAGTTACAAAATTTGTACAGCTGGGTTTGAGAGACTGGGAGTGTTGTTAATATTGTAGCATTGAGCAGAATTTATTAAGGTATTAAAGGCTTAGTAAGGATAAGGCTCAGATTCATTTCAAAGAAGCTTGAGAATATTTTTGGCATGAAAGCTAGACATTTTGAAGGCATTTGCCATTGGCTTTGTATGTCTTTTATTAAATTGTTAAATATTTCTTTTATTCTTACCATAGCCAGGAGGCAGAGTTGGTGCTCTGCTGTGGTATTACATTCTTTTACATGCCGTAAAAAACACAGCACCAGTCATGACCTTTTAAAAAGATCAGGGTCAGTACATAATAAGCACTACTTGTAATGCTTGTAATCTTAGCAGTAAATGTAGTTTTTTCCTGAATTCCTTTCTGCAGCAAGTAAAAATTTTAAAGTTCCTAGAAAACCTTGGAATTGGACCAAAAAATTAGTAAACCTGTGTTCCGTAAACCTACCAAAAACCTCAAAATCCACAGTAGATTTCCACATTTGTACAGTGTACACTAAAAAATTTACAGCTAGTCTCACAGCAAGCTAGTTACAAGTCTTTAAGTTTCTCTTGCTACTAGAGAACTAGGTGCCAGTGAGACAGCTCTCAGAAAGTTCCAGAATGTGTGGATATAGCAGTAAACTGAACAGTTGCAACACTATCAGGCAAAATGTTGGAATGCTGGTAATGTTTGGATGATAGGAAAGTGATGTTGTGGCAAAATTGTAAGCCTTGGAATACAGTTTTGCTTGTCGAAATAGATTAATACTGGCAAAATAGTCTAATTTGAAGTGTAGTAAACAGAATTATCTTAGCATTTGATGCATTAAAACACAAATGTAATAAGATAATGCTTAAGAAGAGAAAGTGCCTTGTGTTAATTTAGCTTAGAAGTAATGAAGATATTGTTTACCAAAGGAAATTGAGCCATAACAAGCCTTAACCTTCTTGGTGTTATGTTTTGCACATGGGAAAAAAATAATGGTGCCACTAGATGGAAACAGAACACTGCCCGGAGTGGTGCTCAGGCTTAACACTGTATCTGAGGTTCAAGCATGTTACCTCACTTGGGGTTAGCCAATTTTACATCAAGTTCCAAGCCCAAGTAATACTTAAGGTTAACACTTAAGAAGTTAAAGCACAGTAATTTTCTGTCAGGCTACAATTTTGATGATTTATTCAGTCATTCTGTTGTCTGGTTCTGGCTAACCTTCACTGGTCACTCCGTCTAGGTCAACTGGGGGAGAGGGGAAGGAGGCTCAATAAAAACAGCGGCTGACAAGACTTGCTACATATTTTTGAATAGCAGTAAATGTGGTATGGTCAGTCCATCATTCTTTTATGTTTACCAGCCAGATCACATGTTTAAACTAGATGATCTTGTGGTGTTTTACTTTTGCCACCATTTAAGAAGTTCGAGATATTTTCTCTGGAACTTGGTCTCAAATGCCTAGTTTATTTTTCCTGTATTAGTAAGCAAAGTCCATATCTTATGATAATTCCCTTACACAGATGCTACTGGGTAGCAAATCTGATGAAGTTGCTGTGTTAAATCATATTCAGATTGGCCATTATTGGTGTCACTGTTACAATCCTGATGCAGATATCTGCCATGCAAGGGTGGCAGGATGGGTCCCAGGTATTTGAAGTTGTTCACCTCTTTGAACTGTTCTCCATATAGACCTCTGCTGTCATGGTGTTCTGGTCTGGTCCCTATCTCATGTGCATATTCTTTTTCACTTTGTGATAATGTCTAACAATTCAATATTGCTGCCATCAAATTTTGGTTGCCTGCGGAACACATGCAGCATATTGGCCTCCCACCAGTGCATAGATATGGTGATCATGAAGGGTTTAGATGGTTGTGTGTGTGTGTGCACATCCACACAATTTTGAGACATGCAAACAACCATAATGATATGAAGATGCTGTTTTTGAGGAGTTTTTTAAGCTCTTATTTCTTGATATGATATGCAGGGTAAATTCAGCTAATATTGTAAGACTTGTTTGACAGGTAACAATTTTCTGGTGCTTTATCTCAAGTCCCTTTGTTCCTGTCTAAGATCCCTTGCACATATGTATGTGTGGATGGGTTACATGGTAATACAAGAAATTATTTGTGTGACAAAGTTTATGTTGCATGCAATTGGCATCTTTATGAAGGTGAAGTGATCACATACCTTCTTCTAAGGTCTTAGAAAATAGTTATTAAGATTAAGATATAATCCAATCAAATCTAATAGAGTGCATAAACTGAGCTCCCTGTTTCAACATTGATAAATCCATGTTTTTCAGGCCAGCATTTGCTAAAAATGAATCTTTGGCCTTTTTGTTAACATTGTCTTTGCGGTGCGATTATTTTCCTCTCACTACCAAGAGGAAGTTGCACAAGCTTCAGTCATGACTCACTATTTACTTAAAATTCTAGAGCTTTTTGAGGTAGATGTGAACAATGATGACAGAGGGTCTATATGAACAGCCACAAAACAGTCTATAAAATGTCAGTACGTCTTAGAGAGAAGATGGTCAAACTTTGCTTTTCCTTGTTAAGTTTGATTTTTGGTTTCTGTTCTTCATGTTTTTGATAATTAAATTTTTATCTTTAGATGGCTGATATCGTATAATGATTTTGTAACAACTTTAAATTTTCTTAAACTTAAGAAGTGTAAAATTTACAATTGTATATGCATAATGTTGATAAAGAGGAGAATTTGAATGGTTCCATCCAAAGGGATGACAAGATCCAGCCAATGGTAGTACCACGGACATGTATAGGTGGACTGCTGTCTGTCTGCCGAGACCAATGCTTAGCCTTTTGCGAAGTCCTTTGCTGTTAGTCTCGGTGAGCTTAAACAATGAATATGACTAAACCAGAAGCTTTGTACACACCAGCACTTGTTCTAGTAGTTAAGCTGAAACGTGACTAAAACAGAAGCTTTGTATACGCCAGCCTCATTCTATCTCTTAACTGAAAAAAAATCGTCTCGAAGCAGTCCAGTAATACTAGTTCGTGGTGGTACTTTTTACAGCATCGCTGGCATCTTCATTATCACCTTCCTTGTTATAGTCATCATTGCTCTTAGTTTCTTTTGTCTTGTCATAGTCATCAAAATGCTGTTAGCGCTAAGTGGCTGCATGAACATGGACACAGTTTTCTTTTCTGTCTCCCAAAATATATGTACAGTAGTATAGATATACGAGCAAAATACTGGGAGATAAACAGAGAGAGCAAAATACTGGGAGATAAACAGAGAAGTAAAAAAGAGCGCAAGAGATGACAAGAGACAGTTCACACACAGGATGGCAGAAGAGGCAGAACAAGCAGCTGGGCAAAATAACACAAAGAGACTATACAAAATTACAAGAATTCAAGATCCAACAGCCGCAGCAGAGATTTTACACCCACTGCTGAGGAAAATTTGGGAACAGGAACAAGTTCCAGCAGACTGGATGCTTGGCTACCTAGTAAAGCTACCCAAAAAAGGCGACCTTACACAGTGCAGCAATTGGCGTGGGATTATGCTGTTGTCCACTCCTAGCAAGGTGCTGACCAGAATCATCCTGGAGAGACTAAAACATGCCCTAGACAAGAAACTGAGGAGAGAACAGGCAGGCTTTTGGCAGGGAAAATCATGCATAGACCAAATCGCTACACTACGAAATATTATTGAACAGTCCATTGAATATATAACTTTTGTTGACTTTGAGAAAGCCTTTGACTCCGTAGACAGGGAAACCATCTGGAAACTGATGCAGCACTACGGATTTCCACCAAAGTTTATTGCCATCATCCAACAGCTGTATGAGGACTCGAAATGTCAGGTGATCCACAACGGAAAGCTGACTGACCCATTCGCAGTGAGGACTGGAATGAGGCAAGGTTGTATGCTCTCACCGACAATCTTCCTGATCGTCATAGACTGGATCATGAGAAGAACAACCTCTAACAGTAACACGGGCATTCAGTGGACCTTCGCCAGGCAACTTGAGGACCTCGACTTTGCAGATGACATCAGCCTGCTGTCCCACAAACAACAACACGCACAAACAAAGCTCACTTGGTTCGCAGAAGAAGCAGCGATAACGGGCCTGACCATCAACATCAAGAAGACGGAAGTAATGCGGGTCAACAACAAGCAAGAAGCCCCACTACAACTACATGGGGAATGCATTACAGAGTCTGACCATTTCACCTACCTTGGCAGCATAGTCAGCAAAGATGGAGGCTCAGATGAGGATGTAAGAACCTGAACAAACAACACCTTACGAAAGTCATCCGACAACTTAACGAGACAAGCTCTGGGCTGGAACCCACAGGGGAGGCGCAGATTGGGAGACCCAGAGAGACGTGGAAGAGATCAGTCCACAGAGAGGCAGAGAAAGCTGGCATGACATGGTCCCAACTAGAAAGGAATGCCCAGAACCAGGTCCGTTGGCGGGGTGTGGTTGCGGTCCTATGCTCCACTGGGAGCGAACAAGAATAAGAAGAAGAAGTATAGATATACACACACAAGAGTTTTTTCTATTTTTGCTCCTCATGACCCATACAGAGCAGATTTTCATCAGTTATCTTTTTCCTCATGTCTCTTGCCCTCAGTGTGCCCGAACATGGCCTGTACAGTTCCACCCTTTATGTTGCCAGCTACAACTTGATTCTTACAGTTTCTAATTGGCTATGTGATGCCAGACCAGACTAGACTGAATGGTTCAGTATTGCTAGTGAGATGGTCATGACATTAGCTAAATATCATGCAGTGTCCCACATTGCATGCAAGCTTATGACGAATACATTCTATACGTTTAATGGATGCATGATCAATGACTGGTGAAAACAGCAATGAGGGTGGCAGTGATCAAAGAATGAGAAAAAAAAGGCAGGTGGTCAAATATGTGCAGTGAAGCAATAGTGGACATGGTGATGTGGTTCTTTAACTCTTAAGACTGCTGGACCTTGATTCTCACCTCAATACCCTGATATGCAAAATTTTCAAGCATTTTTAAAAGAATACAAAAGGACAAATCAAAATTATAATTAAAATTCACATTATTCAGAAATAGGTTGTTCCTACCACAGTCCATCTTGAAACAGCACTTTTCAAAGAGAAGCCTGTATATCCAATAGTATTTTTAAGAAATATTTTTGGATGCAGGGTTGCAGAAAACATGTGATCACTAGGTTGTCAAATCCTTTTAGTAGTAGATTCTAATGGTCACACACCATGTAAAATTGAATAAAGATTACTTGCTGACTTAATGAAATGGATCCAAAAAGATGAAAAATGACAAATGTTCTTGGGATGTAAACTCTATGAACACAACCAAGGAACAGCCTTGTGTAAGTTCTTCTGATGAGCACTGATAAGTATTCACTGAAGATTTTCTAGGACGTCACCTTACTTTATTCCAGATTGTTTTTTGTTAATAATTAAATTTTGCTTCTTCCAGGATCCAAAGTTTTGAATATATGTATCTCCATATTGTACTGCTCATCTTAGACTGGATTTATTTTTCACACTGTATGTAGACTGTTTTGTTCTGGCTAACTATTATCGAGGTCTTAATTTATATCTGAAATGAAGAAATCTTTATCTTTAGAGTTCTATAATTCTATAGGGGGTACATGATGTCTAAAGTCTCAAATATTTTATTTACACTTTTGATGTGGTTTATTGTGCCACCATCTTTTTTTCTTTTACAAGAAAGGGAGATTCATAAAAATTCAATTAAATGGCTTTCTGTTTCTGTAGCTACATATTGCTTGCATAAAAATTAAATATGTAGCATACATGTGTTGCCTGCAGTATGTCATTTAAGGTTTGCCATATATATATATATATGTGCTAGGTGTGGTGGGTGTGTTAAGCAGCACAAACTGGCAATACCAGATAACATACACCTTATCAATCCTTAAAATGCATTTATTGCATATTCTATACATATGTGCATAAATTAGGGATTACAGCACAAATAATAGATTACTGTATAAAAGAATTACAAAACAAGATATGGATCTTAACTTTCTGTATATCAGCACCCGCCCCTTAAACACGGCAGTGCAGGTGAATGGCAACAGCATATTTTAGTGGACTGTGACAACATAGCATAGTGCTTCAGGAGCCTTAATGATAAAGTATTTTACTGATACATAAACATCTCAGAATTTGGTTTGATTTTATACATATTGCAAAAAACAATTCTCAAGTCCATATCATTTGTTGTCTTGCAATTTGGATAATAGTTAATAGAATGCTTAAAGTTTGACAGCCTAGTATATCTCCCAGTAGGCAATACTTTGGCCAAGTTTGAATGCACTAGTTCTCTTCTAGGTGAAATTATTTTTGACTTTGCTAAAAAAAAAAAAAAGCTTTAGACTACAATAACAACATTTCACCAGCATAGGTGTAAAGATCTGTATAAATGCAATTTAATGGTAGGTATATTTTTATTGTGCAATTTAAAATGTTTACATGGTAAAAAATAAATTAGAAATTTATTATTTTCTGCTTGCTACAGTTGATTTTTACAGATGTTATAGTGTCAAATTGAAGGAGGGGAAGTACTTGACTAACCCACAGTACCTACTGCACTTAGGTGAATGTTACAGATACCTTGATTGCATAGTATGCACTAAAATTGGCTTTGGTTTGCTTTCAACTGGCACAAAACATACATTTTAAAGAAAAAGGACTTTGAAAGCTATGCAGTAACAGTTGTCATACAAATTTTCCTCCACTTTTAATGTTGCAGGAAGAGTCTTAACAATGTTGTTGCACTTAATATTTACAGAGATTAAAACTAATCATTAGTTCCTGTTTAAAAAAAAAGACTTTATTCTGTTGTATCCTTTACATCTCACCCACCTACATTGGCAATTTAGGTGTTTACTGCAAAGGGGAGGAAATTTAATACCAGACCATGAATTTAGAACACTTTGTTTACGGGTAAAAGCAATAGCTCTAAAGCACATGTTCAGGTGATTTTAAGGTGGTGAAGAAGGGTAAAGAGTCCAAAGCCTGCTATCCCTGATGGCAGAGAAATAGTGTCTTGGGCAGGGCATGTAAAAGGTGGAGCCTAACCCTTTCCTTCCACTGCCTTTACCCTCTCAGAAAAATCGTCCCTATTTCTACTTAGCAGCTGCGTTGGGAGGGGAGTAATCCATTTACAAATGAGATCAGGACTTAAACCGGTGACCTTCAGCTCCACAGTCCAGCACACTAACTTTTAAAGACCAACCTGAATGGTTTGCATTTTTTGCAGATATGGGTAGATATTTGTGATATAAACATAACCTGTAAATTTCAGCCTCCAAAAACCATCCGTTAATTATCCACTAGGAAAGTACGTGATTTGCACCAGCTATCAACGAACGGCGTTAACAGTGTACTACGTCACACTAGTGCACCATTCAAAACATTGGCAGCAGTCAACACCAAACAGAGCGAGAATGACTGAAAGTTCGGATTATTCGGACAGTTTTTCAGAACCACGAGAAATGCAGACTTTCAACGTCCCAATAACCTGAACTATCGCTCATTTTATCTCTCTCTGATTGGTGTTGACGGCTGTCAATGTTGTGAATGGTGCACTAGTGTGACGTAGTACACTGTTAGCGGGGCCTGTTGATTGTAAGTGCGAATCTTAGCGGATAATTAATTAACGGATGGGTTTTGGAGGCTAAAATTTACAGGTTAGTCTTATATCGCCTATATCTACCGATATATGCAAACCATTCAGGTTGGTCTTTAAGGTAAAGATCTGCCCATTTTGATGTGCATTTTCCCCCATCATGTAATCTATATATGTGTGTACATGCATATTACTCTGAAGTACTCTTTACTAGCACTAGTCATTTCATTCTCTCCCATTTAAAAGACATTTGAAGGACTTTTCATACTGAAGATGTCTTTACCTCAATCAGATTGACTGTATGTAAAGCCTGTTTCTGAAAGTTTGTCCCAAAATCTGCTTCTTATTTTACAGTGTACAGAGAACTGAAAGATGTGTGTGTGTGTGTGTGCGCACGCACACAGATGTGCATATGTGTGGATGAATAAAAGCATAACGCTAAAAATTCTAGACTTTTGAAGCTAACAGAATATTCTGAAGTAGTATCATTCACTGGCGCCATCTCTATTATCCACATCCTGTGTTCTTGAACAGTTTGTATATAATCATACCATATATACAGACTTTTGACAGTAGTAAAGATTGAAATTTGTTTGAAAAGATTGTTTGAGGGCTTACCTCCTCACCTTTGGTAAAATGGGGATGATGTAATACCCTTTTGGTACGGTATGATTATCATAGTGTAATTTCATAATGTTTTACTTTCATTATTCTATTTTTACATTGGCAGGACATGTGTTTCATTTAGATTGTTAATGAAGTCATAAAAATGCTTTCTTTTTTGCCTTTTTAAGTAACTATTTTTATGTTGGAATGTCACTGATATTAGTCCTTGCTGAAAGTCATTTATGTACTTTGTGATATTTTACAAAAATCCAACATCAGTTATTGAATTAGGCACAATTTGTTGTCATGGATATATGTGTCTAACCAGCTTTTTTCATAATCAGCAGCTTTCTTGTCCACAAAGTGATCTGTCTCACTTTACTCCAGACCTGTGCCAGATACAGACTTACTAGCAATTTTCTGCACTGATCCAGTTTTTAAAGAGATGGTAATTGCAATTCTGCTCATAGTGTTACATGTGGTGGTACCAGTCTACAGTCTTTGCTATGTGTGCCTCCCACTGTGTTAACAGGTTTGCATGTAGTCCCCTACTATACATTCCTTTTTGCTGTGAACAGAGGCATACATATTGTATAATTAAAATTTGATGATTTGTTTTCTTGTATATTTCCAATTTACTCTCACACCATATGTGCAGAAAACCTTTTCACATACATGCTATCCCCAATATCACATTTATGCACATAACATGACCCATTATACACACATCAATTATTTTCACCATATTTGCACATTATCAGACTGCATTTATACCTCCCTGCCTTTGCCTGTGTCGCATATTTTTCCGTTTTGTGCAGCTGTATTCAACTGAAGTCATTTAAACATTTCGTTCAAATTTAAAATGGCTTCATATCTTTTTGGGAAGTGGATGGATGAATGAGAAAATTTGTAAATGACTGGCTCACTGATGGGAAGATAAATAATGTAACATATATACCTCCTTAGACTCAAGGTCTTCATAGGGCTCATAGATGCAAATGTGACCTTTGGGGAATTCACATCCTTCTCTGTGGCATGCTGATGTTTTATTATTGGTCTTTATTTTATGTGTCTTTATTTTACATACTTTACAATACTTATAACATGAAACCTCAGTACCATAAAAGCATTTCAGTTTAGACGATACAAGAAAATGTTGGCTTTTGTATTGATTCATTTTTCCTTGGTGAGCTGAACCTTAACTGGGATGTTATAGGCACAGAATGAGTTCAGCGTCATCCAAAACCTGAAACTGGACGTTCATGTATTCACAGGAGAGCCCATTGACTTTCACTTCACTACTTGTGCCTTATGACTGCAACATGGACAAGACTGGTCACCTTCAGTAAACCACTGCACTGAATTAGTCTCAGTTTGCATGCACACCAAATCAAACGTACTTTAAATCTTTTGAATTCCGAAAACAGTTTGTGTGAAATGCCAGATTATAAAATCAAACTAAGAAATCACTTGACAAACAAATAAAAGACAGCGAGTGTTCATTCATTCAAAGAATTCCAAGGAAACGCAGGAAGAATAAACTGAAAGGTAAATAGTAAAGAAAATAATTTTATATCAAAATTAAATGCATGTGGAAAATGAGCCAATCAGCTACTAATAATAACTGAATTTGTAAAGCAAGTATTTCTTAAGTGGATGCGAGATCGCTATGTATCCCCTCATACCACGGACGTGTATACAAGTGCGTGCTCATACTGAGGATCTATGCGGACATCGAATATTTTTGGGACTACGCTCCCTTTCAAAACGGTTCTTTAAAACATGCAATAAAATAGAGACATCTTGGAAATCTTGAACATTAATGACTAAACTTCGTTCTCATACTCAAGACATGGCCGCACAAGACCCTTGTCAATGTACAGGCACTTGAAAACGCCCAATAATGAGTTCTCGACTGCTTTTACACAATGATAAAGGAACATTGATGCCAAATATTTGGCATGCATATGGTGGGTCTATGTAGCCCCCCACCCACCCACCCACCCACGAAGTCCGCTTAATACGTAGTTTCTTCAGCGGTGATCTCGTCTCTCATTACTCATGTCACACACAGAACAATTATTTTCTCACTTATAATAATAATAATAGTGAATATTTTTATAGCGCATATTCACACATAGAGAGCATGCTCTTAGCGCTTAAAACGGGGAAGAGACGTGGACTAAGTAGATACAGAACAAAGGGGACGAAAGAAAACGACAGTACTGACGGCGAAACAGAAAACAAAAGGCATCAAGTAACAGGAACAGAGAAATACGTACAGTGATTCTGCCGAGAAAGATGGGTAAAGTAGCAAGAGGGAATGGGGGGCGGGGGTTAAGAAGGACTAGCATTGTGGACTGTGTTAGGAGTAATGCTCAAGGAAGAGGTGCGTTTTCAGCGCAGATTTGAAAGATTCAATTGTAGGAAGGTGGCGGATATGGAAAGGAAGAGATCGAGTTCCATTGTTTTTTTGCAGCACAGTAGCCATAAGTCCTGTGACCATATGTTGTTGTTCTGGTGACAGGAACAGTTAGGATACGGTCGTCAGACGAAGAGCGTAGTTGTCTGGCCGGAGAGTAAGGAATGAGAAGTTCAGAGAAATAGTCAGGACAGGAGCCAGCAAAGAAATTAAAACACAGCACAAACAGTTTGTACTGAATGCGAGAACGGATAGGTAGCCAGTGTAGAAAACGAAGGAGAGGAGTGACATGTTCCCGTTTCCTTGCTCTAAGCACCAGACGCGCAGCGGAGTTCTGTACTCTCTGGAGTCTCGGAATGAGGTAGTCAGGGCAGCCTGCCAGCAAGGAGTTGCAGTAGTCAAGTCGAGAAAGAACAAACGCACAGACAAGAGTGTTGGTAGCGCGTGTAGAGAGAAAGTGACGGATGGCACTGATCTTACGGAGCTCATAACAGGCAGAACGACAGACAGCTGTAACATGTTTATCAAGGGTCATGTCTGCGGTGACAATAAATCCCAGATTCCTAACTGATGACGTGAAGGTGATGTTGCTGTCGCCCACCTTGATGTGATTGGGCAGACTGACGAGTGAAGGTTGATGTCTTCTTCTATGGCACAAGAGGGCTTCCGTTTTATCGTTTAGTTTAAGCTTGTTTTTTACCATCCAGCCCTTGACATCGCTGACACAAGCTTCTAGAGAGCTAATAGCAGAGGGAGACTCAGCCAGTGGAGTAGAACAGTAAAGCTGCGTGTCGTCAGCATAGATGAGAAACCTGGTGAGACCGGATGCATGATGAAAGTGGCTTAGTATACAGGATGAACAGGACTGGGCCAAGTACTGAGCATTGGGGAACACCACATAAAAGTGAAGCAGGGCGAGATATTTGACCATCAACTAACACAGTCTGGGTCCTATCAGTGAGATAGGAGTTGAACCATGAGAGGGCAGGTACAGAAATCCCGTAGAGGGTCTGGAGTCTGTGAAGAAGCAGAGAGTGGTCTATAGTGTCAAATGCAGCAGACAGGTCTAGTAGGGTTAATGGAGAGACATCACCACTGTCAAGAGCAGATAATATGTATGTTGTTACTTTAATAAGAGTGGTCTCGGTGCTGTGGAAAGGTCTATATGCCGACTGAGCTTGTGGGATAAGATGGTGCTCTTGTAAGTATGCCCAGAGCTGTGTCAAAACTATCCCCTCATACCACTTGTCATTTTTATTAGAACGTACGATATTTGACACGTCGATAAGCACATTATCAGCTCTCATGACAGCCCCACTCAAGAGTGGGGCTGTCACGTGCCGCAATAGTTGATGATGATGTTTTGAAATGCGCCAGTTTCCTCATCTCAGAGATACGCTTAATGCGCAGTGATTCCAACAGCCACCAGACTGCAGTCATTAAGATTTAAACAAACAACAACAAAATGCAGAGTCCATACGATCATGAATCACTGAAGTCATTGCTGTAGATTTTATTGTGAAGCTATAGCTTCAATGATTCATGATGGTAAGAGTATATCAAGGAGGATATTAAAGCTGTGGTTGGAGATGTGCTGATATTGTGGTGAAGACTTGTGGTCAATGCTGTCTGCACGAAGAGCCTCGTTTCCACATCTCAGCCAGTCCATGACGTCTAGGATGATGTCAGTGACTAAATGACGTTGCGTTGTGTTGTCACAACAGGAAATCCGATAAGAGGTGGCCATATTCTTGCTTGTGACTGTCAGCTATAACTGACGGCAGTACAAGCTTGAAATATTTCCTCTTCCAACGAAACATCAATTTCCTGTTTCTTCACTAGAGGACCTTAAAATCTGGCCGTATGGCTAGAAAATTAAATTTCCTTCTTGCTGCAGTGACAGTAGGATGCTCATTCCTGCTTGGTGGTAAGCATGTGATGTTTAAGATAGAGACAATATTGCATGTGATACGATTTCATTTATTTCTAAGTCGACTCGGACAATAATGAAACGAGAACGGCGACGATAATAGCCACATCAATGAAATCTTTTAATGAAGTCATACTGGTTTGCCGTAACTAGAACCTGACATTGATTGATTTTATCACTAACCACCACGTCACTATCACGTTTACTTCCACTGATCTTTGCCATGCCGCCCTGATTCACTTCTGATCGTGAAACTGGCTATGGTCACAGTTTACAAAGTAATACGTCATACTTATGTGTATCCTTGTCAAACAGTTTTGTTAAGATATTAAAGGCCTATTGGGGTGTAAATTAGTTTGTAATGATCAAATAAATCTCGGTGATAGATATAATGTCCCAGAGTCTGGGTGAATACTACCTTTCCGTTCTAGAGATATATACCCAAATTATCATCATGCACACAAAGAGGTGAAAATCGTTTCGTATAATCGGCTTATTAGTATATGATACCAGCTCTGCACAGTGTAAACATGAACTTGCTTTAATACAAGTCCGTAATGTAAACATACAGTTCTGACGTCTGTGCTGTTGAATTATTTCTGTGAGTAGTGATATGTGTAGGCATGTTTCTCGAGAATGAAAAGAGTGTATTCATTCACATTTAGGGAAATTATCTTGTTCAAAACTTTACCCAACCACAAACAAGAAAAAATATGCACCCCATTAGTCCTTTAAGGGTTAAAGATGAACTCGACCTCCCTAAATTTCGTTCCTCTCTTCGATGTTTCTAGTCACACTGGCCCAGACCTGCCCAGATACGTATTTCATGCACAAGAAAAACTGTGTACCATGTACGTGTGAGAACTACACCGAGGTTTGCGACAAGGCAGCGGGGACGTGCAGCAGCGGCTGTCGCGCGGGCTACCGCGGGCAGGCCTGCCAAGAAGGTTTGCTTTGAGTTATAGCCATCCAAGTCAAATCACTCTAATAAGTTCGTTTATTGTAATCTCTGGGAGGGAAGTAAGAAACGTTTTTTTTAAAAAAAAAGGTTTAATAAAGACCAAACACAATTGTTTGTGCTTTACGCCGTTTCAGCAACTAAGGCGGGAAAGAGAGACAGTCACATTTCTGAAATGTTGAAAAAAACAAGACCACCTGGTCACATAATATTACAACCACTAAACAATAAGAACTAACGAAAAAGGGAAAATACAAAATATAAAGAAAATATAATGTGTCAAAAAAGTATTTGGACCCTCGAAAAGGCCGCTGTTAAAACCAAGGTTGAGAACTAATTTACACCCTTAAATCTGACTGTAGAGTTGTGCCATATGAAAAAAAGCTCACCCTTAAATCTGACTGTAGAGTTGTGCCAAATGAAAAAAGCTAACACTCGAATGGACTTAAATATGGGACGTCCTGTATATAAAAACAGGGGGTCTAAAGGAGGCTACAGAGAAGAGAAACCAATAGAAAAGATGTGATTGGAAAAAGAAGATAGGCGAAAGACCGCTATAGACAAAAATATGAAAGATAAAACATCAAGATAAAACGGGAGGGGAAAACTTTTGGGGATAAAAATATAGACGAAATGGTCGATAAGAGAGGAAAAACAAGTAAAAGAGAAAGGGGCAGGGACTGTCCAGATCAGTCTCCCAGCCGCCAGAGAGAGGCTGGGTGGTCTTGTTCACCCCCAGCACAAGAAGCCGAGCCCAAGGGGGCTAAAAGGCCAAACAATTAAGTTCAAAGTTCCTGATATATTACGGAGACATATCCCTTTTATATGTAGTCACAAAAAATGTGCTGTAACTCAAAACTAATTTGGGCAAGTGAACCTACTCTCTTTCTCCTATTCGTCTTGTTATGAAGGTACAGGTTTCATACATATATAATGCGAACAAGTGGCTTATTCGAATCAGAAAGCCTTTCAATTTTATTCATTTTATAACGTTAATAATCTTCCTGACGCTGTACACTTTTACCGTGATTCTTAACGAGGGACGTTCGGGTGCCTTGACCAAAAACCGTTCTAAAATACGAGGGTTCCAAGGGAAAAGACAGCTGCTAATGCATAGTGACACATCAAGCTTTTTCTGGACTAATAAAAGGCATGACCTAAAACACATTCAATATTTTGTATTGGACAATATATTCTAAATACCTTGCTTGCATCATAATCTGCTCCCCACTTTTGTAAGGAAAAAGTTTTTCATTTTCGTACTTTCACATTTAACAAAATATTTAGATTTAAATGCAGAATAAGAATGCCATCCTTGAGAGGTAGCCGACTGCATTATGAGCCACATTTTGGCAACAAGATATCAAGATAATTTTTAAAAACATTCATTATATTTTTTAAAAATCTTTGTTGACGGCAAGTTTTAAGGAAGATTAGCCAAACGTGTTTATTTCCTCGAAAGAAACGCAGTGCCTGCTAATGATGACGAGCTATCGGTTTTCTACCATTCACAAACCCATGACTCTCTTGACACCGACAGTCTTCCTCAGCAAACAAACACATTTGAGGGGTTTTCTAACTGCATTTGGATACGTGTTTCCTTGCATTTAATCCCTTTTTTGCAGAAAGGTCATATTACAGAAAATAATGTATGGTCTGGATTCAATTTTCTTTGGTGTTTATTAATCGGAAGAAAATTATTACAAATAATTCTACATCTGCAGCCCATCTCGCAAGGAAATAAAGACAGCTGTGTAACACATTTTCATAAGGTTTCCTAATTCTTTTCAATAGCTACATGTATCTACACTCGTGAGAGGGCCTTTATTAGCCATTTTATTTGTTGAAAAGTTGGTACGAATATTTGTGCATAATGGACCTTCTTGTTCTATTTAACGCAGTCTGCCCAGAAGGCACGTTTGGCAAGAACTGTCAGAGAAACTGCAGCTGCCCACTTAACTGCTACACCTGCGACAGGGTCAACGGCTCATGTGTCTGCCTGAGAGCCCAGAGAAGCACGCCTACTAAAGAGGAGAAGGACAGATGTAAGAGAAAGTAATTCCCGTTCACGTTTTGTTTGTTATCATTGTTATCATTTTCATCATTGTCGCTCTCTAATTTATTTTTTCGCTTTCGAAATGTACAATCGTTTATGAGAAATGACTTATAGACACTTGGAAGCAAAAATGTGCCTATTTTAGTAGCAATTTTCTTATTTTATCACTTACTATGCCCTTCTTTTTTCCTCCATTTTTCGTGTTCGTGTGTACACACTTTTTGCAGATGCTATCTCGTCGATGACCGATATTAAGGTCGTTGTGGGACTGATGGCGGGATACTCATCCTTCATAGTCGTCTTCAACATCGCAGTGTAAGCAGTATTTGCTTACTGGCATTCTTTTATTAGCTTTCTTCAAATTACTTTTAGATATATATCCATTACTACAAGTTTGGTATAGTGTAACGTCTGCTGCACATACACCATAGACACGCTATCCCATAGATATAAACTGAGAAAACACACACACACACACACACACACACACACACACACACACACACAGAGAGAGAGAGAGAGCCCATGTTGGGCTTTTCAACGCCCAGTCAGTATATCGTTTGCACAACAGTCACTGAAGCGAGTTGAAATCGTAGAATTTTTGACAGATCGCCGCCTTGATATATTCATCATCACTGAGACGTGGCTTAAACAGCATGGTGACGAGAGCGTGTGTGTTGATTTAACTCCAGTGGGCTACTGCCTGAAGTCTTCCCCCGCCTTACACGTGGTGGTGGTATTGCTATAATCTACAGATCATCACTTCGCCTAACTGGCTTGAGGGGACGGCTCTCTGTCGTTTTTTTTTTTTGTATCGTCCGTCATATTTTGAGTTTCGGCAAGACGGCAACTCTTATTATGATGAAGTCGCCATCCTTGCTCCTCTACAAGACTGCTGCATGTTGAGGACGTCCACTTGGAACAGCCTGCAGCTGTTGCGCGATGGTGTTCTCAGCAGGGCCATGAAAGAGATGTTGCGATTATTATTATTATAATTATTATTATTAAAGTAGATTTATATAGCGCAATTTTCAACCCCAGAGTCGACTCAATGCGCTTTCCGAAATAATAATAATAATAATAATAATAATAATCCGACCCCATCCGCCCGGTCTTGATAGACAGCCATTTCCCGGCACTGGACAGACGGCTGAAGAAAGTATTTCAGGAACTGGACATATGCGTGCAGACAACTGGCTTGGACAATGTGCTAGTCGATGATGGCCTTTGATACCGTCTTGTTGAATTTAGACTTCATGACTGGCGCAGTGGTGTGGGATTCATGTCCGTTTGACTTTTGTTCATCAGTGAACTTAAGCGTGTGTTGGCGTTCCAGTGAAACTTGTGCCTTCTGTTGGATGTTGCATTTTCTGTGGAGTGTATGACATGTTTGATATTTGTTCTATGGAGTGTATTCCGGCTTGTATGACATGTTGGATATTTGTGCTGAGGACTGTGTTCTTGCTGTGTGTGGACGCTGCCCTGTGACGTGGAGAAGACGGCCCGCTACACACCCATATTTTGTCGTCATCTTATTTTGACGTCAGCGCCTTGAGCTGTCCACAGGCCAGGATTTGGCACTATACAAGCCAACATTATTATTATTATTATTACTACTGCTGTATCGTTTCCTCACACGTCTCCTCTTCTGCTCCTCATTGCTCGATGCACCTGCTCTGCATCTACAGACCCCCTCCTAGCGTCAGGAACAAACTCACAGCCTCTACTTTTTTCTCGGAATTCCATGATCTTTTGGATTACAGCAATGCACTCAATGGACCCGCAATACTCCTTGGAGATGTCAATGTGCAGTTCGACAACACTTCTCATCCTGACACTGTCAAAATGTCAGAAATGCTGTACACCTTTCGTCTCATTCAGTCCGTGTCACAACCAACCCACAAAAGAGATCACATCCTGGACTGGGTCATACATCGACTTAGTGCAGTCAGTTGATGTTTCCCACGATCTCTCATCTGACCACTACTGTATACTGATCGAACTTGATCGCAAATGCCCATCATTGAAACAACAATAAAGCAAGCAGCACATCGTTTCCCTCAGCCATACCACCTATCCCAAACCAACGCAGACTGGAGTGGGTGAGCGTGTGTGGGTGGTAGGATGTCAATTCTTCACGCAAAAGACTGCCCTTTTGTTGTCAATATTACTGTAGTTCCAGTTCGCCAAACACCGCTCTTTGATCTTAGTGAACAAAGGTATGGAGGGTTGGGTCACCAAATAGTTCCTTCTCGTTATTTTACTAACTCTCTGGCGAGATGTGATTCCCGGCTGCTTTCCCTGGGTTTATAATAAAATAGCGAATAGTCAGACACAAATAGCCTCTTGTATTCTGTCTGAAGAGCGGACATTTCCTGCTGGTGGAGATGGAAAATAAATGCGTACACTACAAAACCATAGAGGAAGAAATAATGAACATCGTGGAAGGAAAGAATCCATCTCATTCGCTGTAAGACTTTGTAATGTATGTGTAACGGCGCTGGGTTGTAGAACGGGTAGTACAGTGCTGTGTCTGGACTGTCTTGTGCAGGTACTTCTTGTGGGTGAGAAACGACACTGAAGTGGGACCAGCATGAATGTGAACCAGACGAGGAAGCACCACAAGCAGCTAGAGGGAGGGTCTCTTCCCAAGAGTACCAAAACAGATACTGGAGGAAACGTTTTCGCACGCGCGCGCATGCGCACGCACGCACGCACTCACGCAAGCACACACACACACACACGCATACGTGCACGCACGCACGCAGGCACCGTTGGCTCCCTCGTTTGTTCACTCACGTGAAAGGTTCTCGCCTTTTACGATTATAATCAATTCTGTGAGAAAAAAAATCAGTAGGAAGAACAATGTCATTGAGACTTCTGTGAAACTTTATAGATAAGCAGCTTTAAAATTATAACTGAAGTATTCCAGGTCATTTCACATTCCTGTGATTTATGCTTGACATCTATTTCCTACCGAAAATTTACATTGTGCTACTGCATGGATCATTTGGAGGAAATTAGCAAAAATTATAAAATCACTTCTTTGTTTGCATTCCACGTAAATATAATCTTCTTGTCTTGTAAAAAAAATAAATGAATGTTATTGGAATTCCTTGCATCGGTATTTTACAAAAGTACGTGAAAACAATAGGGGTATGCTTTCATTTCTATTCCACAAACTGATGGCACGGGCGAAGCTTCTGGGGCACAGCTTAACGGAGCTCTTCATATCTTCAGTCCTCTACGTCTTACTGTAGCAGAAGGAGATAATCAAATTCCTGGGCACAGACGGTTGTCGTCGCTTCTGTTTCTGGAGTTTTGACTTTGTAATTGCGGTCATCGATGTTACAGGTAATGCTAATGAGGTTAATCCAGCGAGCAGCGCAAAGTCTACTGGCATCACTCGTGCCTTTTAGAGAGAGAAATATCTTGTGGTTCTCGCATCTCATCACGGAGGAGTCTGACCGTTCGAATGTGCGTTCAGCCAGATTAGCTTGGTTCAGTTCAAGCACTTCTGTCTTTAAAAATTTTATTTTTTCACGTGCTGTCTGAAGTAACTGTTTTGTGCGATGAATGAAAGAATTAATGACTACTATTAAAGACCTACCCCAGTGGTGACATATATTAGGCTCAAAAGACTCCTTCCATAGCACTCATTAATGCATCGAACATGAAATCGCAAGGAGAAGCAAGAATCTCGAGAAACTGAGTAAAGACAATTTTCCTCACCTGGTCCTCACCATTTTTCTCACATCACCAAATCGAATCGAGAGGCAAAGCCGCGTGTGACATCACAGCTGGGTCATGGCTGAGCACAGCGTCAATGTTGATACAAGCTATACAGAAAACGCCGAATCTCGAAAGCGCAAGCGCAATGGGAGCCAACGTAGCATTGCTTAATGATCAGAAAAGGATATTTATGTTTCAAAAGGATCAAATATTGAGAAGACAGCTGGTCACCTTTGTTCGTATGTGGAGGGCTGACTTACGTTCGTGTACATAGCTGTCTGTTGAGTGCAAACAACGACACTTTACTCCTCACTGTTACCGTATAATACATGATGCAAACGGTACTATTGATTGAGTCCTGTATAGGATCCGTGCCTACTGTAAGCATTTTCTTGTCCAACAACATGTTGTTTCCCTCGAAAACTTCCAGTTTTTTAGTATTGTGCTTTCACAATGGTGACAAGTACAAATTCAACCATCACTACCATACTAGCAGTCTACACAGAACAGTCGTGAGCTTGTACTAAAAGACATGAGTGAGTATTATCAAATCTGATATTTTCTTGTCAGTGTCGACAATCTTTGTGAAGACATCCAAAAATAAGTAAACAAAACAACGAAAATGTTTGTAAGGATGATAGGCGCTGTCCTTTAGCACTTGGGGAAAGTAAGGCGTCAGGTCACTCAAGGGGGAAGATTTTAGGAGACGTGAAGAAAGACGTTGTTTCTTGTATAAAGACTTTACAACTCTAACCAAGCTTGCAGCAGAAAACATGAAGAATACAGAAAAAGAAATTCCGCAGAAAAAATAGTGAAATAAGTCAATTTTTATGGTGCCATACAATGATAGAGATTCAGAAGTAAAAATGGTCGTGCGTGAGCTGTTACAGATGCACTCAGTAAGTAACTATCATGTTATGTCCAGTCAATAAATCAATAAATGTACAATCGTCAATCAGCCCGTCTTTCCCCTTTAAAGAACATACAGTATTGAGCTAATAAGGAATTGTTGCTTTCTTTTTTTATTTTCGTCCAGACATAAAAGTAGAGCAAACATAGATTGTTTTTATTGTTTTCCTTAAGGTTTCATTTTTCCATCCCAGATATACCCCATGATCATTATTAAAGGACAGAATAACTATAGAATTTATAAAATTATAAAAAAATAATAGTATTGCATAATGACGAAAGCTGTGCTGCAAGCTGATAGAGGAAACACGGACGTCTTTAGACTGTTGGATGCCACCAAGATAGTACAGTTCAGATTGTGAGATTTTGTGCAGCCCAGCGCGTTAACTGCAACCACTGGCAATTGAATTTCAAAACATTACTCACTTTCATCAGTCTTTGATCAGCAATACTGACAGCTGCCAATTAGTCATCGGATATTATCGAGGTTTGAAAACGCAGGCACAGGGCAGAGAATTATCCTCGCAGGAGTCGTAAGTATGAATGATACCGAATGCAAGACGTTTCAACGATATAAGACAGTCTCGTTTTGAGAAGTAGTTATAAGAAAAAAATGAACCTTGACTCTACATACAAAGTAGTGTTACTTTGCGGCACGTGCCATTCAGTCTGGTCTTCTCTGACTGCATTATAGAAAAAAAAATTAAAACAATCAATAAACACCCAAGAAAATCAAATAGTATTATTAATATTGAACTGTTATTTAAACTACTCAAATTTATATTAGTTTCTTATGAATCTTTTTTTGACGATAAAATATAAATACTAAACAAGTAAACCCTGTTTACATGATTATGTAATCGGACTATTGTAATAAAACATCAACATCATAGTAACAGCAATCGGCAGTCCACACCCTTGCTTGTAACACAAGTAACCAAAGACAATACACAAAGCCTGTAACATTACGGAAGATGCTTAGAGCTGATTAGCCCTAGAGAGGTCCCCCAAATTCCGTATTTACATTCTATTAGCCAAGATATCCCACTTCGTCCAGGGTTGCTTTCTGCTGCTGAGTCTTTCACCCGTTATTCTATTGTCAACTTTCAATCTGTCACTGCATCAGAGTAGCAAAATCGCGAAACACTTGCACTCATCATGCCCCCTAACGTGACGGGATGACAGCAAAGTATTGAGTGAAAAATAATGCTAGTGACGCTTTCACTTCCCGATATCACCACCCCCCTCCCCCAACAACTTTGTCGAAATACATTTCCGAAGTCGAAGCGAATGTTTCTGCCAAATTTGATAAGGATTGGACAAACGGTGTGGGTGTGGACACAGCAACATAATAATAATAATGGGAACTTATAGTGCGCAGAATCACGAATAAGATGGATCGCACTCTCTGCGCAGAACAATTTGAGAAAAAGAAACATAACAACCAATTGACAATGAGGTACACATCGGGACACTGAACAACATAAAGATGAGGTACAAGTCAGGAATAGTACTTTGTAAAAAGATATGTTTTAAGAGAGCGTTTGAATGCGGCCTTGGAAGTTGAGTGGCGAATGTGGTGTGGAAGAGAGGTCCACTGCTGAGCAGCACTGAGGGAGAACATCCGTTGTCCGTATGTGACTGTTTTAGTGATAGGGAAGGATAAAATGCGGGAGTCAGATGAGGATCGAAGGTCTCGGGCAGGAGTTTTGACAGACAAGATTTCGTTGAAGTAGCTGGGGGAGTGACTTTCGAAGAAACCATAGCAGAGAGTTGAAAGCTTGTAGTCTATTCTAGCTTTAACTGGTATCCAATGAAGAGAGCGAAGCAGTGGTGACATTCAAAATTATTTAAGTTTTTTTCTGACTTCATCACTTTAATCATCCAGCTCACGGCCAGCTAGGTTAGACTGGCTGAAAACCCTGTCGTACTGGCTACAGACATGTTGAAAACCTTGTTTTATGGGGTAGGCACCAGGTGCACAGTCGTAGTGGCTGGATGCTAACGTACTGCAGTCAGCTAAAATGTTTATGACATGTGATATATGAAATCAGGTCAGATTATTGCTAGGCTTAGCACTCAACCCCAGTCCTCTAGCTTAGTGTCTAGGCCGAGCAGTTGTGACTACTGTCTTTCGCCAAACAGTAGGCGGCCCACAGCGCTTCTCTCGCCGCCTAAATGGCTAGAGGCGGATTCGGAGGCTTCCACTAAACTGACTGAAATATGTAGTAAAGCGGCTAGTCAGCCTGAATGGCTCAACTTTGGAGAAGTGTGTCATCGCAACAACCTCGGTACCGAGAAGTTTATGGGGCTATTGCTCGAGTAACATTAAACAAAAGTCTTAGACTGCAGACAGAGGGGTTTGTGAGACATCGGGAAGTAAGGGTTTGAATGTGCTCCACAGAACAACTCACCCCACAGCTGATCTGCTATTCACGTGCACTAGCAAGCAGCCGCACCTTCTTGTCTGTCTGCGCTGCGGTGCGTTGAGACAGCCTCCAAGAAACCCAGAGCAATGGAAAAAAAGAAATAATGCAGAAAAACATAAGGATATACATTTGTACATTTTTTGTACACAAAATACACTTACAGTACACGAAAGATAATTTATTTCTCAGTCTTTAAAACACGCTCTGAGTTTTTTTCTTTTGTTTTCAACACTTACCACTGATCTGCTGAAAGATACGGAATGTATATTTAAATTAGAAATTGATATCCAAATCGCAGTTTGGGTGTGACTGTTCCTTCTAAACCTTTTACAAAATAGTTCTTAATAAACGTTGCTTAAGTGCGTATGACCTTGAAATTTTTTTTATCTTATTGAACTCCATATATGGTTTATCTTGTCTAACAGTTGACTCTACCGTTAAAAATTCACTTTAAATCTGTCTCCGGTAAGACAGTACAAGGTAGAATTTACCACATGTTATTTCAGAGAATGAATCCGTTACGAATTCACGAATCCCAGACACTTAATCCCCAGACACTTAATCCCCGACACTTAATCCCCTAGACATTTAATCCCCAGACACTTAATCCTCAAAATGAAATTTCAACTCAAGAAATTATGAAGTGAATGAAAAATTTAATTGTGAACTAAATGAAATATTTAATTCAAATTCAAATAATTATTTTCATGTAAACATCAAAATACGTTTGACAATTAAAATAATACTTAACTTCAACATTTATAACATTGGGGGCATTTTTGAGGATTAAGTGTCTGGGGATTAAGTGTCTAGGAGATTAAGTGTCGGGGATTAAGTGTATGGGGATTAAGTGTCCGGTCACCCGAATTCACAATCACCAAGTCAAGGTTATTATTAAGAAGAAATGTGTTGATGGGACCGTGCACAAGAACTGGAACGGTAAAAACGAAGGCGGCGATGGACAAGGCAGTCACAAGAAATATCATATATGAGGCTTTCCTCTCAGCACCTGGTAGTGATTGGTCGCAAGTCTCTTGGGGGCATTTTTTAAAAACCGATATCATCAGGAAGCGCACAATGATCATTTAAAAACAACCAGTAACGTAAACAGGGCATGGTACCCCAGGACCAGATCGACTGACGACAGCACATAGCCCATGAAAAAAGATGTCAAAGTCATTCCTGAACTTGCAGACGGAAGAGATCTTCTCGAGACCATGTGAGAGAGGGTGCTGCAAAGCTGATTGAAATGTGAGAGTACAGAAGGAAAAGCATCAGTGTTGTCACAGAGATGGCGACGAATGAACACTTGGGAGTGCAGAGAATGCTGAGATCACTGTAACTGTTCTCCGTGACATAAATTTCATCTTTTTTTATCTTACAAAAAGCAGAGTAGAATCGTGGGAGAAAGCAGTCAAACAGGGGTAACACTAACACTAGACCTCAAGATGACTGTCAGCAACAGGAAAATAGCCTGGATATCTGTCCTCTTTCAGCACAGCGTGATATAATTTGTCAGCACAACACAGCTCAGTAATTAATTTTGTTTGCTTAATTGTTTGTGTTTTTGTCAAAATTCAAGCAAGGCAAACTTTATCTAGTAGTACAGATTTGTTTAAAATTGTTATCCATTTAGTCTGGAAAGTGGCTGCTTCTGATGAAGATTTACTAGGTTTAATGGATAAATATGCACCCACACTGCACGCTACTTACAAGGTATTAAAATAAGAAAAAGAATGAAAATTAGTGCACAGTTCCACTTTTTGATATTTTAGGAAAAAGTCCACTATCACACATATGCACGCATATTGACTTACATTTCTCTACGCTTTACAAAAAGTGCCGATAAAAATTTGTTCATAAATAGAAAGCAAATCAATCAATAAAAAGAGAGAGAGAGAGTTACAAATGATGCAAGTCGTACAACAAATATTCCTAAAACTGAACTTAAAATAAAGAAAGAATTCTAACCGATAAAAGGAAGAACAAATAAACTTGTTTCGAAAACGTAAATATGCTCGCATCTTTTGATGTGTCAAAACTCTGGAACCCTTTTTCCATTGGAAAGGTGCTAAGTGTGAGGCATGCATCTGTAGCACGTATTTTTGTAGGAAATAGTAACTTCAGATGAGTTCGGTTTGCATACTATTAATTACTGTTCTGTTGTATGATTTTATTGCATTCTTACGTTGTTGATTTTTTATGTGCTCTTGAGATCTGTTTCAATCTCTAAATTTTTATATTCATATTATTATTTAATCCGATCAGTTAATTCTTGCATGAGTGTTTGCCGCACTCACGTCTGTGTGATGTGCTATGAAGTTGATATTTTTCTCAATGAATGCTTTCGTGCTCACATTAAAGGTTGCCCCAGTTTATAACAGCTTTATGACTGTCTCTTTACAAAATACATAGAAAAGATTGTAATAGAAAATATATGACTCACTTTCTTTTTATAAAATATGTAGAAAATATTGTTAACTTCGAAAATCTGCAGTGAAGACATCCGTAGTTTGTGCCGAAGAAAATTGGACTGGAACTATCTGCTCGCGCTTACTTTATGAAAAGGCTAATACTTTGCACCTACCACTAGCCACTCAGCACAATGTACTAAAAATGATGACCTGACCCTCATTTCTGCCAAAAGCGGGAGAAGAAGCCGCGGCGACCCCATCCAAAGAACCACACATGAAGAAAAAGCATCCAAACCCCATAAAAACATTGTGCGGGTCGATTGTCATACAATTAGGCAGCCTAAGAAGCCAGCGTATGCGGGAGGAATTTTAAAACCTTTCATTACCTTGACTTCATAGAAAGGGAATCAAGTTAGCCATGCAATAGCTATCTTTTGAATGAAACGATCTGAAATGCATAGGAGACGCTTAACGAAGAAGAAGGTTACAGCGGGCATTGTGATGATGTTAGGACAGTGCAGTGGTATGAGGAAGGTGTATCGGTGTAAGGACATTGCAGTAATATAAGGGCACTTGAACAACACAACGAGACTGCAATGATAGAAGGTTACTGTAACAGGTATGACAACGTCAGGATCACTTTCAGGATGGAGAAAGACTGAAACGATGTAAGGTCAGCGTCAAGATTTAAGGACGTTGTGAAGATGTCGTGATAGCAACACACTCCGGTGTATGTGGTCATCCCAGGCTATTTCCCGAGTTTTCACGCAAAAAGGCGCAGAAAGAGAGACGCTTACGTGCTGCATGTTGATAATTGTTTTCTCCTGTCACTCCACCGTACGCTTCTACCTCTTGTTCTCCTAAATCTGTATTTGCTTTCGACCTTTTTGAAGTCAGTCAAGTTGGGTTTTCCAGGCTCTTTCCCCTCACTCTCCCTGTGTGAAACCATGTACTCAAAAGTACGCCATTGAGGTGTAGTCTTTTTTCTTTCTCAATGCAATCACCAAATTTGATCACTGACCGAATGGTTGATAGGTGGGAGGATTTCTGTGTACACGTGTACGAGTTGTGTGGTTGAGAAACGGGTGCGTGAATAAATAGTGGAGAACGAGAGTTCTCATACTTATTATCTGCATGGATTTTAGTTAGCATATTGAAAAAGAGACTTTAAAAAAAGCTGCAAGTTACACATTATACTAAAGTTAGAGCGTAATTTAAACTTTGAAGGCTAAACATCTAATCTTAGTATCCACGACTTGCAGAATGTCATGCAGTATCCAGCAGCTAGAGCGAAGTAGATTTGCAAGAGCCACGTTGCCGTGAAAGCAGCCAGGACCACGCAGTAGTTATAACAGCAGCAGGCGAGCTCTCATACTTTTTGATCGATTCCTGCACGATTCACCAAACTGAAGGACGTTTGTGTCCCTGGAAAGTGTGACTGACCTGATGACTGTTACATGACGACACCAGCATCCCGTTGGCATGCAACGTTTTCCATGTGACTGTGTAGTATTCTCATGCAACTCGTCGCCCAAAGCAATGTCGGCTACTCTGAGCACTTGAATAAGAGATTACCCATAGCGTAGAATTCTCATGCTAACTCCTCCAAAATGAATGGTCAAACACCCTCCATGCTCAAGACAGCAGTGAGCTTAGACAGGTTAACATCTAGGTAAGTAGACAACTAGGTAACGTAGATAACAAAGCTTGCTAACCATCAATTTACTTTTGGGCTTTTAACATCTTATAGACAGCAGTAGGTTAATTTGCTGTATCATCTCCTATACGTCTGACTAAAATATGCTGAAGTCACTAAACACATCTGCTAATTTTTGTTTGCACTTGTCATTAGCTTACCCGTAAGTTATAGCTAAAGCCCATCACATTCAACAGATCAGAAAGGGGAAAAAGGCGGTTGAAACTGACAGGCTTGAAGTAGTCAACAAATGTAGCATTTACACAGTCAAATATTTACCGCTACGAAGTAGTCGAGATTAATCCTCATTTATAAAGTATCAAATATATATTGGACATACAAAATATCAAAAATGTGCTTCCATGTACAAAGGAAAATGACGTTCGCGTCATAAGTGCAGTATAGGTATGATATGAGTGTGTTCACATGCAGTATAGCTCTGATATGACTGTTCACATGCAGTATAGCTCTGATATGACTGTGTTCATATGTGTTATAGGTCGGATATGACTGTGTTCACATTCAGTATAGCTCGGTTATGTTCACATCAATATGTTCACACGCAGTATGGCTATATCATGGCCGTGTTCATATGTAGTATAGCGCTGTCATGACTGTGTCCATACACAGTATAGCTCTGCCATGACTGCGATCACATGCAGTATTAGTTCCGCGGAAGCTGACTACTGCAATACAATCGCAGGCATGGTTGGTTCTCACTCCGTCATTCAACCCCCCCCCCTTCCCCTCAAAAAAAAATCCACCCATATTCCAAGGGAAATAATCAGACTCTAGTGAGCCAGCGTGAAGTAGCCACAAGTGTGAGCACTCCACATTTTAGAGAGGCAGAGAGAAAGAGGAGGGCGAGAAAGCGCGTGCTGGCGCGTCAATCTGCGCCGTGGAAGGCGAGCGACGACAGCTGCAGAAAGTGTTGTAGCAATCTCTACCACCGCCTGTCGCTGCATCATTCTACGTGGGCTCGTGCGGCGGTTACTTCACTTGTGAACACTTCACACTTGCAAGTCCTGCTGTGTTATAGGTACTGGCTAATGCAGACTGCTAGATGAAAAGAAGACTGAAAGTAATAAAACAGTCATAATGATAAATAATCAACAAAATTGCCTCCGCTGATAAGAAACCTAATACTGACTTTTGGAAATAAACAACTTTAGAGGAACTTTCCTTGATTAGGCGCACTTACGAGTAACTTCGGTACAGACACTTCACATCTTCGGATTTGCTGTCTACAATCTTGTCGCCATCCGACGCAATGCACATGTTGGTGACTGCGCGCACTTGGGCTTGTGTCAAAGAGAGACGAGCAAGAAGCTCACAGCCAGAGAGCTGGACGTTCTGATTTCTCTGTCCAAGCCACAGGTACTCCAGCAAAGTACGGACCTAAGGCCTGCTCTCTACCAAAGAGGTAAATGTTGCAGATATGAACTCCTTATTGAATCAAGATAAATATTGTCACTGACATACGCTGTTGTAGTTCGCAGCGCTCAACAACCTTTTCTTTGTTGTTCCTCGTGGAGAATTTACTGTTTGTGGCTTTCTATGTACTATTCACCCATAATAGTGAAGTCAGCTTCATGTTGAATCTCTTACACTAAAAGCATAGTTTGATACACTGTCTTGGTATTATTTATATTCGTTATATTCAGTCATCATTTTTGGCATTTTGAACGTCTATTAGCTGTTTCCCTGTGTTTATTCTCATTTTTCTGACACTGTCAACGACTTTACTTCTTGTGTTGCTGTCCTCCAGTTTTGAGTCAATGTCTATTACTACCTACACCTGGATATTCAGTTCAGACAGGTAAGGTCAGGTATAGATTGTTCTTCTCGGTACTGGATTAGTTGTATTTATTTGACCTTTTCCTAAGAAGTGAAAAATAGACATGAACACACAAAAAACATGTATGCGACTATCACGGCCTGCATCTTTCGTGTTTTGAGAGCTTCAATGTACCTTAACAAATGTTTATTCACAGAAATACTTAGCACTGATTGTGGACACGCTATGCAATTGTTGGGTCCGAGCTCTACAGTGACAAGCATGCGCACCACTAACATGGTTAACATGTTGTGGAGAAAAAAAGACTGGTTTGTTATAACGGGAATAAGAACAATGAGCCACTTGAGCAGCTCAGCGATGTAGACTCGAAACTGATATTTTTGTTCCCTGTAATAGTCATTTCAGATGACTGCAGACAAATCTATCCATCATTGTTCCAAAAAGTTTTACTTCTAATGACTTTCGCGTCACTTGTGTACACGTGTACATGTAACAGTATTTTTACTTTCTGAGGCAGCCTGTTCGTTTGATGAAAATTACAAAATTAAGGCAGATATCTGGCTTTGTTCATTTGAATTGCGTGTATTATTAACACGACTACAGAATTATCTCGAAAACCACCGACGTTTCGCAAACAAAATGGCCGCCAGCGCCTGTGTGGATACTAATTTTGGCCCCACTAATGACGGTGCTTTCCGGTCCGTGTCTGGCCAAAGCTGTATCTGTCAATAGCAGAGCTCGGCACAGGCCCACAACTGCATGCACTTCCACGCTTTTAGGGCGGCTAGTAAAGGTTGTCGGTGATGGAGAAAAGGAACTTCAGACACTTTCCCTGATTGCACCATCCAGACGTTTGGGCAGACAGAACCCAAAGGCGGCATTTCCTCCAAAAAGCGATCGACTAGCACGTGCAGCCGAGCATACTGTGAGGAGACTATGTGGAACTAGCACTCCACGAAACTTACCTTTCTAGTGCCGTAGTTATGAAGCGAGGGCAATTGTTTCCCTGGGAAGTCAAGGAAAAGTGTTTTCTTTTCGTAGGTACAACGCAATCCCCAGACCCCCTGAGTGAATAATAATAATAATAATTTTTTTTCTTCCGTTTTGGGAGGCCATCTGGCCAATATTAACTTTGGGCGGCTGTATATAAAGATAATTTCTTTTGTATTAAGGCTCTACAATATAATAAAACAAGATTTCGGTATTCTACATCGCGCATTCTGTTATATATAGAGAAATTTAAATGGGTACAGTACCCTTTAGGTTCTTTGCACACAATGTGAACCTTTAAAGGGTATGGGAATCGATGGTAGAAAAGTGGAATGTATCTGTTACGTAGAGGTTAATATTTAGGACATATTTAGAAAGTGGTACAGGTCTTCCACACAGCTCACATTTAGGATTAATACTAGTTCGGTTAAAACGAATGATAAACATTACCTCAAACATCTTAGAAGACACAATGCACGCCGGTGTTCATATACTAGCAACTGGTTTATATATGGTGCTCTAAGTCGGGGTGACAATCACAATATTCAGGAAAAGGAAAAGACAATAATGAACCGGACCGTTTTTAACGGAAACAATCCATGCATCTTTCTTTCTCGATGGTTATGAACAAGGGAAGCGTACCAACCATCTTCATGTCCCGTATATATATATATACACACACAAAGCCATGATTACACAGTAATACTCTATCCTGACAGGCCCGTTTGAATCTGTCAGCCTTATCTTGCAACTACCTCGTTTGGTAGCATTGCATTGGGTGTGTGTTTTCTGATGCACCAGTATTTTATAATTCATATAAATGAGCACATTAGAATAAAGAATCTGCCACATTCGCCTAAGGCAATGTCATATTTAACTTTATTGTCTATATTTAGAAATAACGCACAAACCTTTACCTGTACTTTCTCTCTATCCTCGCATTGTGTCCATCCGCAAATTTCAGACCCATATAGAAGAATAGGTTTTATCTTCATATCAAATATTTTGAAGATTGTGTTTGCTGGGGTGTTCTTTAATCTAAAATATAGTTTCCTGATTCCTGCAAAGGCTTTTAATGCTTTTCCAGATAAAACGTCTGTTCTTTAGCACACCAACTTGAGGTGAAGATAATACCTAAATATTTGTAACAAGGCTACGCAGTCATTTGCTTTTTAACGTAGTACCATTTTGACAATACTCGATAAAACCAGTATTTACTAATATTTTTGTTTTATTCATGTTAACTGTAACATCGTTTGTTACAAAACATTTATAAACAATTTTATGTTATAGGCCTACAAGGGAGTCAGTAGTAATGACAATGTCATCAGCGTATATCGAGCGTGAGATGTCCAGTGGATCTGCAAAAACGTCAATACCACGTGCTCCACATAATGTTAAGTCTGACCAAAATTCAGATAGTATAATACTGAACAAGAAAGGACTTAGTACACAACCTTGCTTTACTCCTGTCATAAATTCAAAATAGTCCGTCATTCTAGATTAGACTTTAAAAGCGGCTTTCACACTTGTATAATACTTTGTAGTGTTTTAAATTTTTGTCCCATGAACACCCCTATGTGTGTGTGTGTGTGTGTGTGTGTGTGTGTGTGTGTGTGTGTGAGAGAGAGAGAGAGAGAGAGAGAGAGAAAGAAATGGGATGAAAAAAATAATTGATGTTTTTCATCAAATTAGCAGCTAAGGCTATATCCCGGCCCAGCAAGAGGCCCAGTAAACAGGTGCCATATGCATAGAAAATAGCGGCGTGCCTGAGATAAGATCTTACCCAGGACGCCCGATCATTGTTGTATTTATGACAAGCGTTGGAGCACCAGACCGCACAAGAAAGAAAGATTGCAATGCGTTCATTTCTCAAACTTCTGTCCGCTGCTGCCCTTTCCAGACCTGTCCACTGTCTCTCAGCCTGCACTTTTTTTTGTCTCGTAGTCATAAAGTGTAGCCAACTGTTTTTGGCGATTTCGTTGCGTACGTGTTGTCACATTGAAAGATGCAAGAAACGAAGACGTGAAGACTTACTCGTGCACATTCCGCGGAGCATGTTGCTGAAATCCGTTCTTGTCATATAGAGCCAGTTGAACATTTGTCCTCGTCAATCATCTTATTGATTCCCCAGACCGCCCGAGAGCAGTTCAAATGCGTGTTCGTTTTCATCACATCGTTGTCGAAAGGCAAAAACTGGTTATTTAATTTCTTGAAAACAAAGTAATCCCTTCAACAGTCAGTAAAAGAGCAAACACGTTAGACTTAAAAATCTATTTGATTGTTAATTCAAGCGGCCATTAATCAAAGACGCGGATACCGGTAGCATGTTGAAAATTTTAACGTCCCTTACTCCCGGCTGGGGCGTAAATTATTTAGCCCTCTTTTGTCTGTGGAGGATAAAGCAACACATTTACGCTTAGAAAATGCAGTTTTGCGTGTTGAAGAGGCTCTTGTTAGGAAGCACGAAGACTTTGGAGTAGATATTTTAGGCTCTCACAATTTATCACCAGTCTTTGCCACATGCAGGAAAGGCTTTCGTTTTCTTCTGTTTCCTTACAACCTGATCTTTAGCTCTTTGTTTACGCCATTAAGTATCCATCTTGTTCACCATCGATATTCCCAGTAACTTTAAGATTGTAACGTGGCCAAACTTAGGTCTAGATGGTGCTGCTGATGTCTTGAAGGGTGAAAGAATGCAGTGGACGATTAATGAATTTTGTTAGTCCCCTTGACTCAACGTGAGTAATAATAGATAATCTGTTGTTTGAATTCTGAGCATTAGTACATGCCTTTTTTGGAGACACAATACTTATCAAAAACCATCTGCCTATCACAATGCTTTGATATTTCTAACTTCTTTCTTCCAAACTAGACCCATTTGCAATAGTTTAAGCGAGCCCCAATTGGACTAGACATTAACTACTCTACCCACTAGTGTAACCTGTATCATGGAACGAAAGAAAGCAATAAACGACATTTAGTTTGACATCATGCTGTACAAAGTGTTTCCAAGCAGCTTGAGAAGCTTATTGTAGTTTATGATTAGAATGAACTAGAAACTTGCTCTGTGTGTGTGTGTGTGTGTGTGTGTGAGTGAGAGAGTGAGAACTGTTATAATTATTTCAGTATCTATCAAAATGTATTTGTATATCATATGACAATCTGATAAAACTTGACATTTGTAAAAAAAAAAATGAACTAGAAACTGTTAAAGTCTCTCCAATTGAAGTTATAAGAAAGATAATTTTACTTGCTATCATTGGTACGAAATAATACCGCATTTAAAGGGAGCAAAATTGAGATGAACGCATATCTCCATTGGTATCGCAATATTTCACGGCCGAGAGACAGGTGTTTTTCATAAAGCCCTCCGCGACTGTAAATCGATGGTCATGTGACATCCTCCGTAAACGTCGTGACATACAGTCAAACAAAATAAACTAACTGTCCTTAATGAGCCACGTAGAACTGAAAGAGTGCTGTCAGAAAAAAAAATCGCATGAAAAATGTCTTTTTTCCAAACTCGTAGCCCCTTTAACTCATAGGCTCTGTGTCGCGGCACACTGTGAAACGTAACGTGTTATTCTCACAACAAGAGAAAGATCTGCCAGCGGACATCCCGTGAACTTGCTACCCAAAAATGCAATAGTAAATCTCTTCTTGCTTCTTTTCGTTCTTTTTTCAAACTAAAAGCAAATTGAACCACTATTAAATTTTATACAATACTAGAAACACTGTAGAACATCTAATAAACTACCGCGTTTCGTCAAAGTCTGTAGAATATCTAATAAAACTGCAAAGTTTCATTAATACCGTAGAATTTCTAATAAACTACAATTGAGGATTCGTCAATTTCTGTGAAATATCAAATAAACTACAAGGTTTCATCAAATACTGTAAATATCTAATTAACTACGAGGTTTCATCAAAAGGAGTACAGACCCTAACCACACCTATACATGATTATTTTCCCTGGAGACAATAACAGGCAATTTGGGATAAAACTCCAAAGTGAAGGGGAACAAACATGGCATAACATACCTTTAAATTAACGTTATCCGTCTAACATTCAGAAAAATATCAGACACTCAAACAAAGCACCCAGCATCGCCAAATATAAATTCAACTTTGCATGGAAACACAAAGATTAACGAATCAACCATTCACGGATTTACTAAGACCACCCACGTGAAATTATAGTGAGATAGTCCTCGGAGGGACTCTCATCTTTATAGGAGTGTCAAGACAGTTAGTTACCGCCTGAACTCATAAAATTAAAGTCAACAGTGTCCGAACCTTATTTCTTTCAAACTAACAATTACTGACAGATCTCACCCTGTCTTACAAGTACTCACAGCTTACTGTGTTCTGACGCCAAGTCACTGGCAAGAGCGGAAGTTCACGCTGGTGCGAATGATACACCAATAAGTAATCAGCATCCAGAAGCAAGAATCTCCTCACCGACGTGTATACTCTAGTGAGCAGAGGTCACCTCGTACAGGCCGAGAGAAAGAAAGCACTCCCAAGTTGCGCTACAGGCACAGAAGACGCCTGGGTCTCCCCTTTCAGTCTGTTCGACCACAGGCAGGGTACACCCGGGTCACCTCACCCCAATAAGCCGAAGGACTCTAACACAGAGAAGGAGATGGCAAGCGTGATTTCTGTCCGTAATCCTGTAATCTTTAAGCATTTCTTTCTGATTTCCCAAAAGTATAGAAAAATGTATACAGTTTTCGACAAAAAGCGTTTACTGCGTTTGGGGAATAATTGATTTAAGGGGGGCAAAGGGGTAAGGGCCTAATTTTAACTGAAAAAATCTGAAATATCCGTATCACCTGGTTTATTAAAAGCAATTCATTGAGGTCACACAAAGTTCGAGACATGAAGATGGACATAAGGCTTATCAAACGTTTATTAACAAGTGCTTCCCCTTTCCACACACGGTACAACGGCCAGACACAAAAAGGTCAACGCGTGGTACGCTTCAGTTAGCTTCTATTCTTCAGCACGTGCCGCTCGCATAACTTTCACGACTCACGATTGGTACACACTTTCATAAACAAAAGGTGTAGAAGGCTGTTTTGATGAGTGGGTGACTGAAGATCGTGATAACAGACCACGGACATGAACTATCAAAGTGCTTATTCACGGGGGAAGTGTGCTGCACGCCATTCTGTGCTTCATGTCATCATTGACAAGGTTGATTTATATTTTGTCCCGGATTTCCAACACTTTAGACGCACGAATATCTCCAGGAGTACACTCTCTAGTTATATCCATTGTTTTCACGACGAATAAATCACGTGATACACACATTTCCGTCCGCCGTTTTGCGCCATAAGCAGACGAAAATGGCGTTAGCTGGTAGTACTTGTGAGCGCGAGCGAGGATGGTTTTTAAAAGATAGTGATGTTAAAGAACGTTGCAAAATAAAACCTTCTGAGATCGGCATGTGTCCTTATGACATTCTATCCGAAGCATTTAGCCGGGATCGAATGAAGTGGCTGGAGTTGACATATATCGACATCGTCAACTACCTAGTTGTGGGGTAAGTTTTTGGCCCTCATAACTCATTACCTTACCAACCTCACCATATGCCAGATTTTGTGGCAAAATGGATTTCTCTTACAGGTACCTTTAGTTATAGATCATATACCTTGTACGTCCCCACCCTCCCCTCTGACTCAATATGTTGAATGGATGTTAGCGAAAAAACGAGTGGGGACTGTGTTTACTTCTCTTCCCTTCTGATACTGACTGTGCATACCTTATCATCTTCAAAGGAACATTCTCACTTCTGTGGTCCATAAAAAGTTGAGAGCTTTAGAATGTTGAACCTATATTGAAATGGCATACAACAATTTTTGTAGATCTTGATTGATTAGTCAGTTTTAATACATGACAATGCTGCTTTCCATAGTCTCCTTCTCTCCTCGCTAAGGGCTTTAGCTTCCTCTCCCTCCTTTAAGCGCACAACAGGAACACGATAAAAAATAATTCTTCCCCCCGGTGGAATCCCATTCTGTTTTCCAGTATGATTAAAGCAGTTAAAAACAGCACAACCTTGCATGTTTACGAAAAACAGATTACTGAGACCAATGAAGGACCTGGCGAGCGTAGGGCGCAAAATGGCGTCCGCCCAGCTAGCAGACGAGGCCGCAAAACTGATGACGTCAAATGAAAACAATGGATTGCCTCTGAAACAGCTAAGAGTAGACGCTCTAGTGGTACTGCACCTGAAATAGCTAGGAGTAGACACTTAGTGATGCCTCTGAAGCAGCTTGGGGTAGACACTGTAGTGATGTTGTCTGTGTGGTAACTTAGAATGTATAGTCGTTGTCTCTGTGGCAGCTAGAAGTGTACAGTCTAGTCATTTTGTCTCTCCAGGAGGTAGGTGCGGTCAAGTTGTTTTTGTGGCAGCTATGAGTCTACACTGTCTGTGAAAGCCAATGGTAAGAAATTCTCTTTGACTTTGTATTCGGTACTTGCTTTAGGTGAGGTGTCGTGGGGGTTAGTAGGCTCGATAGCGGAAAGGAATTCACATTTTCAGATAACTTTGAGGGTGTAAGATGTGGTCAATGCTGATTGCAATTTGGTGACTTGTGAGCCTATAGGCGTGTCATGATGCCTCTTTCCTAAACGACCAATCTGCACGCCTCGCTCTGGTCGTAAACTTTGAGCACTGACAGATCAGGCATTTGCCAGCAACACTGTCACGTCAAGGACAGGAGAGGGGGCTGTGGAGGTGAGGGCATAGTGAGGGGCAAGCTGTGAGGGTAAGGGGTTAGCGTGCAAGGGGAGCCCTGCTTCCAGGATTCTGTTAAAGAGTAGTCGAAGCGATTTGCTCTCGTCTAACAGAGCTGCTCTGATTACCAGAAGTCTGACAACAGATAACAAGATTATTTGATTACTTGTATAAATAAAGATTACATGAGCTCAGAGACTCAGTCAAAATGAGAAATAGAATTGTAAGACCCCACAATGTACGTCGAAGGTCTTAGCCATGAACACTTTAAGAAACACATCAACACGTGAAGTATCAATAATATCTTATTTTGCTTGACATGATAGCATAAATTCCTTAGCACAAATCTTAACCTATTCAAACTGATTGCCATTACTTCACACTGACATTGCTAATTGCCCACCTTTACGTTCGACAGAGCTGTTGTTATGTTGACACTACTGATGTCAGCATTGACACTTTTCTGTCTTTATTGTTCAGCGCCTTAACCCTCTAAGCCCGTCATAAAAATATTTCTATGTTCAAAAACATGGGGTTAAAATTTATAATTTTGAAGACGATAGTGAAACTGCAGAGCCACGATTGTGGAGCACGCTATCGTGGCTCATCGTGCTCTGCCGGTAGGGCCACAGTCGTGGGCCATCGTGCAAAAAGAGAATCACGATCATCTTGCTCTGCCGGTAAGGCCATGATCGTGGAGCATCGTGCTAAGAGGGCTACGATGCAGATTGTCAGCCAGTTGTTTTTTTCTTCAGCTTTGTTTTCATCTTTACCTCGAGCCCGTGTTTGTCGGTATCTTTGATTGCGCTTTTTGCTTAGAATTGTATTCATTTACAGCTTTGATGGACTGCAAGAGTGTTTCCCCTACTGCTCCACGACTTTAACCTCTGCTTCCAATGGCAACAAGCTTCACATCCGCCTATTGCCGACACTAGTCATTAATTCTCGTCCCCGAAGCCCTCGCCTCATAGCCTGCTCTTAACAGGCCTCATTTTATGTCCTGCCAAGACACGGTCCATTTTCACTATGTTAGACTCTCTCCATCTCTCTCATCACAGGCAAGCTGCAAAACACGGTGTCTTACCAGCCCAGGAAGGCTTTCTTCATTGATTTATATTTATTTTTGTCTTCAAGATCCACCAAAAGCAAGATGGCCACTTGTGTCCACTTTCGTCCCTGACAGACGCATGAACGTTCTTCCTGCAGACGCCTTCATGGTTTCCCTCTGGCTATTCGTGTCCTCATCCTGCACAGTACTTTTTGTGTTTCATGCACCTTTGTTGGTTCCTTTGTGCGCCTGTGCATGCGTGCAATGTTATCAATCCACCAGAGTGTGTGTATGTACATGGCATATCTGGATCTCAGATACCTAAAAGCTACATAAGAGGACTTAAATGAGGCTGTGTGAGGACCTTCCCTGGTCTAAATCAGAGCGTGTTGGAAGTTCAGACAGGAATGCCGCTACCGCATAATGTGATGATACCTGTGGGTGCGTGGTCTGCACGAGCAATGTGATGTTATTTCCGGCTTGGGTGTCGGTGCCTAATCTGATAAGGTGAAATGCTTCGAGAACAGTCTTGCTGATTGCTCAGACAATTACACAATCTGCTTCTCGTGTTATTTTGTCAACATATTACTACCCCAATATTATATGCTACTTTCCTACGTATGAGCTTGGTGACTGGAGAAGTGTAGGGACAGCCAATGTTTCAAGGACGTGATCAGGTCAGACAGGTCATCGAGTAACATGAGAAAACTTTTGTAATAATCGTCTACCAAAAAGTTACTTAAGGCATTGCTTGCAGGCTACCAGACCATGTGGCTTCTAATAAGAAAATAGAACAAATTCATGTGCATGCCTTGATAACTGGGTATTTGAAAAATTTGTAATAAGGGAAAGCTGTTGACGCCACAAGGAATGGGGTCCAGCGCCAGCGAACGGCTGGCTACAAAGAGCCCTTAATGACCTGAAGCCGTAGTTACGACGCGGTTGCAAGTCGCTGCCCCGGGTTAAAATGGATGTCCGGGGAAAGTCATAAAGGGGTGGGAGAGCCAAACCCGAGGCAAAAGGTATACCGGCTTGAAATACGACTTTATTCATTAGGTTTTCTGACATTCGGTAACCCTGGATTTCATTTCTTTTCTTTTTTTCCATTGTATTTTATTGGCTCGAAGCTCCGTTTTTATCCAAATACAAGGGTTTTGATGTTTCCGCTTCATACTTTATACCCCTGCTGTTCGAACAATGATTTGCCTGTGTCCTGTACTAACAGGTTTGTGACTCGGATCAAGTCTGGGTCAAGACCGTAGACAGTGACGGCAACTTCGAAGACCAGTTGATGATGGCAGGAAAACATTTGCAGCAAACGGACAGTCGGGCGTTTAAAGGCAACCTTCTGTGAAGATATGATGCGACACGTGTAACGGGTAGCAGAGTGCTTGGGAAAGCGACTACTAGATGCTAATGTAAAGAATACACAGCAAACAGACTGAAAAATATAGCGAAAATTCGTTGGTGCAGTCAAGTGGTAAGCGAGCCCCGGCATAGCGTGGATGTCCCTGTGTCAGCTTCTGTAGCGAACATGATCACAGGCTGCGTGTTGGGCTCGACCTCTCATGCAAATCTGTCAGCAATTCTTCCTTGTGAAGTACGGAGGGGAGGAGGAACCCCTGTTTCCTGTTGCAATCTGTTCGCTCTACGGTGGAAAAAGCACCGTCGGCTCAAAATGACCGATTGAAAATGGGAGGGAGGTCTAGCGCTGACAACATTCACTGAAGATTTATCCTTCAGATGTACAACGAAAAGTAAACCATCGTGCATCTTTTTTTACACTTTGTCTATTCTTCTGCTGGCTACTTGGTTAAATTACAGTCGTGTGCCTTATCAAAACTTCTTACATTATAGCTGTAATATCAACTCTTTCACGTTGAACTAAATGTCGTATCAACACTTGCCATATCGTAGCTGTGGGTTGTTTTACTACTCGTTATGTTACAGCTGTCAGCTCTTGCCATATTACATATCAGCTACTCTCACATTACAGCTATGTGTCACATCAACTCTTGCCATATTAAACGTGTTTCATGCGTTAATACATGACACGTAGCTGTTTACTCGACTGTTTATCATGTGAACATCAATGTGTTTGTCCTGTCTGGTCTGCATGTCAAACGACGCACTAAGGCAGACGATATCAACACATCCTCGTACAATGTTATGTAGACTCTAAACACTCTAGGTTTTTAAAATTCTCAGAATCAATGGAAAGACTTCGTATCAATAGAAGTGCTTGATCTTGAGAGAAAGTTTGAAAGGAGTCAGTTTGTCAGAGAAACCTCCTGGAAGAGAGGGCGGGGAAATGGGGTTATCTCGCCTGATTGGTTCGACATGATGCATGAAGAGTGGAGTGGCCAAGCAGGCCTCTCGAGACAGCAAGTGGCGGTGATGATGATGCTAGCGGGGTAGCGGTGTTGCTGGCAGTGTAGTCGCAGTTATGTGTGTGTGTGTGTGTGTGTGTGTGTGTGTGTGTGTGTGTGTGTGAGAGAGAGAGAGAGTGATTAACGAGAAGTGTCAGTTTTCTTCTATTCTCAACCACTGCTTATACAGGAAATCAGCAGCTTGTTATCTTTGTATGACTCTTTTAAATTACTGTTAATTTTTTTCTGTCAAATACGTTCATTCTGATTTGTTTCTGATACCTTGGTTTGTTTTTTATATATTTTTTTATTTGTTATTTGTATCTTCTCCTTCATCCTTTCTTGTCCTTTTCTTGTCCTTTTCTTTCTTGTCCTTTTCTTTACTCCCCTTTCACATCACCAATACAGTGAAGGTTGGCTGTCCTGGGTTCAGTTCTCGTCTCGGGCACGCTGTTCTTTCTCTGCATGTGGCATCTGTTTACAGGGCTGGCTGCCTTGCCGTGATATAGCCTTAGCTGCTGGCTCGGCGTAAAAAAAAATCACCTTTCACATCTCTTTCTCTTTCTTCGCAGATAAACTAACAGAGCATTTGTCTAATGTTATTTCAGGTAGGTTATTTAAAAATCGATCCATTGCGTCAGAAAGTTTGTAAAGTATTGTTATTTTAACTTTCATCTCATTTGGTATCTCGCAGCACAAAGGATGTGTGAAGAGTACGTGAGGGGGTTTGTCGTGTCCACTTACGTGCAGGCGCCTGTGTATCACACCTTCCTGCTTTCTCTTTTCCAGTCATATCGCCTACACAGTCAGCAACTAGATATCCGCGCCATAGCCGTTCTCACTACTGCCATGACAACCACACACCGCTGCTCCGAAGTCAGGAGGCACAGCAGCGCCAGCGAAGAGGGGAGGGGGCGGTGCGGTCTCCCTGCAAGAGACAGAGTGTCCGCGTGTGATGCAGGCCCCATCCTGTCGGTCGCATCCTTGCTCTTGACATTATGGGCCTCGCTGTCGGCAGCCATGATGGTAATGGCAGAGAAAGAGCTCAATGGAAACCTAAACAACGTGACAGGTAACTCGTGTCTGTCTGTCTGTCTGTCAGATTCTTTATCTCGGTGACCTTTCTCGGGGGCGACCGGTGGTGGAGTGCTTAAAACACCAGCTTGTCACGACTGCAGTGAGAGGGCCTGTGAAAGGGCCTGGGTTCAGATTTCGTCTCGGGGTACCCTCTGTATTAAACACCTGTTCGCAGGGCTGACCGACGGGGGTTTACTCCGGATCTCCGAATTCCCTCCCTCCACAATCCCTGTCCGCTATAGCACGAAATCGCCTCAAGGTGGAACCAGTTTCTTCATAAACCACCCAACCACCCAACCAACCAACCAGCCAACCAGCTAACCGAGACGTTTCGTGGTTGCTTGATGAACTACCGGTTGATCTGTCGCTTCCTGGCCTTTGTCTCTGATTTTTTTTCTAGTTCAATTAGCTCTCTTCATTTAGATTAGAAAAGTAAAATATTTTTAATCTGCTAGTTTAGAATCTTGACACGCTACACAGGAAAATCTGCATATATATGCGATATCGTTTTATCACCATCTCTTACGTTCAACATCATTTCGGTGCCGAGATCCTTCTGCTATTCCTCCAATTCTCGCAGGACAGCTGAATGCTGTGATTCCACATTGAATGCCCGCTTTGTCATTGTCAGTTACGGGGCTCAATTGACTGTGCGTTTCAAGGCTTATTAAATTAAGTGCACTACATTTCTTTGAATGTTATGGCTTTTGCCATGAGAGCCTAGCATTTTAGCAATTTTTAGAGCGAACCTGGTTGTTCCGCACCGCGAGCAGATTCGTATTACTAAGGAGGGTGACCTAGAAGAATTAATAATGTATGTGTGTGTGTGTGGGGGGGAGGGGTAGGTACGTATGTGGGAATGGATGGGAGTATGTGTGAATATGTTTATGTATTGTTTTCCAAGTATCTCAGTACCCCTTGGAGGCAGAAAGAATCGTAAAGAATATTGAATTGAATTTCATTGTTTATATACATATGTATATGTGCATATATCTTAGTAATGTATATGCATATTTGTGATATATGGATACGTATTTCTACGGTATGAATTTTCCCTCACTGTAACTGTTGTACTGGCTATAAATTTGTAACATGTCACGTGATAATATTATTATAACAAACATAGAAGATGTTGACAAAGATAGCTACATCTTCGGCAATATGCTGGTGATAAAGGTCCCTTAGAAACAGCCCTAACCTAAAAAAAAAAAAAAACAGTTTCTCTTCCTTCGTTCCATGAAATGTGTGGGTAGTGTATAGTGAATAGCGAATACTCTATAGTGTCTGTGAAAGAGAGAGAATGAATGTGTATTTGAGCGCGCGCGTGTGTGTGAGCTTGTGTGTATGTGAGCGTGTGTGTGTGTGTGTGTGTGAGAGAGAGAGAGAGTGAGAGTGTGTGTGTGTGTGTGTGTGTGGCAGGGTGGGTGGGAGTGAGATGTATGTGGGGATGGATGGGAGCGTGTGAACTTGTATTTATATGTTTTTGAGTGTCTCAGTACCCCTTGGAGGGCGAAGGAATAATAAAAAATACTGAAATACTCTAATAATGTGACAGACGTTCAATTCCGGCACTGCCTATTAGGGACGGGTGACCACACCCTCTTTTCTCTGTAATACCGACTCTTGGCCAGCAGTTTTTGAACTGCCATGGCTTCGTTGTTCGACGAAGCCGTCACGGTTCACATATCCTTCTAGGATTAGTTACTGCGCCTATTAATAAGTCACAAAAGGGATCAATTAGAGTAATATGCATAAAAATACTACAATTCGAATTATAAATCGAGATAATAAAAAAATTGTGGCTACGCAGCCGCCACCCAAAACGTAGTGTCTTTGCATTTCCCGTGTTTCCTTAGGAAATGAAGCACTGGTCGGTGAGGGGTTATTATATTATCTCTCTATCCCTTTCTAAAATCTTCGAAACTATTTGACTGCTCGTTTAAAACGTGCGGCTCGGCCTGCCCGTGCCGTGATGACGTTCACTTCACTCGCATTCCATGTCCCCCGTCTGTGGCAAGTTACTTTTAAACTGCTAAATATCTTAAGTTTTCGGTTTCATTCGTTTGTTTGTAACAGAGATGAATTTACGGATTTCTTTAATATGAGAACTGATCAGAGCGTTTTGCTCCACGCAGACAAACCAAGAAAGTGTTTTCTTTCACATGATGCGCTGCTTTCTTGGATGAAAGCTTGATTTGTCAAAAGCAAGTTTGGTTTCAGGTAGCTTCATATGACATGACAGCTGGATTGGAATATGTGATAGGAACCAGTCCAGCCATTGACATCCCAAACATGCGATTTCATGTTGTTGACAATGGTTCGGATCATTGGAGACGCGCACGCAGTGTGGTTCAGGAGAAACTGATGAAGGGGATAAGGGAGGGGAAATTTCTCAATCGACAGGAAACAGATCTTTAGACAGACGGCCAGAACACCACCTACATTTGACTAAGCCGTATGTGAGCTCTGACGAGAAGGGGTAGGCGATTACGTCAGGAAATGTGTCATTACAGACGACCGTTGGGTAAAAACAAACCGTCTTCTGCTTTTTTTTTTTTAGCCCAGACACTAGTAACCCAGGAGGCTATCTAGGACCTTTTGCTTGGTGGCTAGGTATAAAAGGTGCGTTTATTTGATCCTGATGCCGGTATTTATTCGGCAAAGGTAAGTGGTCCTTGCTTGTGCATGAACCTTAGAGTTAGCTTTCTGCTGAGTGAAAATCCTGTTGTACTCAAGGGGGCCTCTAGCAGCAGATCATAGCGACAGCAAGCAGCCGATTCAGCTGGCCGCGTTGTCATGGGACATTTCACGTTCGATGCCGCCACAGAAGCAGCCACTTGCATCTGAAAGTCCTAAAGTGCAAACACCTCGTGAAATTTACACAAGCTTTTCGCCCAGTCCTTTCTTAACGCCGCATGACATGGACTACATCGGCTCTGCTCATCACAGGCTCGCCATGGGCGAAAGAGAGAGGAAGACCAAAAAACAAAACAAAAAACCTGAAGTACAGTCCTTCTCACTTTGGGATATGAAGACAAAATAAACTCGATCTCCAATATAATTTGCCCTTCAGCTCTTCTACCATAATTTAAGTGATTACACAAGCTACTTGTAGTTTACATGAACTGATTGTATATACGGAATACATAAACTTATTACATGACGAATTACATAACCTGATCATATTAAAGAAAGTGATAGCATAAATGTCAGCATAAAACAGAGATGTAAGTTTACGAGGCAGAATGCCGAACGTTCTAACAGCTCCGGAGAAATTATGTTCTTATGGTAAATGGGATTCGTCATGTCGGCGAACAGCGGGAACAAAATGTAACACTCTTTGAAGTATCTTGCCTTCTCAATCTGATGCATTAACACATCCACTCTCATATCTCCAGTATCTCGGCATCTGGCAGAAGACCAACATTTTATTATCTTTGTCGTTGTCAGCACGTCACTTCATAAACCAAAGTTTTCTTTAAGAGGGCAGAGTGAAAAGTTTTCGGTTCGTTATGATTTATGTCTCGTGCTCTGCATTATTTTCTTCTTTCAATAAAATTAAGTTCATGAAAATAAGTCTTTAAATCGGGCACCAATATTATTAACCAGAATTTCAAGCGCTTATTTAAAGTGCTTTGTTGTGCCATGTGTACATTTCTTGTGCGACCAGTTTTTCGATGGCAGAGGTAGCCTTGTTATAGAGCCATGACGCACACATGCTAACGTCATGAGAGAAAGCAAGGAATTACCTAGTCACGTAGTTTCCCTGAACTGGAAAGCCCTATACTTAGAACATAGAGGTTTCCTTTTCCTGACTCCGGAAATTGGCAGCTTTACATGTGACCTTGTGATAATCAACACTTGAACACAGACTTTAACTAAAAGGTATCAAAGGCTGTGTGTATGTTATTTGCCTTTTAATGGTAAGTCGACACGTGATCAGTTGACCGCCCGTTTCGATGATGACTGCGGCAAAATTATGTTACGGACGACTGACTGCGAGAAAATTATGTGTTACGGACGACTGACTTCCATCTATAAATTATTTCCTTCCATAGCTAAAGCCTTGTCACTGAGTAGTGACAGTCACCATTACCCATCATCCGTCAGTGAACGTGAGGCATCGACCACCTCGCTAACAGTTTTGGTGTTGTGAAGATGAGACGGGCTGACCAGCGTCTGGTTGCCCTTTTACTGGAGACCACGATAAATATTAGAGAAATATTAGATGATGTAACACAAGCACCTGATGACGCCGATATATCGGGACGAACTGTTAGCAGTTGTGGGAACCTCTTCCTCTCTATAAATCGTTGCTATTGGTGCTAATATCTCTTACCTTTTCTTGATCCTTTGATCAATTCCTGCAACAAACTTTTCTCCTTTAGAAATGACCTTATAGAATTTTCTTACACAACAGTGGATCTAGTCGGCTTTCTTCACTTTTATACTGCAAGTAAATCATCTCCATGTTACAGTCTAGCAATAACGACCAAACTTGAAACTTGAAAGGTACATGCATACATCCATTAAACTACCATCGATTCACATGTGCACAAATAAGACAAAAAGAAATAAATCCATGATTCTGTACTAAAACAGGGTTACACAGAAACATGGGCAGCCATTCCATATGCAAAATTATTGCAGCTTTAAGCAGCGACAGTCCATCTCTCTTACGAAACTGATGCCTTTCCTTTCTGCACGTGCACGACTAATTGATGTAAGTTTGTCTCGCCACAAACTTGTCTTTACTGTTCAATAACTCCAGGGAGCGGAGGGAAAGAACGGACTTAGCTGTGCTTAACCACCTTACTAATAAATATTTTTGACAAATTATATCAGACGCACAAATAATTGTTCTACGTTCCTTAGGCAGATAAGCGAATTATTTAATTGCTTTTGCTAAAAAGGATTTATTAAACTTATTTGCCGCAGTCTGCAGTAAGAAAAAAGAACTTCTCTCTCTCTCTCTCCCTTTTCTCTCTTTCTCCCTCTGGTAATCGTGAAAGTAAGTTTTTTTCCGATGGCAGTCAGGAAGCCAATTTTATGTGCCCTGTCTGGTACACATTAATCTTTCCTTCTCGCAATGGGGCAAAGAAATATATAAAATGGGCGCATGTATGAAATGAACTAGACGGGCTGCCAGGAGCAGAGTTTGTCTTACAGTCCTACAGAGTTTATAAGTCCGCAGCGTCTTACAGAGTTTACAAGTTTTACGGAGTTTATGAGTCAACAGAGTCTTACAGAGTCATAGAGAGTTTATAAATCTTAAAGTTTTACAGTCTTATATAGGTGCGTATGCGAATCGCGCAAATGATTTGTGTTGTGAGTGACATCAGTGGATCATCTAAACCAAAATTTGTTTCTAACCGACCCACTCCGATACGATTTTATTGAAAAGTCTTTTTTGCTTACTGATCACGATAAAGAAAAGTGTTTGAAATTATATATACACATACAAAATCCAAGATGGTCCAGACAGGCTGACACTTCTGAAAACTGATGAACGGAATGATACGTCTGCAAATACTCCGCAAATAATGAATTATTTCTCTTTTCTACTTCTTTACAGCCGTCATTCTCTCTGAATTTCTGTCCCTTTTTTCTTGATCTGCGTTTGCCTTCGTCCCCATTAAGGCATCCTATATAGCAATTAATACTCTCATCGTAACTAGCAGGAGGAGATGAAACATGCCGGTGATAGGCTCGCCCGAGACTAAAAAACGTCTTCTGCCCACCCAGCAGGCCTGGTATACAGGTAGCACGTTAGCTTACCAGCAGACAGCGTAATCATGAAGTACATTAGCTAATGGATTAGCTTACCCAGGCTGGACAAATAAGCGTAGTCGTTGTCTCTTATGATGCTAGACTTTTAATTTAGAGAGCCTCTGCTAATTATATTTTCCGAAGTAAGGGAAATATGGTGGAAATTTTAATTCAACTGAAAAGAACGCAGAATACTTTGAGATGTCATAAACAGGCCGGACAAATAGGACAGTGTTTAACACTCTTCTTATTTAATTCGTAATCCGAGAAAAGAAAACGCCGGGAAAAAAATGTAAACTGAATACTGGGGAAGGGGTTCAACATTCCGTACGTCCCTTCTCTTATCAGAAAAACACTCACTCTTTCACTTTTTTGCTTAATGTAGGAAACAATGCATTTTGGTAGCGCAAAGAAATATGAGATAGAGAGCTTTGCTAATGAATCGAAGAAGTTTTATACCGAATACATGACTTTTTACAGAAGCATGAGTTCTCTCTTCCCTTGTGGTGTCGCAGTGGATGAGTTATAGCCTTTTGTCTCGCTAGGATTACCCCTTCAAGGCTTCCGGTTCAGATGCTCTGGGCCCAGTACTCGTAGTTTTGTTTCAACTGTTTTTGAATAGTCAGTTGTGGAAAACTACCTTTCAGTGCCAAAAAAGAGTGATGACCATAAAGAAATGTTGAAAAGTGCACGGAACTGATTGTGCGCGTGCGCATCCAGCTAATCTCTGCTGTGGCCGATTATGAAGACCCCTTCCAGTATACTTACAAACCCAGCAGAGGAGATGGTGTGGAGGGACATGTTTTACTCTGTATAATCCAACTACCACGCGTATAGCGCTCCTATGTTCGCATCCCATTTCTGCACGTTTCTTCGCGTGGCTACAATTTAGCCGCATTAGCTTTGGCGAAGTCTTTTCTAATTGTTAACATTACCACATTACCTTGGTACTTTGGATGAGGGATGGCTCACAACGGGTTACCGGGTTGGAGGTACAGTACAATGCTTAGTCTCAGACATGCAGAGGCCCAGTTAGAGTGCGTTTTGTCACCAACATTGTTTTCCATACCTACAAATAAAATTCGACGATGTTTTTGCATCACTGTTATATTGTGGATGCAATTCACAGGTAAAAGACTGAAAAAAGAGTGCTGTCGATAGAAATGTCTTTCCAGGTCCTTTTCACCAAATGCTATTACAATTTTAAATTTAAAAAATATGATATGTGGGTGCCTGCTTTTATGTTCTGCTTGTTTTATGCGTTGCTTTCTTTTATGTACTGATTTGTTATTGAAATGTGAGGACATAATAGAGTTTTTACGTGATTCATTTGAGATGAGATTTAAGCTGTGATGGTATGGTTTCGTGGAAACTATTCCTTTTTGCCACAAAACAGACAATAAAAATTTATTCAATTGAATTGAAAGCGGAGGGACACCTGCGTTACATAAAAGGGTAGAAATGTATGCGTCACAAGAAGTACTCAAGCGACCCAATGACTTATCATCTAGTGTGATATGATAAGATGCGACTTATTAGCAGCAGCTCTATAAGTACTCAAGGGTTAGAACCACATCGCATAATTCAGACCTGCATGTGATCACAAGTCGTTCACACCCAGTAGCGTTAAGAAGTCTGAAGGCCGACACAACAAACAACAGTCTCACTCTGATGGTCCTGGCATACATGCAGGCACATGCAAGCACAAAGAGTCGGCGGCCCGACGGAAGCTGACAGAACTTTCCCGACATGACCAACCTTTCATCACGTAGAATAGCAGACACTTTGAAAATGTCTTTAACACGGTCTGAAGGTCACTCTAGGCCGTCCCAATAACTTTTGAGCAGGTGCACATAGCTGATTGAAGCTGTTTTTGTAATTCACTGGTAAATTGTTGTAATAAAAGATGATCGAAAAGGATAAGACAATCCCTATATGAGATTTACAATAGCCGAAGAAATCTCTTAAGGACCGAGAAAGTGTTAGTATCCCAGCGAAGTCTCCTGTTGAAGATGGTGCTCAGGTACTGAAATGTTTTAACAATGCCCATCTCAGCATGGTGATAGCATAGACTGAGGTATGTTTGCTGTCAAGAATAGCAAGAAATGTCACTGCCATTCACAAAACAGCATAATGGTACATGTCGATTGTGTTTTCTGGTGTAACCATCACTTATCACATGCAGAAAATAACTTTATTTGGCAATAATCAGGCTAGAGAGCTGTGTTGGCACCTCCCCACCCTCTTTATCGCAGTTTGCCTCCCTCTCTTTTTCCTTTGGGTCCACGAGAGATTGATGATTGTTTGCGTTGTTAGCGCAAGCTGTTGTTGATGTAGGCTGTAAATCTGGCGAGTAGTAATCTTCCGTTTTCGGTTGCACTTGTCAGAGCATAGACTTCCTCTAACTTAACACGTGAGCTCTCATGAATATCGCTAGCTGCTATAGCGCTAGTATTTCTGCTTTTGATGTGTTGGATGTAAACTCATTGAAGAATCGACTTTAAAAAAATTATTTCAAAATCGATTTTGCGTTCATCTTTTTTATCTCTCGTATTTATGGCTGTTCGTGGTGATAGGACTTATTTTATGCTTGTCAGCAAGGATGATAAACGGTTTGAGTTCTATGCTTAGTCGCTTTGTTGCTGTCAAGTATGCAGCAGATTTTTTTCCTGTGACCGCTTGTCGGATTTCTTAATCGATCATGTTGCAGTTGATATCTCTGCTTTTAATTTCTAATGATCACACGTAGTTCTAATGATTATAAGATATGGACGTAATTATAATGTTTCAATATATATGGACATAGTAGTTTAGACGGGATGCAGCGCTAATAGCTCTACCGTGGTTGTAATTCCTGCCATGCCTGTGTTTAGACGTGTTGACGGTGATTCTACACTCTCAACGTTACGTTGTTGTAATTACCAATTTACTCATCGGAAGGGAATTATTTCTTCTCTCTATCTATATGGTACTGTTTTCGATGACCTCACATCTCATCATGAATATAAAAGTCCACAGGACCTCATGTTACCTTTCTCCTTCAGCACTATTAACGCAGTATGTTTTATTACTGGAGCAGGAGCAGCCCCTCATGGGACACTCTTCTCGTTCAGATCTGTCAGAAACCCCAAACTGCCTTATTTGCATGATTTCTTGTTGACAGTTTCATTTACTCTCATTGATCACTGGTCTAGTCCCCGTCTTTGAATCCATGGCGATTGACTGAGCATCCGGTTCTGATAGCGTGGACGTATTGTCGCGCTGATGAGATCACTGCTGTTGTGCATTTGCAACTTCTTATCTTCTCATCTCTAGTCTTCAACTGACGTTTGTCGACTGTGGAAAGCCAGGAACTTGTCATGGCTCCTATCTTCCTGTAACACAAATTCTAAATGCGTTTTGAGCGGGGCTTAAAGATGAAGAACGGTGAAAGAGGAAAGGATGGGGACAGGCAGCATGAGATGTCAGACCGAGGGCTTAAAAGTGTAAGAGATGAAATGCAAGTCAAGATGCAGAAATCTTAACAATATTTCTTGTGCAGTCTGGCAGACTCCCGAGTACGTCACGAACTTGTGGCAGCAGCAGCAGCAGCAGCAGCAGCAGCAGCAGCAGCAGGAAGTGAGGTCACAGGTGGAGAGAGAGGAAGCCAAGTTCTTTTCCAAGGAGCAGGCGCTGATGCACGTGCTGGTGGGGGAGTACGAAAACTCCGTGCGGCCAGTCTTCAACGCCAGCTCCGCCGTTGATATCATGTTGGGGCTGACACTGACACAGATCCTGGACCTGGTGAGTGATGTCACAGCAAGAAGTTTCACGTTGATTTCTGTGCGATTAACGTCCACTGTAATCAATCGGCTCTCAGATACACCTCAAAAACGTCTGCTAAGTCTTGTTATGTCTGTAACTGATGTATGACCCGTTAATATCTCAGCAGTGTGTGGATTGACACACCTTACAACAGCGTTTAGGATAACTTCGTAATCTCCTTTTGTCTTTGTGGTGATTAAAATTAATGTAAACTCCATTTAATTATTCCAGCTACGCTAAAGAAATTGAACTTTATATTTATTCTAGAGTTGTCAACATACTGATATCAAAGAGGCAACGATAGTAAGATCGAGAACAAAATAGATTCATATGTAAAAAATACTAGCATATATATTCTAAAAATGTGTGTTACGACGATGGGAATTTTAACACACTATTACGGCATAAGCTGTGTATAATAAGATACAGGAAGGCTAGGAAACAGGGAAGAAAACTACATGAAAACCATTGCACGCTAATTTGTGTCATTTACGGGGTGTACAAAATTATGTTTAGTCTTTCATCCTATGATCTTATTGTGTGCGTGTACTTGTGTGTGTGTGTGGGGGGGGGTGCATGCGTGTGTGCATGGATTTATTTCTGCTCTGCAACAGGACGAGAAGAACCAGGTATTAACGACCAACGTGTGGTTAGAGGCAGTGAGTATTGCTTTTACCCTCTCATTCATCTAACATGTGGCAGCGGTAGTGGTGGTAATAGTAACTGTGGTAGCAGTGGTAGTAGCAGTGGTGGTTGTGGTGTCTCGCCTCGGTCACGAGTTTTGTTACATATTATGACAGCTAAATCTAATTAGCAATGTGCTAGAAATGTTTGGTAGCTGCCTAATTTTGGATGCAGAATCTGACATATTTTATCCTACACAAACTCTCTGTCTCCCCCTTTCTCTCCCCTTCCTTTCTTCCTTCTTAAAGTGCTGGTGTGACTTTGTTCGAAAACACTGACATGTTGTTTTATTTTGTTGGAACTACTGAACTACTGTTGAACATTGAGGTAGCAACAGTTTATATTTTACTTTGTATGTCTCACACTGTCAAATGTTTCAAATGGACATATGGGACACAAGAAGAGTTTTTAGCAGCTCACAAAGGGAGTTTCCAAAATTCCCTCAGGATCATTAGCTAACACAAAAAGCCTTTTATTGCTTTCCTTGACTTGATTTGAAGTATAGGTTTACAAGTTTTGGATTGTCTCACCCACGAATCAAAGTGCCATTTACGTATAGCCGTCTGCTCTCAAAATGCACCACTGTTGGAAAATAATGATCCTGCCTTGGCATTATGTACCCGTACAACTACACGTCATGCTCACTTTATTTATTTATTTATTTATTTATTTTTCAGACTGTTTATTTCTCTTTCACAAAGTGACAGCAAGAAGTATGGTACACAGTCTGGTACACATTGAAAATTTGGAAAGAGCGAAAAACAAAGAATAAACCAACAACATGCATACACATCCACACACATACACGCATTCTATATAATTGAGCACTAACTATAACATGGTATAAGAGTACCTGTGCAAATTCACAATGCGGTAAGGTTTGCTTTTATGACTGTGCTCACATTCCAATAATTATTCTTATGTTGAGCCTTATCTACCTTGCTTGCGCTCAACCGACTATTAGTTCTGCTGTTGCACTCGTTTGTGGCAGACAATTCATCTAATGTAAATGTTATTGTCCATCCATTGTAATTATTATGTATACTTTTGCACATCCCACATTATTCAAGACAAATACATACAAGTGGTACTTTCATTACCCAGACATACAACAGTCTCTTCAGCTAATAAGGATTCAAAACTCACTAAGTTTTCTGGAGCAGACTGACTACTTGTGCCTCAGGCTACAAATACCTTCTTACAACTCACTTAATTTATTTGACCACATGTCTATGTGTTAATGAAGTGTGTGTGCTTAACGTTGAGCATCTGACCGGTTCATCGTGTATAGCTGTTTATCTGCCTTTACTCTAAAGTATTTGTACTCGGTGACTTGATTAAAAACCGGTTGTTTAATAGTCATTCTGTCTTTGCAATATATTTCTAAGGTTTATTTTACATTAAAACCTTAAATGGTTTTGCAAGTATGTACTTGCCTAACCACGAAGTTATCCATCTGCTCGCCAGAAATCTGTTTTTCGGTTCACACTTCAGAAAATATGGCTGGGGACACACATGTCCTTACATCCAGTGCTGGTGGATAAGGATGTTGCGTCGACCTCTCAGCTGTATTTCTGTAACATTGTAACTCTGTGTGCGCCTGTAGTTTGTACACTTTTGCAAGAAAGCAATTTGGCACAAAAACCGTCTTCTGAGATCTAATCAAAATCTCTCTAACCGATCCCTCGCATAAAATCGTTTCGTTTAAAGATGGCCACGAGGGAGCGTGGAGCAGGCCGTAATGAGGTAGTTAAGAGACAAGTCACGGCTTTCTGTCTGTTTCCAGCCACGAAATGTCTGGCTCTTGAGAGACGAAGCCGATCATTCTTTGCGAAGCCATCCTCGGGCCACACTCGCGAAGGTGTCGACAGAAAGATGGCGATGCGCATGCGCCGTGGCGCTCGCCCGGAGGTGGCGGTCGAAGCTGTGGTGGGTAGGCGTCCAACCTCTACAAGGTCAAACAGTTGATAGGATTAATTCAAGGCAAGGTCACGTGTAACGACATTCTTACGTAGTAACCACGTTTGACGATCGATTCGCGTGGGAAGGGAGAAAGACGGAAGGGGGAGGGAGAGGCTCAAAATATAAAAACGTTTACACTGAACGTTCTTTTTTTTTACAGCTGCATCTCTTCGGCCCATGAAACTCTAACGGAGAGATCGATCGCAGTCTGCTTGACTGATTTAATGTGATGAGGGTTAAAGGCGATATTATTATTATTATTATTCACGTAGAGGCGAGCTCAATGTGTTGTGCGAACGAACCGACAGTTAACCATACCGCAAACAAAAGAAGCAGATGAACAGACTAAGTATATTTTAATTTTGTGCAAGATTTTCGATTTATGGATGGAAGGACATCAAGAACATACATTCAAAGCTGCTGATTTCTAAATGGAATGGTAGATATTTATTAAGTACCGTTGTAAACAGTTTGCAACGTGAAGTTTGTCGAGTTCTGGTGCAGATTTTTGAAGATGCAGCAAAGAAAGAGAATGGATCGTCAATAAATATTTCATCCATCCTGTTCTCGGTCTACACAAATCTAATTCTATCTCTGGTCAGTAGACTCTGCAAAACCTATATATTTTTTATTGTTTCTTTGGGTAAATAATAGTTTGACATTTTTGTATTGCCGCTTTTTGTTGTACGATTTTTGCATTCCTCTTGCTATCGTGTTTAGCTTAAGAACAAATACGGACGAATGTTTCACTAGCTAGACAAAGTGTTACTTGACGTTTATAAAAAAAAAATAAATCTGCCAGACGTGTTCAAACTTGCGGCCATATTTGTCCGCATTTGTTTCCATGGCAGAGATGGACATTGGCACCGCCCTCATGTAAAGCTGGCTCCGAGAAAAGTGAGGTCTCTAACACCTCACGCCCCATCGACCTGAAAAGGCTAGGAGACGACCTTTACCATTACCTTTTCTCCTTTGAATGATCTTGAGACCTCGAAAACACTCGGCTAGCACTGCAATATATATTATGAATCATCGTCGAGATGGGCCAGCTGATGATAGGGGACTAAACCCTGCAGTGAGAAACGCGACTTAGTTTTAAGAAGAAAAACCTGAAGTTAATACACAAATAATTTGTACAATAAAAATAACATCGTAGATACGGTTAATTATGAATACTATGAAGAAACTGTAATTAGCAACAAGAACATTTAAAAAGTAGTTTGAAACTCTTAACTTGCAACTCAAATCTCATCAAGCACCATCATGTCATGTCTAATACTCAGCGAAAATCTTCTGCAAATAAAAACTATAAACTATTATATCAATGTCGCCAGCATATGAAAGAAATGTCAGTATGACTTACCCTTCCTTACACCCGTCCCCCAACCTTCAAAAAGAACTCACGTTTCTTGCTCATCTGCGCCTGGGTGTCTGATGCGCGTGTGCAGTGCATGTTCGAAAATGTGGCTCCAAGGGAAGTCTGAAACCATCAGATTAGCAGTTTGTTAGTATCGCAGAATCGTTAGCATGGATGGAGTCTATATACAATTTCTCGGGCACGGAGACAGACTGCCTGCTCTCCCAGTGATATGCTGCGCACAAACGTCACAAGCTGAAGAACCTCATTCAACAAATGTGCTGCTATGTCACACAACATGAAACTTTGAACCCCAAAGCTAAGGACTTCGATTGTTTTCACACTTAAAAGCTCAGTAATGCATACCCCCTTCCTTCCTCCTCTTCTCGCCCTTTCCTCCTCCCACTTCTGAAAAATCCCCAAGGATGGCAGCCATGTGCAAACACGGCGCCTTTCCGATACTACATTCATTCATCGGATGACAGCCTTCGATGAGTCCAGTATATTTTTTCCTCTTTTCCAACCGCGTCCTATGTTCTTATGAATAGTTTAGGGAATACCAGTTGTCCCCAGCCTCCATACATTTCGCTATCGCAAATACAGATCGATTTTCAAGAACGTGTCCTGACCACTGGCCTAGTCTGCGACTGTTTGCAGGCCGTAAAGGTTCATTCATAGTGATCAGATAGGTCTCTATGGATACGCTAATGACCACCCACTCTAGCATGAGAAATTAAACTTATATTACAGTCTTGTAGGAGTCACATCAGTTTGTTTGTGCATCCATTCATTCACTGAACTTTCATTTCACCTTTCGTAAGTTTCGTGTAAAATGTTTGCTATTTAAATTTGACCATGTCTTCAGATTTTAATGGCTGTTCACCCGGCCCCTCTTTCCCAACACGCGACTTCATTCTCGTTCCTTTTCCATTGATACTCGCAGCAATGGACACCACTTAGCATCGCACTTCCTCACATCACACCTCTTGACACTATACCACTTAACATCACACCTCCGTGCATCTTACCTTCCAACCCCAAACAGAACTTTGATGAACAGCAGGAGGAAGACATGCTGATTTTTAAGGCTTCATGCGAGACGCCACATCTCACCAGCACGCGCGTTCACATATGGCTGTCACATGGTTGAGTTGTCACATGGCTATGACTTCTGCTTTCTTTTGATAAATGGGATTGTTTTATTCACAAACATAGAAATCTGTGGTTTTATGCGTCTTGTTCACGAATGGCCATCTCAAAACCAGAATGAGGCAGACTGCAGGCAAAGTTACGGATTTCTGGGTAACTTGTGAAAGCTCTGTGAAGAGAATTTTGACATCAGATTCATGACAATCGGTAGTTGGATGTCCTTGTTATATTTCCTTTTTCAAGCGGCACAATTCTGGGATGCATGAGTAGGCTACTAACTCGAGCAGAATGGGATTGTTTTATCGTTTCGTCATCTACCACTGCGCATGCGTGCTAGATTCTCCGAGACGCCAAACAGCATACGAAAGTGCATTTTACGATTATGCAAGCATATTTGCTTAGAGGTATAAGAAATTTTAATAAAAATGATTACGACAGATACTATACTTCTTAAGGATAACATTATGACCGTATATTAGATACTTTGTATTCCGTATCACTATACCTTTAAGTGTTACAAGACTAACAAAGAGGACCCTTTTTCACTTATGGAAAAGAACACATAGGTAAGCAAAATTCAGTATTTATATATAGCAATATTGACAAAGCCAAGACCAACAATATTTAAAAGGTCAGAAATAATATATCGAAAAGGTAAAAAAGAACGTAGTTTGGTGTATACTGATTGTTTGGCACCGTATTTGTTTTTACACTTTATTAAGCTCATTTTCAAGGATTCAATAACTTTTCTCAGAAAAAAACATTTTCAAGTAACTTAAAAGCTAACCTGGGCATTCAACAAAAATCGCTGGAAATAGCATAAATTATCACAAAAACATATTCCGGTGTTATTTTATGACGAAGAGGTACGAGAAATATTATATTAATGTTTTTCTCTTGACCAAACCTGAATTTTTCAAGAAAATAAGAAGTGGCGAAAGGGCAATATTTCTAAAAAAAATATCGTCGTCTGCTTGAGCTGAATTTGAAGAGGAAAGATGCAATCCTCGATAAAAGAAAAAAACAGACCAGGACATAATGTGTTGTTGCTGAGTGTTCTCTTCAACACTCAGATGTAGTTTGTACTCATTGTCATTTACTAAAGATACTGGTTACACAAGCTATTGGATAACTTTAAGATAAGGTATAATACTTTATTTATCCCAGAGGGCAACTGAAGCAGCTCGATATGAAAGCATAAAACAATACCACAACATATCCATTTCCATAACCACCAGACTCAAACATTCATGGTTCAGACAACGGCACTCATTCGCATACAGTAACATACAGAAATTGCACGGCCGAAACAAAGAAGGGCAGCCTCAATCTTTTGGTCCTGCATAAGGTACACAGAATTGGCAGCCCGCTGGGAGGTGGAGAAAATTCTTCCGACTGTAAATACTGTAGACTGCAGATCTTTGCTTTGTTCAAACGTGCCCTGAAAACTTCGTCACAAACACAACATCAGTCGTATCTTTATCCAGCACAATTCTAAAAACAACTGACAGAGTGATGACACCATTGATATGCGAGCTCAAAAAAAAAATTGAGGATGACAAACGTATGAGGAGTTTAACGGTAACACGAGCGAGTAAGTAACTAGTAAATGTTGCATGCAGGTAAATGAGGAAGAAATAAGTTTTCACATCGATTATTATCACATTTTTATAATGTTATTATATTTTGGTGGCAAAAAAGCCATTATCAGCTGTCAGTTGTAAATATAAAATAAAAATGCAATGCTGATAATTACCCATCTATCACATGCACATTTGAAATGTGTTTATATTTTATTAACAATAATACATATGAAAAAATTACTCGAAATTCGCCCAATTAGTAACAGAGAATCAATAATAATACAACATAGACTGCAACGACCGTGATTTTTGCCCATTAAATTTCGACCCGAAGAAGATTTATTTACCAGTCTGTCGAGTGAATTGGATTTGGACATTTTTAAGTGGAAGCTTCTAAATAAAATTCAGATATGTAGAGCTGTATTCCAAAATAATCCCTTTCATTTTCTTGGAAAAAATCACTTCTTGAACATCACAGTCCGACTGACGTTTCTTCAAATGACTCGAAGACATGCATAGATTTGCTGAACTGAGCCACACTCGCTATTAGAAATACTGATTATACGCAACAGAGTTCTCCTGCGTCACGGGTATTTTTCTTCTGCTTTCCTAGTGGCAGGTGAGAATGCCGATGTTTAAAGAATATCTTGAAAATAAGCACAATTATGTACTCATATTTAAGGAATTATTATTATTTTAAAGTGAACTTAACCGGACCATAAAAACAAAATGATGAAGTGGGGTTAGCCTTTGAGATTTCAGTATGTTATTATCTATCTCGAGATTTAGTTCAGCTGCTCACACGCGACGGGAATTTGTCGTGTCGGCGTGGTCTATTTAAGCTACCACTGTCTTGTTGCTCGCTACCAAAAAAGAAAAAAAAAGTATTTCTCTTTTTCCTCGTCACGTGCTCAAGGAAACCTGCTACGTCCCAAGATGCACCTCCCAGCAGTTCGTTATATACACTTCTCAAGAAGTCTGGCACAATAATAAGTTATTCCGTTTCTTTCCATTATGCAGATCATAGTTCTTTAAAATGGTCTTTAAAAGCGTCTACATGAGAATAATAGATTTTGTACAGCGCATGTTCCCTTGAGGAAGCGAGCTCGACACACTGTAGACAAAAAGACTTCAAACAAGCTGACAGTTCACCACAAAGAAACACGCGCAACACCAAACGAATGACACCATGGAAAATATGAATGAAATGCACAGACAAAGACGGTGAATTGAAAAGTGAGAGGAAGAGTTCTCTGGATCGTTAAAAAAGGTATTTCTGAAAGTTATAATCTTACGTTTCATTCCTGCCTGTTGCATCACTTGTTGTTCCTTACCTATTGTATCAAGCTTTAGTCTCACACATTACTTGGTGTTAGCCGTGATTTAAGATTTAAGTTGTCCAGATGCTATTATACATTCCTCTCGCCTTTTCTCTTCCAACGACTCCCTTGTCCATCACTTCGTCGATGTCGCGCTTCGTGCATGCGTTTCCCCGAAATTAACCGTCAGTCGGCGGTCGCTGCCAGCCCCTGACGACCGTACAAACCAAGGGAGACGCTGAAGCAAAGCAAACAAGGGTCGGTCGCTCTTATCAGTTATCGTACGTCCCTCGAATGGTTCTACTTTCCCACTTCGACCTTTTCGTTTTGCTTCTTCCGCGCCAGACACTTCACTCCCTTCGCTTCCGCTCAGAGAACGTAAACACGAGAAATCGCTTTTCGGTCTAACAGCAGACGGGCTTAGCGAGCGCCCCGAGAATAGCGCGCGAGAGCTCTGTACACCAAGGACTCGGGCGCTCATTGCCAGGCGCACTTTCATTAGGAGCTATTAAGACGGTGTTTTGTGTGAGATCTCTGCAAGATTACTGGGCCTGCACTGTCGATGCCAGAGCGTGGATCGAGTCAGGGGTGTATGAACCACAGACCATTTTCTCTTCAAACCTTTCGCTTGCTCGTTCTCAAGTTTGTTGACCTTTTTCGCCGAATAGCAGCATCAGGAAGCGTCAACAGCCTCGACGTACACATCAGTTAGCCAAAATATGGTCTTTTGACAACTGTCTTTTCCTGCTTCTGACCAAATTCTATTGTTAATTTATAAAAAAAATTAAGGGTTAGGTGAAATGAAAAATGTCCTACTGAAGGAAAATTTCGAAGCAATTAACGTTAAGATGCTGGAACAACCCCCAGAACATAAAATTAGGGCTTTGATTGAAAAAAAAACCAAAGGTATCAATGCAAAAGATAAAAATAATTCATGAGAGAGCCATACGCTTAGAATTCTAGGACAGACTTCCATGACTGTTAGATTAGGATAACAGAACCAGACAAAGTGCTACAACTGTAACCGATTTGTTTACATTGCAGAATACCTCAAGTTGAAAGCACTATGTGGAAGAGCCCACGACACAAAAGCTTACAAGATTTAACGGTTCAATAACAGAAGCACTTTATATGTATCAACTGCTCCAAAAGTTGACAGTGTCAGATATGGACGATGTCCCTGTAAAGTCATTAACAGGGAAGCCAGCAAGATAAGTGAAACAGAGGAAATGACCTACCGTAACGCACCGAAGGCATTAAAAGAGAACTACTGGATTAAGAAAAGAAGAAAGAAATCTGAAAAAGAAAATCTAAATACCGGTCCTGGTGTCAGTAACAAATGAAGAACAGGCTGTTCCAGTCCAACTCACTACGTCAGAGACTCTTACTAGACAAACAGACAGCACACGTAGTAATATAACAGAGAACAGAGACAGTAACAGACCAAACAGTTCATCCCAAATCTCAATCCCAGACAAATGAGGCTGTGAACAGACCAAAAGACACAGAAAACCTTGAGAAGCTTACACAGAGATCACGACCCTTATGGATAAAATAAACAGCTGCATTAAAAAAAAAGAAAAAGAAACAACTGCCAGGACTAATGACACTAATCCTTGTATGAAGGAATAACAATCAGGTGATACTCGTGTAGCACAACTGCAGGGCACTAAATAGAAGTTACTTCACCCACAAAAAGTGAGCTTCACTAAGGAACCAATACCAATCGTAGGCAATAAATTTCCAACAATATACAAATCTATACCTAAACCGCATAAAGGGAGTAGCTATATACATTAAAGTCGAGTGGACAATCACTGAAATAGTCAGCCAACTAAATCCAGAAATGGAGACAACTATTGCTGAAATCACTCTAACATCAGACAAATCTTAAAATAGCCGTTGTATATCTCCATAATATAGATACATAACAGTAAATGACATAACAAATGTTTCTTCATCAGCAAATCTAATCCTGGGAAACTTTAATGTTAAAAATCCGCACTGGAATAGGGACAAATTAAAAGCAGACAAAGAAGCAAAACGTTAGAAGAAGCAATGGATGCTGCTAATGTCTGTTAGTTAAATACGAATGCTTCTCCCCAAGTCCTTCAGGCCAACTGCAATAGCACTCTTGAACAAATGCACCTAGTGTGTGTGTCCTTCATAATCATTGCTGGGGGGATGAGAGGTGTGTCGTTAAGTTTATTATTTATGAGAGCTCCCATCAAAGAAAACTTTCTATCTCTGTTTTGAACAAAAGAAGATAAGAAAGATATATAATGGTAAATTCATACATGTTTACTGTCAGGGCACTACAGTTTCAGCTTCAGCCATAGATTTATCTGTATGTACGAGTACACTTGAATTAGCAAAGTCTTAAAATGGGAGGTTTATGAAGAAGACACCTTTTGAAGGGATCACTTTCCAATCAGAATTTCGATGCCAGAAACAAAAAAGGTAAGGTAAAAAGGTAACTAAACACTAAAAAGAATCTAACTGGAATCTTTCTCAGTCACTAACAGAAACCAATAATGTATGGCTCCCTGACGATGACATAGACACCAGGACAGACTAGTTAACAAAAAGTATCATCATATTAAATCCGCAAAACCAAAAAGAAATAGTAAAGAGTATAGGCATGCTGGTCAAGCCTAGTGGACCAAAAAATGTGAAAATGTAATTAGAAACAAAGAAAAAAGTTAAAGATATCAAAAGGTAACAGAGTATTGAAAACAGAATAGAATACAAAAGGAAAAGTACTATCCTACAACATGAGAGATGAATAACACAGGTTTATGGAAGCACTAGATTTAAATGCAAATGATCGCTAGAAAAATATTAAAAGACTAAATCATGGCCCAAGATAAAAAAATATATAAAAAACTAGAAAAAGCAAACCTTTCGGCTGAATAATTTCAAGAAATAAGCTGAGATGCTAAACTAGGAACAAACTTCCAAACACGCAGAAAAAAACTTCTAGCCTCTTTTGAAGAGCTTTCCTTGGACAGGGTTTATCCATGTTGCTCTTTGATCTTTGAGCTGGTTTGCGGACGCACAGAGCCTGATCTCCTTTACAGCTCTCTGACATGGCTTTTGACGTGTGCATGTAACGGTGCTTCTACTGGTTAGTCTTCAGTGCGTGGGCAATAAGCGTGATTGTCTCCCTGTCCCTGAAGGATGGGCGGCGTCCTGTACTCCCTTTGATTTGGTTCGTGAGCGCATTGAGAGGCGACTGAAAGAGCGCGATAGAAAAGCACAGTCGAGCGAAGAAGAAACATCAAGAGTACAGTGTAATCACATGCTGATGTATATTTATATAATCGTTTATGTGGGGCAGGGGACCTGACTGGAAACGCAGTGGTACACCTACAGTCAAATAGTCGAACCGCGTCAAAAGCAAAATCAGAAAGAGAACAAGTGGACGAAACAAGAGTGTGATAAAGTCCTGCTGCAGTGAGGGGATTGGAGACTGCGGGGCATGCAATTGCAGCATCGCGCTGTCTCTGACGGCATGTTGCTAGGCAACAAGGTCGCTATAGCCGCGCTGAACGTTCCGCCTCGAGCAGCGTCATCACCAAAAGTCCTTTCACGCATCGGCGCCTTTCATGAGGGGATAATGATTATCGCTAGACTAATGGTCAGTGATTACTCAAGCGAACAGCTTTTGAAGCATGTGAAATTAATTGCTTCACTAACTCCTCCACTTTACCCTTCTCTCCGCACCCTTTTCTCCAAAAAAATATCTCGGCTTCTGGGTTCTAAACGAAACACTTTTGCGCTTTGCGGTTGGCCGGCAGTTGAAACATGCTCGAAACTTCTGGCCTGCAGGGCAGCAACTGTTTTTTTTTTTTTTCGTCGACATCCCACAGTGTCAAAACGCGTGTCCTTATGATTCCCAGCTGCTGTTTCAAATAAGGGTAGCCACCATATGGTCATAAGGCAACACTTCAAAGGCCTCAGGAAGTTAACATGCAAATGTTTGGGGGCTTGTAATTCAGTCCATTCTATTCCGGGCTTTGGTCTAGCTCAGGACGGAGCATCCAGGCAGGAGAGATTTAACGCTCGTCGTTTGAAGGGTGAGTGATGGGATGCCTCGAGACGTCGCCGCAGTCAGGGTTTGTGTCAAGATTTAAAAGACGGAGGATGAGATGGGGCGCTGGCTGCTGACGACGTGAAGGAAGGTCGAGGGTAGACGGTTTATTTGGCGTGACTTCTGCTACCAGCATCAACTGCTGATAACACGCCGCACCAAGCTTAAATATTTCATCTCCCACTCTCTCTCTCTCTCTCACTGCAGCCAAATGTCCTGAAAGAATATATATATATATATATGTTGAAAGAGTTTCAGGCGATTTAACTCATTCTTATCGCTACTCATACAGTATATAAACATAGTTACGGTGCTAGTTGTCAACATGAAAACACTGGTCACCTGGACAATACATAACACAAAACACAATCATGGTCTCTAGTTTTCTAGTAGCCTATGAAAGTGCCACAGGTCGTATCCGTTAACTCCATGTCCTCTATGCTGCCCTCTATGAATACAAAGCAGTCCCTCGTGGACAGTATTTCTCTGGAAACTTTTTGGGGAAAAGTACCAGCTGACTTGAGTTATCACATGTTCAGATACGCATGTTCTTTCAGAAGTCATGGTAATGCGATGCAATATAGAGTGTCTGTCTAAAAATCAGATTGAGTAGGGATTTGGTGACGCCCATCATCAAATTTTAACCTGCCAGCGATCCTTGCAGCTAATACAACTTTTATTTTGTTTCCTCGTGTCGTTCAGGTGTAGTATATAGTAGGTAGAGCAGTTTTAAGTACACCAGTTTGTGAAGGCTGTACCAAATAGTGCCATGTAATTTGTAAGTTCATCTGTCAGAAGTTCAACGGCCTGTGAAGGTTGTACCACCTACATGTTATTTACAGTTCAACAGTCTGTGAGCGGGGTGGAGGAAGTAGGAATTATCATGTTCATGGAAGTACACCAGCCTGTCAAAGTGAGGGAAGGGGAGGGCTGTAGCAGGTACATGTAGTTTGAAGTACATTAAAATGAGGGATTTACAAGTACATAAAATAAGAAAGAGCCTAGCCTGTAAGGAGCGAGGGGGCCAGCTAACTGGAGTTGTACCACCTACAAGTAGTTTTCAGAAAAGATTTGAGAAAGACATCTGGGCACAATTATATCGAATATAGATACATACCCACATAAACGAACCTGCACGCTAACACAGAGGGGGGGGGGGTAGAAAGAAAGCAATAGGATACAAGAGGAGGAAATATTAGAATGCACAGAACTTCCATCTACGATAAAAGAAAAATAGTGTAATATTCAAAGGAAAATTGTAACAACCAGCAGCTGCCCTACACGTACCAGCTCATGAACGTTGATCTAACGTGCATAACATTTGTCACATCGCTCATTCCGTGTTTTATCCACACAGCACACTGGGAGTGGAAAGTGACCTCTAACGGGAAAAGCTGTTCAGATATGGTAATATGTAAATATCTAGTCAGTCACATCATGCGTGCACTCTCGGCGTTGCCACTATCTTTTCATCTTCCACATCTCGTGCGTACACACACACACACACACACACACACACACTTTCCTTTGGCGTTTCGGTTTTGCTTCATAATTCTGCTGAGGAAAATAAAGGTGTCTACTGAATGTTTTCTAAAACTGGCAACGGCTGGAGATTTACATCACAATAAATGTCGTCTGCGAGAAGAACAGGGGAAATCACCGCGTGTCGGCAAGTCCAACATTTGCTTGGTGATTTGGATAAATGGATGCAACTTTGGCGAATTGGGCAAAGGGACGGAAGTCGGGAGAGCTGAATAAAAAGAAGAGCTTTCGTGAAATTGAGATTCGTCTAGCCGATTAAACTGTTGAAATAGCATTCACCTTCTTAACATGAGTGGCTACACTACAGAGGCACGCACCCGAGTCTATTATTTTTGTTATGTCTGTATTACTTTTCTTTGCGAGGCCCTTAGATGGTTGGTAAAGCGTTTTATCAATCAACTTTATATTTTGCTGTGCATTGTGTTTGCATGTTTGTGTGTATGCGTGTTCATGAAGGTGTATGTGTTGCCTGCCCTAAAAAGTTGTGCTCTCGCACGTGTGTATGTGGAATACTTCGAGTCCGGCTGATGCTGGAGTAAGGCACCATATAAATATACTTATTATTATTTTGTTTCGTTTGGCGACTTTTTTATCTGTCTTCCTACCAATATATTTATTTCCACATTACATACTTTCTTTTATGTACATAAAGAACTGTTCTATGTTTATTTGTAAAAACACGCTTAGAATATTTGCGAAAGAACTCTTTATATATTAGCTTGCACTACGTTTGTAATCCAGTTCGTGCTCTGGTCATCGCGGCGACGAGAGAGGTGTTCGTGTCTTTTAGATTTAATGTAATCGATGTAAACATCGTCTTTCCAATGTTTCTGGTAGTACATGGCACAAAATCTGAGAAATCGTGGAGATCTTGTATATATATATATATCGATTAATAGACTTCTTAAATTGTTGCATTAATTACAGTCATGTCACTTTAACACATGCTGTACACAATGTCGATATTGTCGGAACTATAGCTACAATGTAGACGGTATTTTATGTGCAGTGCAGCTGTTTTACAGATTTTTTTTAATGTCAGACTGATGAGGCTTCACATGAATTAGCTTAATGACAGTTGCCTCTTACACTGTCATAGGAATGGTACGATGAACGACTGCGCTGGAACTCCAGTCAGTTTGAGGGAATCACCTCCATACGTATACCCAGTGACAAGATCTGGCTACCAGACATTGTGCTGTACAACAGGTACTGATACAGGCAATACAATATGTACTGACATGGACTTACAGCAGATACTGACACAGGCAATACAACATGTACTGACATGGACTTACAGCAGATACTGACACAGGCAATACACCATTTACTGACATGGACTTACAGCAGGTACAACTGTCATGATCTCAATTTTTGTCCGAGACAGCTATTCTCCTCACTCAGTACGCATGCGCCGGCCGGGAAGAGATACGCATGCCCAGAAAAGGTCGAATCGCTATCTTGATATACGGCGAGATGAAGAGTATCTTGAGACGAGGGTTTGATCATTTGTTAGTATATGATAGTAAATGTTTAGAATGTTACTAAATAATCCACTGTAAAATGAGAATTTGCTCCTCACGTGCTAGGATATATATGTATTGAATATAACGATATAGTGTGCCGAGACGATCATTCGCTCAAATGCTAGGACAATGTATGTTTTGAGTATAACGATATGTTCCACTGAGACGATCATTTCGGATTGGCTAGGACAGTATATGTCTTGAATTTAACGACATAATCCGCTGTAAGACGATCATTCCCTAATATACTGGGGCAATATGTTTTTTTTAATATAACCATCTAATCCGCCGTGAGACGATCATGATCATTCGTTCATATGGTAGGACAGTATACGTCTTGAATATAGCGCCACTCGGAAATAGATGATGGCCAAGATTTGTGCAGAGCCATAGAAATGTTGACTTTTAAGTGACCTGTCTTATGATGGAAATGACTCGTTGACTCTTGCACGTGCGCACTTTGAAAGGCGAATGGCTATCTGGATTCAGATTGTGATACAGCCACTAGCTATACAACTGTTACAAATAGACGTATGGCTGTTGATGTCCGTAATTAAATTGAGCAACGAACCATAAGTCCCATGTGCCAATGGCTCGTTATGGGTCCTAAATCTGCGGTGTCAGCCTCTCCAAGAAAACAGTCTTTGCAGTCAAGATATTTTCAAACGAAAACAGCAGGTTTCACTCTGGCAAATCGACAATTCACAATAGCTCACTCTGAAGACTATCTTAGCAGCGACTCCTTGCTACTCAAACGGCGACACACGCCTGACACACTCTGACCACAGCGACACACGACATTCCAGGCGTCACGGCTTGCGTCTGTCACACGAGCTCACGCACTCGCTAGAACCACGGAATTATATGTAACTCCGTGCTAGAACGATCTAGATGCGCTCGGTTACAGTCGCGTAGCCGACCGGAAGGTCAACCGGGGGTCAGATACGCCATCAAAGCGCTGGCGGTGCCGGGTGACAACCCCCACAGAGACCGCTACAGCATTTAAATTCGTAACAGCAACAGGTACTGACACACCTTGTGTCTGTGAAGTGTTAAGGATGTGCTCTATCTAGCTAGTGCCGATAAAGAGTATTTTTCACCGAAAAAATAATACAGCACTGCTCATGCGAGCTGGTTGTCTGTTACAGTGTCGATGACTACACATCCGGGTACATGCCAACCTTGGCCATGGTGTATAACGACAGCCGAGTGTTCTGGGGACCAGTGATCCGCTTCCGATCTTCGTGTAAAATCGATATCACTTACTTCCCCTTCGACGATCAAATCTGCAACCTGAAACTGGGCTCATGGGCTTACAATGGCTACCAGGTAACAATCTGTCGAAAACGGATACCGCACACTGTCGCACAATAAATATTGTTTATTACAGGAACAAATCCTTGCTGAAACAGAGAAATATGCGTCTTGGCTACTGCCTTTAAATTTTGCCTTGACGTGCTTGCCAATTCAACGTATATATATATATATACATTAAAAAGAAATAATACTTATTAAAACATTTTAAAAAACAATCTGCACACACACACACACACACACACACACACATGTAAGTATATGTGTAAACAACATTTAAATAAGATGGGTGCCACCAAAGGAATAAGCTCCCCCCCCTCCAAAAAAAAAAGAACATGAGGATACGTATAGGTACAAATATCCTGCTAGACTGTTCACAGCCCAGTTAAAAAACGGCCGCTCATCCCTCTTAGAGAGAGGGAAGGAAGCGAAAACTATGCTACTGGAGCCAACGTCCAGGTTGATGAGCTGATGACCAGCCTGCCGTCCTGCACTCACGCTACGAGAGGGGACAACGATATAAAGGCACATGGAACGTCCGTACACTCCACTAGGCCAGACAGGAGCAAATTGGCATTAGTGATATGCAGGTCGGTGACGCCTCCATAGCCTTTGCTGACTGTGTACGGGACCTAGGGCTCTATTAATGCAGAGCTCTCCATGTGCAACCATGTTAATTCTGTTGTGGTAAAATCCTACTACTTATTGAGGACTTTAGGTAGATTAATGCTGACTCAGGCTGCTGCCAACTCACTTGTTGTGGCTACCATCATATCGAGATTGGACTACTGCAATAGTGCATTGTGGGGTATACCTGGTACTGGAGCTGCTTTGAACATGTGATGCGGACACCCTCTCTGGTCACATCAAAGAAGTGCTACTGTCCACGGACAAAAATTGTCTAGTGCTCCCTAATAGAAAGTTCTCAACCTTTGTGACCACAGGCTGACACAGAAGAGTGAGAAAAAGCACAGCGCCAATGAAGATATCGAATATCGGAAGGTCAACCACCATGTCAGAAAAGGGTGGAAGGCAGCCAGGAACTGCACGTCTGGTGCTAAGAGTCCTCTCCTTTGTTTTTCGCATTGGCTTTCCATCCGTTCTCGCATGCAGTACAAACTGTCAGTGCTGTGTTTTGATTTCTTTGCTGGTTTCTGCCCTGACTATTTCTCTGAATTTCTTTTCCCTTAGTCCTAGCCAGACAACTATGCTCTTCATCTGACGACCGTCTCCTAACTATTCCTGTCACCAGAACAACAACATATGGTCACAGGATTTTTAGTTACTGTGCAGCGAAACAATGGAACCCTTTTTATATCCACCGCCTACCCGCTATTGAATCTTTTAAATGTGCACTGAAAACGCACCTCTTCCGCATTACTCCTAACAACAGTTCACACAATGGTAGTCCTTTTTCATACATTTTCGCGCTTTTCCACTTATTGCTACTTCTCTACTCGTCTTCCTTTTGCAAAATCACCATACTCCTGTTACTTGGTTCCTCTTTGCGTTTTCTGTATTTGCTTTTTATTCATCATCGTTAATATTGTTTATTCTTCCGTAGCTCATACGTTGTTTGTTTGTTTGTTTTTTATCCTTGGTATGTTGTCCATGTCTCGTTCTTGTTCTTAGCGCTAAGAGCAGTGCTTGTCAGGCACTGCTTTATTCACTTAGTAGCCTCGCTTGATTCGTTTAAGCTTGTCACAATCTTTCTAGCAAAGAGCGCATAGCTGAGAAGAAAATTGTACTTTGGGAGATTTTCCAAGAATTTTATAGAATAAGAAATTTTTAATATTCTTCTTTATTTAATATTCATCCCTGTCAATCCAGGTAGACGTGTGGAACAGATCAAACACCATGGACCTCTCCAACTTTGTTGACAACGGCGAGTGGGAGTTGCTAGGAGTGAAAGTCAAACGCAATGTCGTCTATTACAACTGCTGCGATGAGCCATTCCCGGATGTGACGTTTTACGTGCATTTGCGCAGGCGTATTAAGTATTATTTCATGAACATCATCATCCCGTGCATCATCCTGAGCTTTCTGTGTCTGGCGGGCTTTTTACTTCCCCCCGAGAGTGGCGAGAAGATCACATTGGAGCTGAGCGTGCTGCTGACCATCACAGTCTTCATGCTCATGGTGGCCGACAAGATGCCGCAGACCTCGGAGTCAATCTCTGTCATCAGTAAGTGATGACTTTCACCGTTTAGGCCAACAGTCACATTTGTCAATAATTGGTTACTTACCAAAGCATAGGAAAATGACGAAAAGAAGCGTTATCTTTCCTCTCAATAAATGGTTTGCCTCCATCACGTGGTAAGTGTTATTTGTGATACGAGTAAGCACCCTAAGACTATCCCGAGTAACTTGTCATCAAAAACGGCTTGTAACAGAGTGAATTTGACTTGCTGTGTGTTGCAATTTTTCATAAGTGCATGTATATTTTAGGGCAGGGATTCAGACGAGTATACTACTGATGGAATACTAATCAACGACATGTCTTCGAGACAGGTAGATGGTAGGGGCTTGCACTTGATGATAGTGAGATGAATGCACCGCGTTTCTGCACACTTTTATCTACTGATCATGGCGTGAGCACGCAAATTACTAAAATGAAGGTGAATACTTGTTGCAGGTATCTACCTAATGGTGGTGCTAGCCACAAGCTGTCTGTCTGTGTTATCTTCCGTGCTTGTATTGGGCATTCATCATCAACGTGGCAAGCCCCAAAGTGTTCCAAAGTGGTTGCGTTTCCTCGTCTTTCACCTCATTGCCCGCATCGTCTGTATCGGGACATACACTCAACACCACACTTCCACTACCAGAGGCCACGGACATCGCTCCGTTTCAAGATCGACCAATTCTCGAGAGAGGAAACTCCCGAGATCGCCTCGAAGAGGCCGCGTGGCCACAGAAGAAAACGAGATTTACAGAATGGACTACCGAACCAAATTTAGCGACGCTGCATCCGCTGCCGCCGACTCACTGCTGGAGTCCTCGATAGGGGGCGCTAACTCTGGTCACCCCCACGGCGAGGAAGGCACGCCGCACGCAAACTGCCTGCAGTGCACGGTGCAGAGCAACGAGACGGAGGTGGTGCGACAACTGATTGACGTCATTCAGAACAAGCATAGTCAGGAGGTCAAGGACGAGGAAGTCTTCCGCGAGTGGCACGATGTGGCATACGTCCTTGACCGCCTTCTTTTCTATATCTTCCTTTTCATCACTGTTGTTTCGGCCGTCTGCATTCTGGAGATGAGGCCCCCGGATATGCACTTCTAATGCTGAAGGCCCCCTATCACTCTATTCCTTAGCAACAACAACAACGACGACGACGACGACGATGATGATGATGATGATGATAAAATAAAATTAAAATGAATGAGTTGTTTTAGCCATGCTCATCTGTAAATTTAACTATGGACACACACTGATGGCCGCGATATAGAAAAACTGACGTGGCAAACGAGTGCCATTAATTGTGAGCGATACTTTTTTGTGAAATATGGTGCCGTCTGTAGCAGAAGACTGGAGAAACTGAGCTGCACTGCGTACAAGAACGAGCTCGTCACGAGACAGCCAGCATACTTTTGTGTTCCTAGGACGGCGCGATCTGCAGAGGGGAGGTGCAGGGAGTATAGATGGAGGAGGACCGCAAAATAAGCTTCAGCGGATTCTAGCAAGCTAGTAACGACCTCGAGCCTTCACGTGCAGCCAGGTTAGGGAAGAGGTGTAGCGCTTCATTTATCCAAGCATCAAAAGCATGCTGTGCTGAACAAATTTTACAGTTTTATCAAGGGAGCAGATGCATCTGAACAGTGAGGTCTGGCTGAATGGCACTGATCTGAAGGGTAAATGCACTGGTTGTCAAGACAATTGTTAGAAATGGTATTTCCCAAGTTCAGAACACATGCTGCGAAGTTAGTGTCATGGGAGGTTCCATAGGTGTTATGGGTACCTGGGCCAATGCTTCCGATTCTTGCTTCTTGCTTGTAACTGTCATAGCTGACTCTGACACTAACACTGTATATTCTTCTGTATTTCAGAAAGAAAGGACGTCATAAAGGACGCTCTTAAAGGACAACACGAGCGCTCACGATAATCGCCGGAAATAGAGCATAAAGTACCACAGAACATATTCCGGTGGTATTTTATAATGTTTTTCTCTTAATCACACATGGGTTTGTCGATAAAACATGAAGCGACGAAAGGGAAGTATTTCTAAAAGAAGTGTCGTCTGTATGAGCTGAATTTGAAGAGAAAAGATGCCATCATCGGTAAAGGAAAACAGATCAGGACACAATGTGCTGTTGCTGAATGCGCTGACGTCAAAAAATAAGATGACGACAAAATGTGGGTGTGTAGTGGCCCGTCTCCTCCACGTCACAGGGCAGCGTCCACACACAGCAAGAACACAGTCTTCAGCACAAATATCCAGCATGTCATACAAACCCGAATACACTCCATAGAACAAATATCAAACATTTCATACACTCCACAGAAAATGCAACATCCAACATAAGGCACAAGTTTCACTGGAACGCCAGCACACGCTCAAGTTCACTGATGAAAACATGAATCCCACACCACCGCGCAAGTCATGAAGTCCAAATCCAACAAGACAGTATCAAAGGCCATCATTGACTAGCACATTGTCCAAGCCAGTTGTCTGCACGCATATGTCCAGTTTCTGAAATACTTTCTTCAGCCGTCTGTCCAGTGCCGGGAAATGGCTGTCTATCAAGACCGGGCGGATGGGGTCGGATCGCAACACCTCTTTCATGGCCCTGCTGAGAACACCATCCCACAACAGCTGCAGGCTGTTCCAAGTGGACGTCCTTAACATGCAGCAGTCTTGTAGAGGAGCAAGGATGGCGACTTCATCATAATAAGGGTTGCCGAAACTCAAAATACGACGGACGATACAAAAAAAAAACCGACAAAAACGACAGAGAGCCGTCCCCTCAAGCCAGTTAGGCGAACAGTTAACTAGTACATTTTATATTTGCTGCACCTATGTTTCTGTATCTGCTGCACCTGTGCTTTCTTGTATTTTCGTATTCTCCCCGGTCCCATCACTGTCACTTTTTTTTTGGGGGGGGGGGTTGTTCGTTTTGTTTTGTTTTTGTCTTTTCCTGTAGTGCATCTACTGTTACCTGACACCTCACGTTTTGTATAAGTCAAGTGGTGCGAATGAATCAGCACGGTGCGGACAGGCAGAGCAGCACGTGTTCAACGAGTAAGAGCGAGAGCCGTTTTACAAATAACTCAGAACAGATGGGAGCAAAGTTCGGCTCGTAGACGTCTTTGGACTAGCTCGTCGGTCAAAACGTGAACTGTACACGTTTTCGGTTTGTTTGCTGTTTGTTTTTTAAACCTAGGTTAATTTTATTATTATTATTATTATTCCTTTTCGCCCCCAGTGGAGCATAGGGCCGCAACTACACCACGCCAGAGAACCCGGTTCTGGGCCTCCCTCTCCAGTTGGGTCCATGTCATTCCAGCTGCCTCGGCCTTCGCCGTGTACCGATCTTCTCCACGTCTGTCTGGGTCTCCCAACCCTGCGCCTCTCCTGTGGGTTCCAGTCCAGAGCTTGTCGTGTTAGATTTTCGGCCGGCTTTCGCAGGGTGTGACCGATCCAGCCCCACTTTCGCTTCTTGATGTCTTGGCTGGCAGGTTTTTGGTTGGCCCTCTCCCACAGGTATGCATTAGAGATCTTCTCGGGCCATCTGATGTTGAAAATGTGGCGCAGACATCTGTTGATGAATGTTTGAATCTTGTTGGTGATGGTGTTTGTCACACGCCATGTTTCAGACCCATATAGAAGGGCAGATTTTACATTCGTATGAAAGATGGGAATCTTAGTGTGCTGAGATAATGCCTTGGAATTCCAGATAGGTCGCAGGATATGGAATGCTTGGCTGGCTTTATTTATTCTGCTTCTTACATCTTCATCTGCACCTCCATCCTTGGTGACTATGCTGCCTAGGTAGGTGAAGTGGTCAGTCTCTGTAATACATTCCCCGTGTAGTTGAAGTGGGGCTTCTTGCTTGTTGTTAACCCCCATTACCTCTGTCTTCTTGATGTTGATTGTCAGGCAAGTTGTCGCTGCTTCCTCTGAGAGCCGAGTTTAGGTTAATTTGATTACAAATTTGTAAATATCATATCCAATACGGCTTAGTGTTATAAATCGGCAGTCCAGCACATTCTAACACAAAATACATAACGCGGCTGACGTGTCTGATGGAGTCGTGTTAGAGCGTTGGCGGTGCAGTTTGACTATTCACTTTGTTTTAACATCGTCTGACAACCAGCTACAGGTGTTATAATGATACAGTGAAACAAACGTGTCATCGGTAGAGGTTAGACCCAAGCTTTGCATATTTATGTTCGCCCCTTCCCCTCCCCACCCGCATCTCCCACAAACAGTTCGATCCTAGTCATTCAGTCGTTCAGATTGCAGTTTTGTCGTGCAGGGAGTTATTATTGTGGCAGTAAGAAGAGAAAGGTGGATGGGGAGTGTTGAAAATTCAACAACGAGTGGACAACACGATATCTTTTCACTGATTTTGGGGACAAACATGTGTGCTTAATTTGCCGGGCATGCATCGCAGTTTTCAAAGAGCACAATCCGAAGTGGCATTTTAGTACATTTCAGTATTGCAGCCAACTAGTAGAAGCAAAGGCGAAAGAACCACGCCAGTTGGAAAAATTAAATAAGCAACAAAACATCTTTACCACACAGAGAGAAACCCAACAGGTGGCAACAAATTGAGTTTTATTGTGACATGTAATATTGCAAAAGAACAGCACCTTTGCAGACAGCGAATAATTCCTCAATAAATGTATGCTTGATGTGGTCGAAATCGCGTGTCCAGAAAACAAAAAGGAATTCGGGAATATCAGCTAGTCCAGCAGAACAACGACGTGCCAAATAGAGGACATAGAACACAAACTGCTGTATTTGACAGGTATTCACTCACGCTGGATGATATTACAGATATAGCTGATGCTGCACAGCCAGCTGCTTATTTTTATCCGTGGCGATAATGATGACTTCATCGAAAAATGTTCCTGGTTTATATCAAAGTCAATGAAAGACACTATAACAGACGACGATTGGATTATGAAAGCGAAAGAATGAATTGAGAAGCACAGGCATCCATGGGGGAATAGAAAAGTGTCACTACTGATTGATCTCCAACTTTGACCAACAGGAATGTTGGTCTTCTTATCAGAATTCAGCCAACTGTTCATGAAACATCAGGAGCACGAAGTTACATCGTATCACTGCACAAACATCATTAGACATGAACCATATTATGAATACTGTGATGAAAATCATGAGAGTAGTTAGAACAAGAGCGCTCGACCATCGGCAGTTTATATTAATGCTGGAGGACGTTGAAACCGATCACAAAGATATTTCCTACCACACAAATTTCTTGTGGCTAAGCATGGGAAACGTTTTTAGACGAGTTTGGGGACTCGAGAGGGAATGCTTCTATTATTAGAAATAAAGGAAAAGACAATTTTTTTATCTCATTTTGTAATTTCTAATGTCCTTCAGATGTTGCCTTTCTGATTGACGTCATGAAGCATTTGAAAATGTGACTTTGCAAGGTAAAAATATTCTTGCTCATTAATTATATTTTGCCATGGTCTTGTTTGAACGGAACCTTGATCTCTTTTCAACCGAAGCGAAGGAAAAAAATGTCAACACTTTCTTTCCCTGAGCTCATTGACAGTTGGTGTTTGTAAAGCACGAGAATATAGTTGACTGATCTGCAAAATTGAATTTTTTAGACGTTTAGGAGATTTCAGAAAAATGGAAAGTACATTGAAAGTTGTAAATATTGTCAAATCCGTTTACCGTGGATGTGGAACGTGCGCCAAATAGTTTACAATTTGAGCTGATCGAGTTACAGTGCAACACAGTGTTAAAAGATTCTTTAATCCGGAAAATGTTTCCAGTTCTTCAAATCGCTCAGTAAGGACGCGTTTCTGATCTTAAAAGAATTAGCCATAGGAATGGTGGTGATATTTGCATCGGCGTTTATGTGCGAAAAGACTTTTTTGATCATGAAGCAAAGCAAATCCTACCTGCGTTCGCGGATGACAGACGAGCGTTTGGCCGCAGTTAAGCAAGTTGTCACATCGGAAACGCGGCTATATTTTAACAGACTCTTGAACGGATTCAAACAGCTTCACTTTACTTTTCACATTAAATTCACTATGTAAACACCATTATGCCCGCATTTTTGAATCCCATGTTGACTATGTTTGTGTGTAGCCGCGACGTAGGTTTTAGATATCTTACTGGCCCGCCGCATAGTTTACAATTTTGAGACCGGCTCAAAAAAAGAAAACTTTGCCCACTCCTGGTTTAGAATGTTCTAGAAGGGGATAGTGAGATAGCATAATTGTCAACGGCCAGTTTTTCACTTCCCATCGAGGCATCGTATATATGCCAAGACACTACCTGTGCGAAGTGAAAGGCTGTGTTTTCCAAGCAAGGGTCAGAAACCACTTTTTCTCTTCTTCTCTTTTTATGTACCCCTATTCGCACAGTTCTTTCTAAATTTTATAAATTTGATGTAGTTTCCTCTTAATTACTTTTATAAATTGTTAATAAGCACGTCAACTAAGTCTAGGAAGATATGTAAACCGGGAATGCTTCGTCAGACAACGGAGCTTCGATGACTTCGATACTGCTGACCCAAGAGTGGACACTGTGAGAAACGGCAATGCGGTCGCCCGTCCCCTAAAAGCGGCGCCGATGTTTAGAAAGTCTGTTTCTTTTCTATTCCTTGGATGTATATGCATGTGAATTCGGAGTAAATCAGTCCCAAGTGACTGCAACTAAGTGTTTTGTAAGTACAGCGATGTGTGTGATTGGTGTTCGACAGTGACTCTGAGTACGCGCCAAACTGTCTTATGATTCTCCAGATCAGGCTGACTATTGTACGGGAAAATCTTCTATTGGTACTGTATGCAGAGTTGTGAAAATGTCCTATTGGTACTATCAGCAGTGTCATGTATTAATAACGAGTAACTCTTTGATGTAAGTGAGTGTGAGTTATTGTTTCATTTTCATTATCATGTATTTTAAGCATCGAGTGCTGTGACATTCTTTTTCTAATTAAAAAATAGACAGGTCTGCAAGAGACATACAGTTTATCTTTGCTCAGAAACAAAAGAACGTGCAAATGTCAAGATGATTGCGTGAGTGCTGAGCTCTCATGTGAGTGTCCGATACACACATACATATATATATAAATAACTTTTGTGTGTCAGGCATCAGTCTTGTGTAATTATATCACAGCAGATTGAATAGCGATGCATGGCATCAACATGAGTTGACTTACAATGATACAATTCATAGTGTAGAGGGCACAGAATATTTGAAGCTGTTAAACAAATTAAGTAAAACTATATAATTAATGCGTGCCACTCATGATAGTTAAACATCTAATGTGCAGGATGTATGTGTGAAATCAATATCATGCTGGAACATCTTTGGCTAAACAGATAGTTTGCAAGATATATGTCATATGTCATGATGTCAACATCAAGATGCCACCTTTGACATTTAACAGTTATACAGTTAGTGTGCAAGGTGCATGTCATGATATTAACATCATTTTGCGACATCACCATCAAGATGCGACGTCATTCCATACCACCTTTCATGACATCAAAACAGTTAACAGGCAAGTGTGAAAACTGTATGATATCAACATCCAGTTAACACTCGCCCAGTGGTACTCCGCGTTAGCCGCTACGAAACAAAACAAAAGATCTAATCAGTTTCGTACAGATGTCTCCTTTTTCTTCGACTACGATTTCCTTCTGATTATCTTTATCGTACGTACTACAATCCCATATTGTACTACAATCCCATTATAGAATACTTTTGTGTTAAGGATCTATTTTATGTGATACAAAAACTATCTTTACCATACTTAACATAGCCCTTTAGAAACATGCACGACAAAATTGAGCCAGTGGTTTTGCTCCTGATTTCTGCTGCCTAAGGCGTGTATTTTCTTCTGACCGGGGAAGGTGCAAAAGAAGTGGCAGGTATTTAAATGTTGCCCTTTACCCTGACCTGAGCCGCGTTCTTCGCCCGGTAGTGTAGTGTCTCATACAGAATGTCCCGAGACGAGATCTGAGCCCTGAGTTTCTCATTGCAGTGGTGACAAGTGAGTGCTTTAAAGACCATCCTGAATGGTTTGCGTTTATTGCATATATCGGTAGATGTGGGCGATATAAAACTAACCTGTAAATTTTGTTATGATAACTACAACCACTTCTTGAATCAGAGCTTGTACTGGCAGATTATTGAGAGTGGTGTCCCTTCGCCTTACCAGCTGGAGGGGACAAGCTCTCTCTGCTCTTTTTCTTTTATTTCGTGTAGTGCCTGTACTAATGTTCTATTTATTATTTTTTATTATAATCCTAACCAAAAAAAACACAACTTCAAATGGCAACACAACGATTTATATAAATTTAGCAAATCGCTTATATACTGCTCCAGGATTTTCATGCTTTATTTCTGTTTTGAGCATATTTCAGTATTGTTCATCAAGAGGACATTCTCTTTGCTTCGTCAAGTTCTTAATATACCTGATAATATATAGCCAACAGTCTGAAAAAGTAATCTTTAGAATAACTTTCACAATATAAATTCGATTTCCTTCAAATTTGGTTTATTAGTGGGACTGAAGAAGTACTAGTCAACAGTAGCCTTTAAAGTTCATAGATGCTGCTTGATCTTGTTTTATTTGCACTCTTACAATATACATGATAATATGTAGCTGTTAGTATGAAAACCTAATCTATACAATAACTTTCACAATACCCATTGGATTGGCTTCAAATTTGGTTTATTAGTGGGACAGAAGAAGTACAAGTGAACAATACCCTCTATAATTTAGAGATGCTGCTTGATCTCGTTTTATTTGCACTCTTACAATATACATGATAATATATAGCCGACAGTCTGAAAACCTAATCTTTAAAATAACTTTCACAATACCATTCGATTTCCTTCAAATTTGGTTTATTAGTGGGACTGAAGAAGTACATGTCAACAATAGACTATATAGTTCATAGATGCTGCTTGATCTTGTTTTATTTGTACTATTACAATATGCATAATAATATAAAGCCGAGAGTCTGAAAACCTAATCTTTAGAATAACTTTCACAATACCCATTCGATTTCCTTCAAGTATGGTTTATTAGTGGGACTGAAGAAGTACTAGTCAACAATAGCCTGTATAGTTCATATATGCTGCTTGATCTTGTTTTATTTGCACTCTTACAATATACATGAAAGTAGATTATTATATTGTGCAGTGTAATACAGACAATCACGTTGCCGGAAGCTGTTTTAACCCTTTAACTCTCAACTCCTTTACTTCATATTATATTCTTTATTCTTGTTGATCTAGGTGCTGGAAAAGTTGTTCCTGCTATATTTTGATGAAGCATCAACCATGAACTTGGTACAAAAGTGAAGATCAAGTAGTTTCTATGAATGATACAGTCTATTATGCATGTTCATACTTCCTTCTACTGTTTTTAAAAACTGCTATAAAGTCTTTTCGGGATTGTCAAAATTTTGTCAATATTCCGTTATTTTGAATGTCGTTAAGTAAAACTGTTCATAGAACAATTTTGTGAAGAGATCTACTGCACCCGTCTTTCTCACTTGCAGTTCATGGAGCACAGGTTTTTCAAGCTCCACGTGCTGTCCGTGATAAGCAAGGCCCATGTAAAGCTTGGCGGCCGTGGTTAGGATGTGGAAGCAGCGCACTGTACCCGTCTTCCCCTGGTAATACTTAAGAACACGGCTTTTTCAAGCTCCACGTGCTGTCCGTGCTATGTCAAGTTTGGCGTTAGCGGTTATTTAACCCTTTAACTGCCAACTCCTTTACTTCATGTTATTTTCTTTATTCTTGTTGATCTAGGTGCTGGAAAAGTTGTTCCTGCTATAATTTGATGAAGCATCAACCATGAACTTCGAACAAAAGTGAAGATCAAGTAGTTTCTATGAATGATACTGTCTATTATGCATGTTCACACTTCCTACTACTGTTTTTAACCAAACTGCTATAAAGTCTTTTCGGGATTGTCAAAGTTTTGTCAATATTCCGTTATTTTGACTGTGTGAAGTAAAACTGGTTCATAAAACAAGTTTGTGAAAAGAACTAGCAAAAGGTCAAGCAGATTACGCGACTGTATAGTGTAATATAGAATAAGCACTAAAGGATTCTGACAAAGAGATGGACACCTTGCCAGAGCTTGTTTTCATAAACACAAAAAGGTTAACCCTCGTACTCGGAAGAGCCAGTTTACTGGCTTACCCGGCAGAGCGCGATGTGCCACTATCGTGGCTGTGCTCCACGATCGTGATTCTCTCTTTGCACGATTGGCCACGATTGTGGTCCTACCGGCAGAGCACAATGAGCAACGATACTCTTACTATCGTGGCTCGTGCTCCACGATCGTTGCTCTCCAGTTTCACTATCGTCTTCAAAATCGTAAATGTTAAGCCCATGTTTTTGAAAATAGAAATATTTTTATCCGGGACTAAGAGGGCTAAGCTAGAATCAGTTGGCCATTGGCAAGTACAAATGATGTTTTGGACCTGAAATGGAAATCTGAAAGACCAACAATGTGAAAAACAGCGGTCAGTTTTCAACTTTTATATTGAATGTTCTCGGAATTTCTGGCTTGATATTATAATTAATTAAATAAGTAAGTATTAATTTGATTTAATATCAAATGAAGTCTTTAATGAGGGCTCTAGAATGATTATCTGTTCCACGTGTTTCAGAAGCACCAATTGTGAATTGCTGGAGGACCCAGTGTCCGGAAAGTCTGCTGCAACATCATGAATGTTATTCGCCTCACAGCGTCTTGCAGAATGCTGGTGCTGGACAGGAGTAACAACAAAGCATTCATTCCAGTCTTTGTGCTGGAAGGACGTTATGTTCCGTAAGTACCTCAGTAATCTATTGATTTTATTTTCGATACACATGCATGCACCACTAGGAGTTAATTTTCTGACTCTCAATCTATCCATTCATACCATGCCTATTAACACTAACAATTGGTCATTTTGTAACAAAATAACAAAATAAAAAATAAAAAAAATAGTCAAGCTCTCTTATTTAAGTTAGGAAACCCATATAATGAGTTTGCTCTTTATTTAACGTGCCAACTGCTCAGTGGAAAATTGGAATGTTGGTGTTAATTCACAATAATTCATGACTCTTAAGGCGCTTATATGAATGAAGGTCCGTGATGTCAGCGGTACAAGCTGCCTAGCGCTCCCGCTACATTAGCATCTATATTAGACTTCAAATATTACTTACTATTATATTGTCATTCTCGGCTGTTAGAGTACAAATCCCTGTCAAACTGAATAACCGGCAAAACTAAAACATGGCTATTGACCCCGCGACTCTATGTAGTGCCGTTATAACAAAATGCTTGATTAGTTGACTATTTTTACCTCCTGAAGGGAGATGATTCATGGTAAAACAATCCGGTAAGAAACCAGCAGTTTCTTCCCTTGTACACTTATTTATGAGAACGGGATGCGTTTTGTGACACTACCGTTAGCATTTCAGTTTGCGAAACACACTTTAGCTGCGAAGACGATCACTTTGGCGAGACCAACAACACGACGGCCATTCTAAACTAGCGTATAATTGGCACATAGCTATCTGTCACTCATAGGAATTTCCGTAAGTCTTGCTTCTATCAACAGAAACAGAACGAAAAAAGCGAATAAGGCACGTTTAGATATCTTCAGCTTTCGAAAGTTGATATACACAAAGATATTAAATACAATGACAAGTGGCTGCAGAGTTTGTCACACTCTTTCATCCCCAGTCGACCTCGCTCTAAGGTCACACCCGTTGTCAACGATTCTACTGGGTGTGTATATTTGTATAGAGTTTTATATTGATATGATTTACTGTGTGTAATAAATTTGTTGTTCGTGCCGTTCCTCTGTCTTTGTTTTGGTCTGCACTCATCAGCGGTTCGATAGGAACGTCGTGTTCCACCCCGGGCCGAGCAAGTGGCTGTGTGATCGTGGCGGCTGAGTGAGTGGCTGCGTTTGTGCATCCGGCGACACCGGGGGTGTGACCGCGACAGTTAGGTGGTCACCTTAAATGCGGCACCCTAGCACGCCTTCACGCCCTCGTACGACAGCGCTTTCCTGTAATACATGTACTGAGAAACAGGCGAGATGAAGTGAACCTACACGCAGAGGAATGATATTTTCCCCTGACATTCTTCATCGCTCCAAAAAAATTAAAAAAAAGCAGCAGCCCAATTGCGGGCCAGTAGTTACCCATGGTGTAGCTTTGGATGAATTTCTTGGGTTGTGCGATGACAATTTCTTAGAACTCAATTCTCCACCAAGTCCCGTGTCATCCAAGATATAGAGGTGACAATTGTCTCTGCTTTTAAATACCTGGGCACCATCTTCGACGGGAGACTTCGCTGGGATTTAAATACTCAAAGTGTCAGACCAACAGCAATTCTTCCTTTTACGGAAGCTGAAGTCTTTCTCTGTCTCCCAGCAATGTCTTTTTTATAAATTGCACATAGCGAGCGTTTCTTGTTTATCTGTTTTTACAACAGTTTATCGGTAACGGACAAGAGGAGCTTACATCGTTTTGTATCCACCTGCTCCAAAGTCACTGGAACAGCTCAGAGTGGTCTTCAGACTCTGTCGGGATACTTTTTCCACCTCCCATTGAGCCACCGATTCTTTGTTGCTGGATGCAAGACCAACAGATTGAGTCTGTCCTTCGTTGTTTCGGCCGTGTGACTTGTGAATGTTACTGTATGCGAATGAATGCAGTTGTCTGAACCACGAATGTGCAAGTCTGTTTGACGTTTATGAACTGGTTGTGGTATTGTTTTTTGTTTTCATATCGAGCTGCCCCGAATTGCCCTCTGGGATAAATCTGAAGTGTTATCTAATCTCTCTCTCTCTATATATATATATATATAGCTAAAAGATGTCGTGTCTATATATATATATGTCTATATATATATGCGTGTATCTACATATATACGTGTGTGTGATTGAATATTAAGTCCCCTCTGTTGTTTTACAGGGTAAACGCGTTTTACAGTTAGTCCCAGGCTCACAATAAACACATAGCTATACTTGTTGCCAGCTGATGTATGTACACATATACACACGTGTGCACACGTGTAAATAAAACATATCTTAAAACATATCTTTTTACAAAGTAATATTCCTGACTTGTACCTCATCTTTATGTTGTTCAGTGTCCCTATGTGTACCTCACTGTCTATTGGTTATTATGTTTCTTTCTATCAAATTGTACTGCGCAGAGAGTGCAATCTATCTTATTCGTGATTCTGCGCATTATAAGTTCGCATTATTATTATTATTATTATTAAATACAAATATATGAAAATACTTTATTTTTCCAGGAGGGCAATTCGGTGCAGCTCGATAACAACACACACACACACACACACACACACACACACACACGCACACGCACGCACGCACGCACGCACGCACGCACGCACGCACACACACACACACACACACACACACACACACATTCGTATGCACCACATTCATGTTTCATTCATTCGCACAGCACCATTCAAAAGACGGCCGAAACAACGAAGGACAGCCGCTGTCTATTGGTCCTACAAGGAGGCACACAAAATTTGCGACCCAATGAGAGCTTGACAAATTCTCTCGACAGGACATACCTGTCATTAAGAAGGATTGCAGACACTTTCAGAAGTGTCTGCCTGTTATATAGACTCTGTTATATAGGCAGGGGTAGAGATCTGTAAGCATGTGGCACAGTTCCATAGACGAGTGCGCACATACACATGTACTACTATTTTTGGTGTAAAGGCGCTATTTTGTCGTCATTCACGTTTTAACGTCATCCGCAGTTTGTCCTCGTCACTAGTTGGTGCCGCCATGTTGATGTCTGAAGCTTTCTTTTCCACGTCTTGTGCGTGAAGGAGGAGTTTCGTATACTTGAGTTTATAAAAACTGTGAGAAAGTGAGAATAACATTTGTTGTTTTACTCACTGTAGGAGTTGAGAGTATTTTTAAAACACATAGGTTGAGCTGCACTGAAAATAAGAGTCGCAAATAACTTATTCCATTGAGCCCGCCGGAGCGACCATCACAGACGACAGTCATGCGGGTGGAGGCTCAACCACCGGAGTGCACTCAGACCTCAGGAGCGGCAGGTGGAAGTCACATGACCGTTCGGCCGTGCAAGTGGCGCTGGTACATGCTACTGATGTGCTTTCTCTACTCAATGACGCAAGCGTGCGTCTGGAACACCTTCGGTCCTATCTCGACGACCAGCAAGAAGGTGTTCGACTGGACGGATGCTAACATCTCTCTGCTCAGTGCTTGCGGACCCATTGCCTTCGTCTTTAGTGGCGCGTTCTTCTCGTGGATCATCGAAGAGAAGGGTGCCGTATGTTCTCCACGTTACACACTGTGCTAGTTTCCACACACATTTATTTATCATT